>NW_023591089.1:0-98184 GCF_014843425.1 Jatropha curcas | reverse complement strand
AAGGCATCTAACAAAAGGCAAGGTCTGTTTGTACAGAGATATTGCTCTTTTTCTTGTGAATAATTTTTCAGGCCAATCGGTGATGGTTTTTCGAAGCCGATAGGGTCCACCGAGTAGTGATGGTGTATTGCGAAGCTGTTCGGATCATTTTTCTCGATTAGTGATGGTGCATTGCGAAGCTGATCGAATTAATTCTCCTACTGATTAGTGATGGTGCGTTGCGAAGCTGATCAGAACAATTTCAACCTCCAAACAGTGATGGTGTATTGCGAAGCTATTTGAACTCCCTTTCTCGGTCAATGATGGTGAATTGCGAAGTTGACCAGGACAAAACCAACATCCTTCAAGCCGACCAAATCGAGCTTCGAAGGTATCTTCATCAAACCAAATTTTGGATATCACTACTGATCCGACTGGAGCCGACAAAAGCCAATCAAACCGAGCCCCAATACAAACCGAGCTGAGTAGGGAGCTGAGTAGGTGGCTAGATGATCAAATTAAAACCCTTCGAGCCGACCAAACCAAGCTTCGAAGGTATCTTCATCAAACCAAATTTTGGATATCACTACTGATACGACTGGAGCCGACAAAAGCCGATCAAACCGAGCTGAGTAGGTGGCCAGATGATCAAATTAAAATCCTTCAAGCCGATCAAACCGAGCTTAGAAGGTATCTTCATCAAACCAAATTTTGGATATCACTACTGATCCGATTGGAGCCCACAAAAGCCGATCAAACCGAGCTGAGTAGGTGGCCAGATGATCAAGTCAATTCAACATCTCTCAAGCCGATCAAACCGAGCTTTGAGGATGATTGCCAGATTGAAGGCGCGTCAATGCACCACTTTAACATTAATCGTTTATACAATTAATGATAAAGTGGGGGGGCAAACTGTTGACGCGTGTTCTTATGCCCCCGCCTAACCCAATGATGATATAAGGTTATGCCCCCGCCTAACCCAATGATGATATAAGGATGCGGAATAGGGAATCAGGGTCAACCAAAAGTGTTTTTAACTAAAAATTGATTTAAACCGGTTCAAGGAGTCAGACCTGTGTTAGGGTTGCGTCACGCAGCTATAAGTTGCGTGACGGCACTAGTAGTTGCGTCACTCAACTCTAACCAGGATGACATCATTTGGACAGGCCCGTGTAACGGTCTGCACTGTTTGTATGGATACGTGGCAACTGTACAAAAAGTAAGCTGCGTCACTATCCTCCCATCTTTCTTTAGCACAGGAACTATATTAGCCAACCATTCCGGGTAGTGTACCACTTCTAAGAATCCTGGACTTAGTGCCCTACCCATATAAATACAACTTTTTGTGTTTTAAACGGGACTTTTTTCTCTCTAGACTTTGGATAATCTGGACTTAGAGATTTTAAGAGTTGAGGGCGGCTAGGGTTTTCTCCAGGAACTCCAGTGAGTTATCTTGAAGAAGATTAAGCCATTAGAGATCATAGATTGAAAAATACAAAACAAAAGTCATAAAAAGAGGAAAAAACAAAAGTCATAAAAAGAGGAAAAAGAGAGAAAAGAAGAAAAGAAAGCTTTTATTGTTAAAACTTGGTAACAAACGCTTCTGGGATCGTGAAGCTCCATTCCTGAATCATCTAAACCGTATGCAATCCTCGAATCTGAGGGTTAGGTAACTATCCAAACCTCCCTCTTCATTTGTTTAGTTATTTATTTGTTAAATATATTGTTTTCTTAGTGTTTGGTTAGTTTGGTGTTGATTAAGTAACGTTCTTCCTGTTATTGAGTAATTCTGAGTTATATTAAACATCTGTTAATAAAAAGAACACGTAAAAAGAGTAGTTTGAAAGGTAGTTACGGACCAGAGTACCTGCGTCACGCAGCTACTACCTGCGTGACGCAACTGTTCATGTCCAAAAGAACATGACTTTACCTGGACCACCTGCGTGACGGAACTGTTCGTTCGTGGCGAGTAATTTTCATTTTCGTTTTTATGTTTCTTTATTTAATATCTATGTTCTTAAATAAAGTTAGTTAATGAAACTGGAAACTTTTTGATTAAGGTCACGAACAGATGCGTCAACGCAAACTAGGAGTTTCCGTCACGCAACTAGGGAGTTCCGTCATGCAACTGTTCTAGGGTTCCAAGAATACTTTTTTATTTTGTCTTTAATTTCATGTTCATCAAATAAATGATTTAATTTTAAATTCAAGAAATGACCAATAAAATGGGCAGCATTGTGTTCTAATCAGTCAAACAAGTTAATATTACTAATGATTTTGAGAATTTTAGGATTTAGTATTATATTTGTTTAAATTGTATTATTTAAATCCGGTTTGTGCCCGCCTTTAACCATAAGGCAAGAGGCGGGTACTATTTAATTATTATGCTTAAAATGGGTGGATGAATTCGGATGTGATTATGAATGATTCATGTAATGCAAATGAATTTAATCTATTTGGGACGGTTAATTAAATTATTCCATATAGCAACTCGAGTTTCGATTTATCGAAGGTTAGGCATTCATAATATGATTGTATGATTTATATGTAGGTTAGGACGGTGCCTCCGGCACCGAATGTGGCATCCACCGTCGGGTCTTTCGGGATCGAGCGGTAGGTGTTACACCGACGTACCCAATTCCCTTACCTAGAATCGTACTCGGTACGCCTGACCAGTTTTTCAAATAATTAGCCTTAAATAAAATGGGTTAAATAGAGTCATTTTGTAAATTAAAATCGAAAACGGTCCCATTGCCGAAATAATGGGTGGCGACTAAAATAACTTATAAGACCAATTTATCGGCACCACGATCCCAAAAAGTTTTAACACCATTTTCAATAAAATAAAAAAAAATCACAAAAGGTTTTAACACCGTTTTCCAATAATCATAATAATAATAAGGAAGTTTTCCGAGGTCCCTTCCGGGGTTTGGGGATCTCAAAATGGGGGCGAAAACACCTCTACTTTGAAATTCTCCTGAAGCTTGTGGGACAAAGAAAATATGATTCAGATTTGGCTCTCTAATCGGAGACCGGATCTCATACTTCTCCTTCTTTCTATTCTCTGCATATCCCAGGCCGCGTCTATCTTGTTGTCCATATGCTGATGAGAGAGGTTCAAACCTTCCTTGTAGCTCCCGGCCTAACCCTTTGACATACTGCCACTGCATTTTTCTCATCATTTTCCTCGAAAAAGGACTCATTCTGTTTACTTACTCTCATTTAGTGGGCAACATCAATCCACTACCCTTGCGAAAACCAGACAACGGCACTGCCCCCTCAAAGCGTTCCATTCGTTGCCACATTCAAGTTCGCTACTTGCGCGTTAACGGTCACCACACTCCGTTACCACCATGGAATCTTAACTTTTCTGTGCAGGGTAGACGGATTTGCACCTAAGGATGAGCCATGGCCTTCCCAAAACAACAGAGCATTAGTTTTGGCCAGAATATCAAGAACAACCACATCGACCCAAGGCTCTCTATTAGCCCCTGTTTGGAGATCTTTGCTCTGAAAAGTTCCTATTTGCGTTACGCATTGTATGTCATAAAAGTTATTGACCAACCATGTTTGAGGTTACAAGTTCTGACTCCTCAAATTTATGAAACTTGATAGCATCTTCAAATGGGCACACATAACATTAGGGCTGACCGTTTATCCCCAATATACATTTCGGGTAGTCACGCCCATTAACGGCAATCTGAATGATAAGGGCTTGAAGTGCGTTTCTACCTTCTGCTGGAGATCCAAATCAAAGAAAGTGATTTCGCCAATTCTGCACATGCAGCACATTGATTCATATCTACACTCTGGATCCGGGCAAGGCACTCTTGACAAGGTCATGGCTTTCAACCAAAGGGACTCCCTTATGCTACTTTGACGCTTATCAGCAAATCCCATAATGAAATAATCTGCCCTTGTGCTCGCAAACTTGACTCAACACTGAGTTTTGCCGTTTATACCACTGGGTTGCTCAATTTTGACTGCTCTCAACCTATTTCAGCAGTCTTCTTTCTGCATTTTCCCTACTTTCCTCTTCCTTTCTTCTTTTTCTTTTGGCTCCTTCTCCGCCTTTCTCTGTTGTCTTCTTCCTCATTCCATCAGCAGCAACTTCTTTTCCCTTAGGCCTGAACACTGCCTAATCGGGATTATATATTCGCCCCGGGCACACCGCTTCGGGTTAAGCTCTGGATGCCTACTTCATTCACATCCTTACTCTCGCTGCTACACATCCTCTTCGCTGCTATAATACCATTGCTCTTCTTGATCGGCTAAGCTTTTCTGGATTGCGAGCTGGATCTGCTCGTCTTCACTCTCTGGTACCTCACCCACCTTCACAGTAATGCTCTTCTCAATCTCTATTTTCACGGGGCTCTCGCCTTCTTCTTCATCGCTGCTACAATCGTCCCATATATTTAGCAAGGCACACATTCGTTCTTCCCATTCAGCCTCTGCCAACACAAGCTCTTCCGGCAATCCACTTCCGATTGCATTGATTGATCCACCCGACTAAGACTTGCGGGGCGGAGGGCGGATAGTTGTACATGGTATTGAGGGAGTGGTTGTTCTTGGTGCTTGAAGGTTATTTCCATCTCAGCAGGGTATTGGTTATCTTTCTGACTATCTATTAGATTCTTTGAATGTCATGTCTTCAACTTGAAACACTCATCAGCTTGAATGCCCCCTTGCTATGGTTGGTATCCACGAGTTCCGATCCATTGAAACCTTCCACGCACAGGTTTAGTTGGATCGACCGGCAGGCTTTGAAGTACCCCATTCTTGATAATCGACTGGCAGCTTTGAAAGTACTCCATTCTTGATACATGACCTCAACACTGTACTCAAGGGCCTTCCCAGGTCAGTGAATTCTCTTCTCACTCTTTTATTGACAGCCCCCACTGTATTATTACTTCCTGATTGATTCTGGTTGCTTCCGACATTTCTATCATTGTAGGAGGTCCGATAGTTGCCAAACCCTCTGTTCTTCTTCTTTTCCTCCTTACACAGCTCCTCTATGTTCAAACCAGCTCTTTGAACTAGAGCAAAATTAGTGAGAGGTTGGATCAACATTCTCTCTTTAAAGAAGGGTAACAAGCTTCTACTGAAAATTCTGATTAGCTCTTGGTCCTTCGGCCTTGTCTGTACCCTGTATAGCTTTGTTCTCCACCTCCTGTAATAGTCAGAAAAACTTTCATCTTTCCCCTGTCTCAGACTCTCCAAATCACGCAAGCCAAATTCGTCTCGTCACTATCATCAGTCTTAAAGTGCTTAAGAAAGGCGGTCTGCAACTTGACCCAATTCTTCTTTATCTCCACATCTAGACCATCATACCACCTCCGATAATTGCTTGATTACATCATTCTCGACTGGGACAGTGTTACCCACAGAGGCCTGATTATCTAAAGCAGGTTCTGGGATTTGTCTCTCCTCAACCACAGGTTGACTGCTTGATGCGGGAGGAGTTTGATTTTGCGCCCTATCTTGGGCGAGAGCAGCTGCCACTATCCGAGCAATGGTTCTTATCTGGGCTTGAGAGAACCCGGTCTCATTTTCCATATCATCAGCCATTTCTACTGGGTCTGAATCAGAATCTGAATCCGACAAAGAATCTGAATCCGACAAACTGAATAATTCATAGAACTGTGAAGTAAGCTCGGGGATTTGGGGATGTTCCTGACTAAGCGTTGACCAGGAGTTGTCAGGTGCCAAGTTCTCGAAGCCAAATTTCCCGATGGAAGAAATCAATTCTGACACAAAAATTCTGCAGCTTAAAGCAGGTCTCTGCAATTATGCATTGAGAAAATGAAAACACATTAGGATGAGGAAATTCAATTTTCTAATGTGCTAAAGACCGGTATGGAAATAAATCTCGATTTCAACGACTGGGAACCCAAAAAATATCGGTCGTAAATAATTATGCAATTAACTTTTATTTGTATTTTGAACCATTTCGGGCATTATCTGTCGTTCGACACGTTCCTTTTGTTTTGTTCCTTTTGGATTTACGGTCGACTATTTTCTCTCGAATCCCTAACTTTTGCCTCGAAATGAAAGAATTTCCGAGCGGGATATTTTTGTATTATTTTTATTGTGTATTTTTTGTATCCTTACTTTTTGCCTTGGAACATACGGCCCCAAGCAGGATTTCATTTTATTTTGTTACAAATTTTGTAGTCTCTCACTTACTTTCAAATAATGCTAGAAATATAAAAAATACCAAGGAATTGCAACCCCCTTATATCTCCCTTTTCTATTGGGTATAAATTCACTATAAGTGATTGCATTATATTATTCAAAACGAATTTGAGGTCCAGTCTCAAGACCAAGGTCAAACATCCATACCGAAAATTAAAACATCCATACCCGAAAATTAGCTCTTATTGATGCATGGCTTGGAAAAAAGAAAATGTTACATGGTGCATGAATATGCACACAACATTATGTACGTTTATAAAAAATACAGGCGGAACAGGAGTTTAAAGGAATGCATGCCTTCCAACCTTATTCCTCCCACACACGGATTCTATTGGCACAAAAATTTTCGGACATCTTGTTTCCTAGGAATTGGTCTAGATCTCGACAACCAACAGGGGGTTTTTGAAGATTGACGATAATCACTCCTCGGAAATGAATGCGGGCATAACAACAGCAAACCAGAAATCGGGTGTACCTTAGGGGAAGTGACTAAGGTTTTTGAGCTTATGTGCATTGGCTTTAGTCTTTATTAAGATCGCGGGTTCCCGCAAAAACAGAATTGGGGCTTTGTTGGGCCTACTCCTTTTGACGCACCTTTAAGGTATTAGGCTTGCGGTTGGTAGTAATGTTAATTCTCGAATGGATGCACCTAAAATGCGAGGTTTAGGCTAGATCCACCGTTAAAGTTAACACCAGTACCAAAGGGTAATGTGGGTAGAAAGTGGTGAGAAAAGACAAATGCGGTATGAATGCAAAAAATCCTGAAAAGGAAAATAAAGCAATTAAGCACATACGGACGATTAACAATTTTCCATCGGCTTTTCTAATCAATTTTATTTAGAACAAGTAGGCTTTTAGAGTCAATTCCTAATTGCAACCACTTAATCATTAAAAATAACCGGGGATTAGTGGGTGCAAAATCCCCAGCAGAGTCGTCAAACTGTTTTTACCCCCCCCCCCCATATTATTTAGGAGTTGAGATCCCTTAAAACCCCGGAAAAGGACCTCGGAAAACTTCTTTTTATTTGTTTAGGATTATTATTGGAAAACGGTGTCAAAACCTTTTGGGAATACGGTGCCGATAAATCGGTCTTATAAAATATTTGAGTCGCCACCCATTATTTCGGCAATGGGACCGTTTCCAATTTTACTTTATAAGTAATGGGACCGTTTCCAATTTTAATTTTATTAAATGACTCCATTTAACCCATTTTTATTTAAGGCTAATTATTTGAAAAGCTGGTCAGGCGTACCAAGTACGATTCTAGGTAAGGGAATTGGGTACGTCGGCTCGTTGGAAGCCGATGCCCGAAAAAACCGGCCTCTTTAACCTACGATTTCTAGTTGATTTTATTTTGGAAAAGCCGAATTATTTAACTAAACCCAACCCGAATAAATCGAACCGAGTTCCTATGTGGAAAATTAATTAATCGTCCCAACTAGTTAAAAATTAATTAATCGTCCCAAATAGATTAGTTCATTGCATTCATAATCATTCATAATCACATCCATCATCCACCCATAGCAAAAATAATTAAAAGACCCACTTTTGCCTTATGGTTAAAGGCAAGCCACAATCCGAATTTAATAATACAATTTAAACAATAAAAATTAATCCTAAAATATCAAAATCATATTAAATTAACTTGTTTGATTTGATTAGAACACCATCTGCCCATTATTGGTCATTTCTTGAATTAAAATTAAACAAAATAAAAAAAAGTGTTATGGAACCCTAGAACAGATGCGTCACGCAGCTGTTCTATGAAGAACTGTTGCATAGAACAGCTGCGTGACGGAACTCCTAGTTGCGTGATGCATCTGTTCGTGACCTTATCCAAATTTCCAATTTCATTAACTACTTATTTAAAACATAATATTAAATAAAAACATAAAAAACGAAATGAAAATTACTCGCACGAACAGTTCCGTCACGCAGGCGGTCCAACTTCGCCGAACAGTTTCCAGTTCACGCAGGCGGTCCAGGTAAAGTATATTGTTTTTGGACATTGAACAGTTGCATCACGCAGCTGCTCTGGTCCGTAACTACCTTTAACTACCTTTCAAACTACTCTTTTTACGTGTTCTTTTTATTAACAGATGTTTAATATAACTCAGAAATACTCAATAACAGGCAGAATGTTACTTAATTAACACCAAACTAACCAAACACTAAGGAAACAATATATTTCACAAATAAACAATTAAAAATGAAAAGCAAGGTTTAGATGGTTACCTAACCCTCAGATTCGAGGATTGCATACGGTTTAGATGATTTAGGAATGTAACTCCACGATCCCAGAAGTGCTTGTTAACAAATTTTAACAATAAAAACTGTCTTTTCTTTCCCTTTCTCTCCTTTTCTCTTTTTATGACTTTTGGTTTTTTAAGTTTCAATCTATATCTCTAATGGCCTGATCTTCCTCAAGGTAACTCACTGGAGTTCTTGGGGAAAACCCTATTGGGGAAAACCCTAGCCGCACTACGCTCTTAAGATTTCTCTAAGTCCAAATATCCAAAGTCTAGAGAAAAGTCCCGTTTAAAACACAAAAAAGTTGTATTTATATGGGTAGGGCAACAGAACAGAGCTGCATCACGCAACTAACAGCTGCGTGACGGACCTGCGAGCTGCGTGCGCAGCTTACTTTTCGTACAGTTTCCGCGTATCCATAGAAATAGTGTAGACCGTTACACGAGCTTGTCCAAGTGATGTCATCCTGGTTAGAGTTGCGTGACGCAACTACTAGTGCCGTCATGCAACTTATAGCTGCGTGACGCAACCCTATGCGTGACGTAACCCTAACGCAGGTCAGACTCCTTGAATCCGGTTTAATTTGAACCGGTTTAAATCAAATTTTGGTTTAAAAACACTTCTGGTTGACCCTGATTCCCTATTCCGCATCCTTATATCATCATTGGGTTAGGAGGGGGCATAAAAACACGCGTCAACAGGGACTTCCTTTCAGAGGGCAGTCTGTTGTATTTGATGATGAGTTGAGGACCCTGGACCGACGAGGCCTGCGTGAGAGTCTTCAAGCTGTGATAAGCATGGAGCTTACCATTTTTGACAAGAAGGTGCAGTATGAGAGCATTATTTCGCACTACCAGGCCATGCCCGAAGAGGGCATAGCTGAGCAAGATGTTGATGTGGTGGCATAGGCTTTCTTTTTCTACCTACTGTCGTGACCTTATTTACTAATCATGGTAACGACGCAGATTTGGTAATTTTACCACCGCTGCAGGATATGGACATGACTAGGCAATTTAACTGGGGTGCCGCTACCTTGTCCTACCTTGTCCTATCTTTATTATAGCATGGCCTTGTGCATCTGCGGAGCACACCTGAAGGTCGGCCATCGGCGAGCCATTGAGGTATAAAATCACATCTTTTGATTTTTCTCCTTCTTTCATGCCTTTTAATGCTTTCTACATTACTTATTTTTGCATTATTTGTGTAACAGATCTTGGCTTGTGAGCATCATGTCCTTCTAATGCTGAGGTTACATGGTTTCGATGCTGATACTAGCGTGACATCTCTCCCTCGAGGCCGGGCATGGAAGTTTAGCTGAAAGTATGCATGCACCACTTCAGAGATCGCAGTGTTCCGGCAACTCTTAAACGGCTTGACCTAGGACCGAGTAAGTGTGCCACCTCACATTATCTTTTTTCCTTTTTCTCCCTTTTCTTTTCTTCTCATTTTTCTTTGTCTCTTTTTTTTTTTTTTATTTACTTTTGCTTTTTGCAAATAGTGAAGTTCTCGTGGGGTGATGTGGCTAACTACCCTAATTTCGTTCAGGCTGCCATCGTGCACCAGCAAAGGTGGCTTCTCCTTCCCGGTATGTTTTATGACATGTACTACCTTGGCGATAGGGTGTACGAGTGGGAATTAGGCCAAGACTAGAGGAGAGTGCCTCACGACGTGCCATATTTTATGCTATCCACCAGGTCTATCCAATTGGAGCAGGACATTGCAGCTGCTCAGAGGGGGTCAGCCGCCACGGACCTATCACGCCCGACTCTAATCACCAGAGGAATTGTCTGCTTTGGATCAAGCTGAATCCATCCCATACTGGATTAGCAGGATTTGCACGGTTTTGTCCCGCAGGTGAAATGGGAAACTTCCTAAGATGTCACCCATCATAGGATTTCTGTTAAGCGAGCACATTTAACCCTGGAGTTCTTATAACTCTCCATCCATTCCACCAAAAGGTGCCTCTAATGATTCATTTAACCCTGGAGTTTCTTAATAAGCTCTCCATCCATTTTCCAACGCAAAAGGTGCCTCTAATGATAGTTTCCGCCCCTTTTGATATATGATTCGATTCAATTCCTATGTCCGCGCGTTCCACTACCCCATAGCTAGCCTAACCATCCTAGAAGCTCCGCCACGACCTTCACTCTCTCTACCCCTGCCCTCTTAGGATCGCTTTGCCAGGTCAGGGAATGTCACAGGCCCACCGGCTTCCGTGTGGTTCATCCTTCGCGAACCATACAAATCTACTGGAGGGGTCCAAGCACTGATACAACTGTGCACGCCCGACTTCTAATCACCAGAGGAATTGTCCACTTTGATTAGCCGAATCCATCCCATACTGGATTAGCAGGATCCGCAAGGTTTTGTCCCGCAGGTGAAATGGAAACTTACAGGACCAACTGTCACGCCCGACTCTAATCACCAGAGGAATTGTCCACTTTGGATTAAGCCGAATCCATCCCATACTGGATTAGCAGGATCCGCACGGTTTTGTCCCGCAGGTGAAATGGGAAACTTCACAGGAGGTCACCAATCCTAGGATTTCTGTTAAGCGAGTACGCTTAACCTTGGAGTTCTTACAACTCTCCAGCCATTCTACCAAAAGGCGCCTCTAATAATTAGTTTCCCCCTTTTCGATTTATTCCTATGCCCTGCATTTCACTACCCATAGCTAGCTTGCCACCCTAGAAGCTCACTAGGACCTTAACTCTACCCGCCTTTTAGGATCGCTTTGCCAAGTCAGGATGTCACAGGACCATTTGGCTGCGTTTATACCAGGCACCTATGCTATCTTTGCACGAACCCAACTCTTAGTCCATCTTCCTCCTCACGCTGAGTATGATCCATTTGTAGAGGCGGAGGAGTTAGATAGGGGCTAAGAGATGTCTCAGCACATGTGAACTTACCCACTCTTGTTACTTTGTATTCGACTTTGGCCTAGTATCTATTTTTCTTTTATTCATTGGATGTGTTTTATTCTCAGAGAAAAAGCAGCGCGGCAAGCGCGTGAGAGGAAGCTCTGACTCTAGGGTTCTGGATACGACTGTCATAGTTAGCAAGCCGGAGTATGGACCGGGTGCATCCATCTCTTTTATCTTGGACCACACAGGTCAACTTGCTCAAGGCATGCTGGAGACACATCTGGTGTGTCTATACCGGATGTCTCCTCCTGGCTGCACCCTTGTGAGTGATCTTTACTCTTTTATTCTGCTCATTGCTTTTCATTATCCTGTTTTCTTATTGTCTGCCTCTATTCCACTCTGTAGGTTTCCATTGCTAACTATAATAGGGTGAGCCAACTGTACGAGGCAGCACGTCTCAAGCTTGGTGTGGCGAGGCTCTTCGACAAGCATGTCTCTATAAGTATAAACAGCCTCAAGAGGAAATGTGCAATGCATATGCCATGTATATGTGTAATGCAACTACTATTATCTATTAATGTGTGCAAAGAGCTAGCATGGCGCCTCTAGCAAGTTGAGGTCAGGGAGCTCAGTAGGTCTGGTCTAATTGAATATTTGTAATACTTGATTTTATTATTAATGAATTATATTTCTCCAAAAAATAATAATAAAGAGAATGAAAATTATCTAAAATCATTCTAAGTATAAAAAATAAAAAATCTATAAAATTAATTATATAATAAGTAAAGTTAATTCCAAATAACTATAAAATATTATATACTAATAACTAAAATTAAAATTAGATAAATAAAAAATGTTCAAAAAAAAATAAAAATTTAAATAATTTCAAACAATAGAGCTCCACATTGGATTAGAAAACATCTCATTTGCAAGTTTGAAGACCAAAATTTTACATCCTGGAAAATCAAGTCTGGCTTTGAGACCTAAACCAGTTGAGCCAAAATCAGTATGAAATACGTCAATTATCGACATTGATTTGAAAATAACTTTTTCTCCGGGTATAATTCACCCACAGACTCAACATCAATGAAAATTAGACACCGAGAGCTTTGTAACAATAAGCTTTGTAATGACACTTTACGGGTCGAAGTCGGAGGTCAAATGGCCTTAAACCGGCCAAATCAGTGAAAATCAATCCAATCAAATCAGACCAGCAGGAAAACCGAGCTGCGACCAGCAGGAAAACCGAGCTGCCCACCCGGGTTAAGGCGGTTGACCGCCCAGTGTTGAGTTTGTGGTTTAGTTTGTTTTAATTATGAAAAAAATAATCATTACAAATTTATGAAAGGTCAAGGCAAGTAGAAGAAGAGGAAACGAAAAATGACGGTAAATGTATTTATTTGTGTAACCAGCTCCACTAATTGTTGAATACATGAAAACTATATGGTGGGTGCTTCCATGGCAATTCCTGCACTGTTTAAAAGCACCTGAACTTTCAGAACGCCCTATAAAAATTACAGCATCATTTTATCAAATTCCAACATGTGATGTAAACTAGACATTGAAAATAAGGGATAAAAAAAAAGAGCAAAAAGAAAAATTATATGCACAAATGTGTAAATATCAATTTTGGACAAAATGAGCTTCCGTGAAGATAACAGATCATCTGGGACCAGACAATTCATCTGGAGGGATGTGGGACGTGGAATCGACAATCCAATTTGTGTTGGGATGGTGAGCGTGGTTGAATTCTTGCCGGAACATTTCCTCTTTCTGCCACTCCTCCCATCTTTCTGCCAATCCATCACCTTCCAGCATTCTCACCACCTCTGACATCTTGGGTCTTTCCATTGGGGAGCTTTGCGTGCACAATAAGGCCACTTGGATCAACTGCTCCACTTCATCATTCACATAATTACCCTGCAGATCCGCATCTACCAATGTTTCCAACCTCTTATCTTTTAGAAGCCCTTTCACCTGAAATTCGTACGTGATGTTAAAGAGTTAGGAATCATGCAACATTTGGAAATCTGGATGGTAGCCAAATTATAAATATACCAAATTAAGAAAAGACAGACGACCTAGTTATTAAACAAATGCCAACAAATAGCCCTTAAAAGCTTGATGATGCATGAAAGATGAGGCACCTAGCACCAATACAAAAATGGCATCAACAATAAGTAGCCTAGTATAGGTGCTCAAGTAAGTTAAGACTGGCGTAGAGGCACCAGGCAACACCCTCATGCATGGGCCAGAACAGGCAATACTACAAGGCAACAATTGACTCTGCATGTGGACCAACCAGTTGCCAACAATTGGGAGATTAAAGGCTAAGCAGTTGACAACAGTTGGTTGAAGAAACCGTTTTAGCCTCCGCCCACTACCAGTCAGTTAGCATGCTCAGTTATGTGATTCTATGCTTTGTGTTAGCAGCAAGATTCAATGTAGAAATCCATGGGTCATTCCCTGTTGTTTCTAAGGAAAAACCAAAAGGGGTTGGGAAGTTACTTCCCACATGATTTGAGTCAGCTCCTATTATTGCTATTCTTATATTCTCTAAAAAGCCAAAAGTACACCAAGAGAAAGCACGTTCCCTAAAGAATTTACAACAATAATTGCTCTCCCATTTCCAGCAACCTGAATCCTCAATTATCATGAGACGGCATCCTAAACATTATTAAAGGAAATCCACCAGCTACAGAGCTGCCAAGAGAAGATCCAGCTATTCAGTAATAAAGTTTAACAAAGAATATGGACGGAAGCTTAACTAATAGCCTTTTGGTCAAAAAATAAATTTTCGCATCATGGAAATGTTTCATCAGCTGGAAAATCCCCCCCCCCCCCCCAACTAATAGCCTTTGGTCAAAATATAATTTTCGCAAATCATTGGAAAGTGTTTCATGCAGCTGGAAAAATCCCCCCCCCCCCCTTTCTCAATCTAACCCCCCCCCCCCCTTCTCAATCTAACTCATTTCTATTGCATCCCTTTGTCAAACATGGAAACATCAGCAAAGTGCCATCACCTTTATAATCTTGTGCATCCTATTTTTGGACGTCATGTTCCTATTTATTTATTTGGAGAACTAAACAAAACTAAGGATAACGGTGATGGTAACACAAAAACACAAAAGGAAAAGACAGTGATGCATACCCAATCAAGTAACATGACGTCATCATCATTTGCCAGTCGAGCAAGATCAAAAGCCCTCTGTCCAGTTATCAATTCAAGAAGCATGACACCATACCCAAAAACATCAGTTTTCTCTGAAGACTTCCCAGTTGATAGGTACTCAGGGGCTATATGCCCAATTGTGCCACGCACTGCAGTAGTTACATGAGTATCTTTGTAGTCCATGAGCTTGGCCAATCCAAAGTCTCCAACAACCGCTTCAAATTCTTCATCCAACAATATATTTGCAGCTTTCACATCACGGTGAATAATCTTAGGATCGCAATGATCATGTAAATATGCCAGTCCCCTTGCAGACCCCAATGCAATTCGCTTCCGTATTGACCAGTTAAGTGGGGACTGATCTGCAGGACGCTCTACATAACAACACATGAATAAGTTATGAGCAATAATTTGCATAGAAGTGCAAATTTCCGTCCATTCAAAGCAGCACGGAAATGGAAACAGGGTAATGACATTCTTCAAAGATACAAGAAATGGAAACACGGGCAAAATGAGCAAGTATAAAAAAAATATATTGGGGTATTTTTGTAAATACCAAAATTTCACACAAGTATAAATGAAGTATAAGCATTCTAAAGAAAAGTATTTTTTCAAACAAATATTGTTACACATTATTATTTTTCTATCAAATTAATAAACTTCCAAATTCATTATCAACATTCTAAAAGAACAAAAATTATCAAATTGAAAAATTGAAACAAAAGACAACATAAAGCCTAAAGGAATAAAAAAGAGAGCTGCACGGAATGATATAGTAGAAATCACGCATGCGTTGAAACAAACGAGAGACAGAAAGACGAAAAGCAAAGAGACATCAAAAACCAGGAATGAGATAGAACCAGGCAGAGGCGCTGCCCCCACCTGCAACAGGATTTCGAGAGAGAGACCTGTTCTGGCGCTTTAGCTGGTTGTCAATGATACTGAAAGTTGATCGCAGGGAGCATAACAGGCATTTTCTTTTTTTTTTTTTTTTTTTTTTTTTTTTTTTTTTTTTTTTCCATTTTTCCTTTTTTTTTTTTTTTT
This sequence comes from Jatropha curcas, assembly GCF_014843425.1. Next base: position 82,679 of record NW_023591089.1, on the reverse strand, counting down.
TTTTTCTTTTTTTTTTTTTTTTTTTTTTTTCTTTTTTTTTTTGTTCTTTTTTTTCTCCAAATGCTGATCACAACAAACGGTTCATTGTTTAATTTCAGATGGATCATTTATTTATTCATTGAACGACACAACACACCTCTAAATGGGAAACCTAAAAGTTTAGATGGTTCATTCATTTATTTATTGAATGACAGAATCGCATTTCTACATAGGAAACCTAACTAGAAAAGTTGAGAATAAAGGTTTCAGTGCAACCTAGGTAAAATAGAATATTAATTGGACCAAATTATTCACCAAATATAAAAAATGAAGGGAAGGGCAAAAGCAGGTACCTCTTAAACATGAAGCTACACTTCCATTGACCATGAAAGGGTATACAAGCAATCTTTCTGTTGGAGTCATGCAAAAACCACGTAAGCGAAGCAAATTTCTATGTACAGCCATGCTGATCATTTCAACTTCTGTTTGGAACTGCAGCTCCCCACCCTGTGTGCGCTCCTCTTTCAATCTTTTCACTGCTACTAGAGTACCATCAGCTAAGCGTCCTTTATAAACCTTTCCAAATCCACCCCTACCTAAAATGTTTTTGTTGCTAAAATAATCTGTTGCAACTTGTAATTCACGCAGCGAAAACCTTTTAAGCTGACCAAGATGGACTTCTGGATCCTCCTCAGCTGTAAACAAATGTTGACAGTGTAAATCAATCTAACAAAAGCAACTTCCTAATTAATCAAAACATCTGCTTCACAAAATCACTAACCAGGTACATCAAAGAAATGATCCTGTGGTTTTCTTCGTCGCCAATAAGCGAGAGCAATAGCAGGGGCAGCAAACAGCAAAGCAGCACCAGCAGCAACTCCCCCCGCAATAGCTCCGGTCGCACTGTTACCTGTTCACATGATATTTTTTAAATATAATACACCAAATTTATGCCATCAGGCAACAGCAAGAATAACAAACCGGTGTCTTTTTACTTGAAAATGCCATCAGTGGATGAAACAATTCACTAAAGTATGCAGGAAGATGTAACTCCAGCAGACAATCCAGAACCTAATCACTACCACAAATCACAAGACCTAGTCTAAATGTCTTCCTAACAAAAACTTGAACTTATTGCTTGTTTGTTTGTGAACAGCGCACAAGCATAATTTATCTTCAAACAATTTTTCTTTTCATTTATTTTTAACTGCGTCTTTCAAATGAAAAGTTTTCATTCGTAGGTTTTCTGTGGTTGCATGTGCAAATGGACTAACTCACTTTTTCATTCTTTTGTTCATTCATCTACTTGTTTGGTTGTGTATGTTACCATATTCCTCTTTACCTCATTTATTCTTCCATTCTAATTCTTGTCATGAGAGGATCTGGCAGGTCGGACAAATTTGGTAGAGAAAGGAATTTATACAACAAAAGCACAGAAGAAATAGTCTGTAGTTTTGTATTAACTCAATAAAGGAATCTAAAAAAGATGATTAAATTCAATACAACCTGACTTCATAAACAGAAAATAAAAAGAACAGTAGAAAAGATGACTAAGAATAGTCCCTAGGATAATATCCTGTGCAGAATAAATCTGCCCCCAAAATCAGAGGTGCCAAAATAACATGACCCGTAACTAATCATCTTCTCATTATATAGCGCTGGGCAGTTATAAATTCTTCTAACTAATTGCTGCCATGTATAATATTCCATTTGTTCCATTAGCTGCATTCAAACACATCCTTTTCTTCCAATAAAAGATTATTCCCCTCCTATGCTGCATATCTATCTATTCCTTCTAGAATATAACACGAATGGTCTTGGGCCTACTCCTTCCCTATCAGTATGTGCCCCTAAAGATGCTTGTTCAAAACTTCAAATTATTGCTGGTAGTTTTGTGAATGTTGTTTTCATCCAAGAAACTATATCTACACATGGGCATGTGTTGGCATCTTAGATGATAAGCACGGAAAAATGTGTTAAGAGGGGTTGGGGGGAGTAGAACCTGGTGTCATCTTCCTATATTTATTGCATTTGCCAGTTGAAGGACCAACAAATTATTTAATGAAAAAGCTTGCTCTTTGCAACCATATAAAGGAAAAATTAAGTTCAATAGATAAGCGCTCTAGTAAATGACCCATCTTCAAGGGCTAGGTAAAAAGGGGAAAGCAATCATAATGATTGTCAATTCAGAGAAAAGTTGAACAAGGAAATAAAATGAGAAGCTAAGCTATGCTAAGAATGAAATGACATCACTAAGCATGCAAAGAGAAATCCAACTGAGTACTAATGTGAAAAACAGCACTGAAATTAACTGCTAATATCACTACTAACCACTTGAAGGAGCAAGCGAAGATGGAGTCAGAGGAGGAGATGGAGAAACTGGAAGAGGTTTGAGTGGATTATTGGCAAAACTGCAAAAGGAATACTGTAGTTAGTAAACATTTATTTGGTCATCTATACCCATGAAATTGATACTGAAAACATAACTATTGCAATAAACCTGATGGGAGTAAACAAGGAAAAGGAGCCATTGACTGGAATATCTCCTGTTAGATTGTTATTTGAAAGATCCCTGCATTTAACATGGCAGTAAAAATTCACTCACATAACATATAGTCCAGATCCGTTTTATAGTATTAAACAATAATGCAGATGTTAGAAATAACAAGATCAACATAATACTACTCACAGGACTTGCAATGTTGTAATGGTAGTTAAAGACACAGGAATCGTTTCCGACAAGGTGTTGTTGTTGAGACGCCTGTTCCACAGAACAGAGATTGTCATTTTTAAGATATTTATGATGCTGCATATCATTAATCATAAATCACAATGCTTCAGAGTTCCAGATGGGCCTAGCCATTATTAATAGCAAACTATATCGACAGATGCCTGCGTATCAATAAACTCTGTATTTAATATGTTTTGGAGAACTCTATCTAACTTTATCAAAAAAAATGACAGAAATTGAACATTGCAATCTAGTAAGACATTATTTCCCATTTCTTCTCTTTTTTTGTCAGATTAGGATATAGATAAACTTTTCTCTTCTTTCTGTAAATTTCACATTGTTTAAGAAACACATTGCTAAACATTGGTAGAGAACTATTGGAATATAAACCTTCTCAATAGACAGAAAAATATACAAAAACACAGTGATTAGCATAAAACCCAGACAATTTACTAATAACAGACAAAAAATAGAAAAAGAAAGATGCATTTTCATACAGGAAGCGGAGTCTTTGAAGCCTGCCCAGCGTCGGTGGAATTCGACCAGTTAACCTGTTCAAGTAAAGATCCAAGCTCACCAAGTTTGTCAAATTCCCAAGCTCGTCTGGAACTTTTCCACTTATGTTATTACTATAAAGTTCCCTGTACAAGAACTAGATTTAGTAATCCTATCGCAAAGCTAAAAAAAGGAAATATAGAACTATTCTAATTTCCTATTCAACATTAAAAATTCATGTGTATAAATATAAATGAACAACGTTTGAATCAAATAAGTACTCATAGGCTTAGTTTACCAGCAACTGCATACAGAACCCGTGCTACGTCCCCTCCCACAGAAAAAATATATTGTGCCAAATAATTTACACATGACAATCTGGGTGCATTCAAGAGCAGAGGGAAGAGCGCACACGCGAGAGAGAGAGAGAGAGAGAGAGAGAGTCCATGCTCTTGGATGCAGAAGCACACATTTACAACTGCCTGTGCATGCGCTTACATGGATACGGAGTCTATGATAAAGCAGTTACCAGTCACCTTTTATGCATCAATTGTTCGACGTACAAAACCATACCATTTAAGTTTATTCAAACACATTAATTCAGGCTATACTGAACAAAAGTACTTGTGGGCAACATGACAAATACTTTTGATTTCAACAAAAGATAGCATGTACAACCAAGAAATACTGGTCATCCACACAACTTTTCTTGTGTTGCAAGCTCTGGGAAGCGTCAATTATGTAGCCTCCCCCTTGTAACAAAGCAAGGCTTTTTCTATGGTTTGAACCTATGACCTCGACCTATTCTTGATGGAAGCATAAACATGATTCATTATTGGAAAAGAGTGATTGTCATTACCTCAAACGAATTTGACATGCTCAAATCATAGCCACAGTCCTCTTTAGCTTTTAACAACAGTATTTAGGTAAGATCTTAATGGAAAGAATCTATGCAGATTGGATGGATGGATTTTAATGTCAAAATGTGAAGCAGAGATTACTCGTTTCCCATGCCTAATATCTTGGGATGTAGGGCAATGATGGCAATCAAGTGAACCAGGTAATGCAATGCTTGATGATGATGCTGTTTAATCATCTGCATTAGAAAAGAAAATGTGATACAAGGGGAACTCAGTGGCTTGGCATGTAGCCCGGTTATGTTTGATATATTTTATAAGGATGATATGAAGGGAAGGAGGCAGATTCGTGGAGAATCATCTATTCATAATAGTAAGATGACTTTGAAATAGATTTTTCTTGGCGAGCAAAGCCAGAAAGATCATGAATCCGTCTCTCCATTTTTGGAGCATTTTTATGCATTGCCTACCAGGCAATTAGTTTCTTTCTTTTATCTTTCTGCAAGCCAGTCATTCTATTTCCTATATCTTTCTGTAATTATTTTCATAATGTTGCAGTTGATGCACCATTCTTTGCATGTGTATGTCTGTGTGTGTTGGAGATAAAGTAATGAAAACAATGTGTCTAATTTCAGAAGATCCCAGTTAAAAGTTCTAAATTATTTTATAGGTTCAATACTCCATTCATAAAAAAAGATGAAACCCCATTTGCAGTTATGAAGGCACTAAGGCTCTGCCCCCAAGGCATGCAAAGCCACTATAATCGGATATCACGCCACGAACCTCGGAGAATGCCTAAATTGCTTCGGCCAACAGGTAATTCCACCCATGATCAATGCACTATGCACTAGATTCTATTATGTTCATATTGAGTTTGCTACAATTGTTCTAATCAAATTCAATCAAACTGATTTTAAGCAATCATACAACTAGAATGCAAATGTAGCACACTGAACCATTCTTTTAAGCTTAAATTAGATAATTTGGGACCAAAAGGTATATTTCATCTAAATGTCTCTCTCCTTGTCGCCCAACTTTCTATGTCCTAATCATCTAAATTAGACTATATGATGCCCCCAAATGATATGATTTTAAGTTTTTAAAAAAAATAGTGTACTTTGCAATTTTAACATTATCAAAACTGAAAGTAAAGTGAACTAAGTGTAGTTTTTGTACCATATAGAATAGGGGGTAACTCAATACACGAAGCATCCAACATTTATAGAATCTAGTTCATAATTTAATGACCATGCATATCCAAAGAAATTTTGTACCTCAATAGAATCTAGTTCATATTTACTGACCATATAATACCCAAAACATAACCATGAAAAGCCGTAATAATAGTGAGGAGGTCAAGGGATTCAGAAACTTAAGGCAATTTCTACAATAGTACACAGATTAATACATAAGAACCAACTCATCTTTCAACATATTTAATCATTTAACTATAAATACATAATCTCCAAATACTCATCAAGGAAATATGGAAGTTTATATCACTCAATCAGTGGAAAGTACTTGTCCAGAGAGTTGCATGTGAATGAACCATATTTCTATGTGATCTATTTACCATTAAAAAAATTCATTCCACATTGAATAGAGTCAAACAAAATAAGTGGGAACAAACTAAGAAGAATATTCATATTTTGATATCATCATTAGCAGTGAACAAAGCAATCTATTCAGTGAGTAGTCTTCAATCATGATTAACACAAGTTGCAAAGCCCCTATTTTTTAAAGCGAGTACTGTTGAACTTTGTTATTCTATTCTAATTCTAATCTAGTTTTAATAAAGGGGCGTTCCTTTCATTTTTTCAAAAATATGAGTTTTGACATGTTTACCTGTAAATTTTTTTTTTTAAAAAAAAAAAAAAAGCATTAAACTTATCAAACGAACTTCTCATAGATGTAATCGAGATTCAACTCAAAGCATTGACCCATAAGCAACTATTAAGAAAGCAAAAAACTTCAACATGCATACAGTACTACTTACAAGTACTGCAAATTTGTAAGCTGACCAAGCTGTGGAACCAGTTGACCTGATAGATTTGCATTTCCAAGGTCACTTAAAAAAAAAAAAACAGAGAGAGAGAGAGAGAGAGAGAGGCATATCAGTACCATAGTCAAGTAAAATTCAGAAGAAAACTATGCATAATGACAGGAATGGAAACTGCTAAAGAATATACAAACTTACACTCGGGTGACACTATTTTCACTATTGCAAGTAACGTGAAACCAAGTGCAGGGATTAACAAGGGTAGGATCCCAACTCTGTAGGACATTGTTAGGATCCGCCAAATTGGTCTTCAATGCATTCAAAGCGTCGCCTGTCTTACGCAAACAAAAACAAATCATATAGAGGTAAATACATACATAAAATAATTCAAACATCCATTACTTATGCTCTAGTGGGTTACTGTGGATAATTTTTAACTACGAACTTATAGTTCATCTCAAGGAGAAGGCATAAGTTAGCCGGAATTTTCACCAAAATCTAAAATATCACGAACAAAATACTAACTTGAATCGCATAGCAGATTATTATACCATTATAAAACGATCAACCCACACAAAGTCCACGAAAATTCAGAAGCTAAAGAAAAAATAAAATCAAGGATTCTCAACGAATTTCAAGTTTGCTTTACATTTCCTAATGTAATATTGGCAACCTAATAGAAGATTGCTGTAACAGCCAATCCCACTAAACGAAATAAGAATTAGACCCTTGAATTCAAAAGGTCAACAGAACCAAATCCCAAGAAACCCATATCCAAAATCTAAGAAAACTTTAACTAAACGAAAAATTGTACGCAAAGAATAACAAAGAACAACAAAATCAAAACATACCTTCAGCATTACTTGCAACTTTGAAAACGAAATAAAACAGAAAAATCAACCAAAATAAGGCCAAGCGCCAGATCGCCCACATCTTTTGCTCGATTACGCACCAAAATTTCTCATACTGGTTTCAAAGCAGACGCTCAAAATATCAAGAAGAACAGAATCCCAACTTCAGAGTCCCTTGACTTGTATCAAAAACTAACGTTGACCCAGAAAATAACCAAAAAGGGTAAAATCCAAATATAAAATGTTAATATTTTGCTGGGTTCTGGTTGGTGTAAATGGGGAAATTTAAGGAGAAGGATCTATCAATCAATACAAGCTATGTTTGGAGAGACTTTTGGTAGTTAATAGGGGCAAGTTCTTGGTGTTTGGGGCTTAAGATTTGATGGACTCAGTAGTACTGGTAGTAGAAGGAAGGGAGAGGGCGCTTAGTCAATGGGAGAATCCTTGCACCATTTAGTAATGTAATTGTAATATAATAGCGACAAAGTAGAAATTTCTTTCTACATTTGCAATTTTTTTTCTTTTTTTCTTTTTTTCTTTTTTTTTTTTTTTTTTTTTTTTTTTCAAATTTTAATTATATAACTCTTTTATTTTATATCTATTACACTATTTAATATTTATATTAAATTCATAATTAATAGTTTCAAAAAGAGAATGTCAACATTTACTATTTAATCAGTCTTTTCATTAATGTAAAAAAAAAAATGGGAGGTCTTAAATTAGAGCTCTCTTAATTCTGTGAGTTCTCACTAATTTTGTGAATTAGGGAAAGGGTTATCAAAAAAAAAATTCAAGTAATGTATTTATCGTATTAAATGCATAGAGTTTTTAAATGAAATTAATCCCCCGCTTAATTAATTTTATTATATGTTAATCAAATATGGTACTTTTAGTCTTATCACATTGGAACAATATATAATGAGTGAGAGTCGAAATTTTCTCCATCACAGTTCGGTGAATATCATTTAAAAAAGAGAACGATCTCAATTATTTAACCGGTTGATTTGACATCTTATGAATTGAAAAAAATAAAAATGTTATATTTTCCCAAGCAAGAATCCAAAAAGATAAAATATTTACCATTCTCACGTATAATCAAAGCCTGAAATTTCAAATTGAATCTTTTTTTGCTTTTATTGATAGACTAGCTAGGATGAAATAATAGTATTATTTAATTAGGAGAAAGGAAAATCTAAATTTTATTAGGAAAAAAGAAAATGAGAGCTTTAAATAATAATACTTTTTTAGCAAAGTCACGTCATAATAGCCGGGTCAAATACGCACGCTCAACAATTGACCCCGCGACCCGCCCGCCTTTTATCTATCAATTAACAATACATACAGATATGGTATATTGAGATTGGCGAGTATACTTATAGAATAGTCAACTAATCTCCACTCATCTACTATTGTAATTTTTTTTTTTTTCCCGTTGGTGTCCAAAACTCATTGGTTCAGTTAATACGATTTGCGTTTGGCAGACCCATAGAAAGAGACAAAGCGTATGAAGAGGTAAAACACTCACTCTCAAGTCTTTAAAGAAATTCCATAAAACTTCATATTCATGATTTAAATTCGAGACCTTTAGTTAAAAGTAGATGGATTGTTGCTATTATATCTCATCATGGTTCCAGAATTGTCAATTTCAATTAACAAAAAGGTGGAACCGAAATCAAATTATTTTTAGGCAATTTTAAGATGGTTTTGAAACCGTCAGTTTCAGTTTTGGATAGAAATTAAATAATATATTTTAAAATTTTTAAAATGTTATTTTTTGATTTGTAACTTGAATAAATAATAATAATAAATATTATTATTGAAACTAAATCAATTTAATAACAATTCTTAAAAGTTATTTTAAAATATTACAAAAAAACAAAAAATAAGTTGAGAATTTCTTTAAGAACATATTTTTCATAGTTTCAAACTGTAACCGCTAGTTTTAAATCAATACTGTAGGATTCAGTTTCAAAAAATGAAAAACTGAAATCAAATCGTGTCATCCCTAATCTCATCCCTCAAAGGTTATCTGTAATACCCCAATCCTGTAAGATATTGTCTACTTTTAATCAAGCCCAACCCCAACTCCCTCACAGCTTGCATTTGGATTCAAAAAGACCTCTTACAAGTCTAAGGTGTGTTAACACTTATATATCCACATGTGAAAATTGCCTTGTAACACTCTAATCCTGCAAGTTATTATCCATTTTGGATACAGCCCAATTCCACTTCATCCACACAATGCTATTTCTAAAAATGACAATCCATCATATTCAAAAGGCCTCTTACAAGTCTAAATTGTGTTAATACTTATATATCCACCTATTCTTTTACACTTATCTAATGTGGGATCGCCTAAGGATAATCTAACATCTCAAGTTAGCACATGGTGTGGATGTTACATCATCTCCTATTCTAACTTTAGTGATTAATAATCAGTAAAGGCGAAAACACGACTTATTATTTATCTGAGTTAACATTAGTACATTTTATGATTCCTAAATTTTAATTTGTGAGATAAAAATTAACCAATATCAATTTATATAACAATAATATATATTTTTAAAAGATTTATTAGAAAATTAAGGTGAATGCATATTAAGCATAATACTATTTTTTATCCTCGTCAGTCATGTTTGTTTCTCTCTTTTGCATTATCTGTATAATTAATGAAAAGTGAGAGAAAGTTATTCTTCTAAAAAACATAAATAGATGAATAAAGAGAAGATGTAACATCATTGTCCAATTCATCATTGTCTATTATTCCTATTATGTCCAATCCATCATCGTCTATTATTCATAAATGAATAATGTAAATTAGGAATTAAAACACAATTATCCCTATATAAGATAACTTAGTAATTTCAAGTGAAAGGATCATTTAAACAACCATCACTTGAATATTCATAAACATAAGTAACTCTCCATATGGAATTCTCAGATAAATGAATTCAGTGGACTTTTTAAATAATAAGCACCTATTAATTCTAGATATGACATATATCTCAGCTTATGGGAACAACTGCTTCCCTTCACAAAGGAAAGAAAATAATATGAATCAAACTCAATAGCTCTAATCATCATCCAATAAATAAGGAGAATATTGACTAGTAATATTTAAAGGCATTGCGTTAATGCAAAAAAAAAAAAAAAAAAACTTACCGAGATTTATTTTAATGAATAAAATAAATAATGTGTCTTTTAATAATAATGAAATACTTGATTGTTGACGCGGAACCCTATGCGATAATAATTCCATGAACTCTATGACAGTTTCTGGAAGAGATCGCAAGATCAACTAAACCATCCTCTATGGCACCCAAAAGCTAAAGAAGCAAGAACACCATTGAGTAAAGGATGATTTAACAAAGATTGATAAGTTTACCTTGATTCTTGAGATTAGTAAGAATGCAATTCACAGTCATCTCCAAAGCAGGACACGCCTAAGCTGAAGTGGAAAATCTATTTTATTGGATAAATTGATTGATAATGTGCTCAATTAAATTACAAAAACAAAGCTATTTTATAATCTAAGCGGTCCAGTTCCTTAAGGATTTATGAGTTGCTAAGCGTCTAGGATTTAGCAATCTAAACCAACTAAGGATTGACTAAACGTCAAATCATTAAAAATCTACTAAAGATTAGCTAAATCTAAACAAATCTAGGATAAGGATTAACTAATCCAAATCAACTAAAGATTAGCTAAAATCTAAACAAATCTTGTGCTGTTATCCATCTCTTTTCGAGTCTTCTTTCTAGAATTTGTGCTTCCTTTTTTATTGTTAAGATTTATTCCTTATTTCTAAACGTGCTTTTGAGTTGGTTGGTTGACTTAAGATTCTGAATTTCAATTAGAAGAATTGCAATGAGTGATTAAAGAGTGTAAACACGTGAGGGAGTGATTTACCATTAACTCAATTCTTCTTGTGTTTTTCTCTTTTGAATACTAACCAACAACTTGAAACTCAGAAACTACAAGATGGGTAACTTATTACCCAAGTGAGCGTCTAGTTGCCGGCATTGCCATATGTGGATTTCACGTTCATCTCAATGTGGTTCATTAATGGTCGAGAAACTTAGGTGTTCTCATGCTTCTTTGAGATCTATGTTGGTAGGTAGCGATTCCGTATTTCATTCCCCTTTTCTCGAAAGATCTCGTCCTCCGAATTCTTTAATTTAGAATTGAGTTTCCATGCTTTTTGATTTTCCGTGGGTTGCTCCATATTTCTTCCGACTTGCTGTTAATTGATCCACTTAGGAGTAGCCTAGATGGATGTTTTGATGTCTGTTCTCCTTGCTTCCTGAAGTTCCACATGTGAGTGATGGCAGATTTCGTTCTGTTCCCCCTTTCCTCGAAAAGAGTTTTCTCTTCAATCTGCTTCCATGTCAAAAGGAGACATCAACTATATTGAGTATCGAACCCATACTCACTGGTACTAGCCTATTTGTAGTTTGGTCTTAACGTGCTCCGACGACTTGGAATGGCCATTCCACGTTCATCAAGCTTATCTTTTCTTGGTGGAAACTTTTCTTGCGAATATACCCAAACCCGATCTCATAGGTTTAACACATTCTGCCTTCTTCTCTGTTGGCACGGTTGGCTAGCTTTGTTATGTTCATATAACCCTAGCCTTTAGCGTGTTCCTTCACCACTGTAGGTTCTTCTTCCATTTAGGGAATCCCTGTGCAACAAGCAACGTAAGAGGGTAGAGAGTGTAAATGTTAATTCAATACGCAAAATCCTTAACAACGGATCATTAGCGTCACTTTCACAACTGTTTTGGTCTCTCTCTTTTTCAATGACAATTTGTTTTCTACTTTTTCACTCACATTTTGGGCCATTGCATTTGTTTGTATCTTTTGTGGCCTCTTTCTCTTCTTTTGTTCCTTCACTTTTCTTTTCACATTCTAGTTCTCTTGACCGAGCTTCACTCCCATCTTCTCTCAAAGTTTTGAGGTCACTTTCCAGGTTAGTTCTTTTGTCCTATATACTTTGATTCTTATAAGTCAACAACACACTTGGCAAGATGATTAGGTCATTGATGGTCTACAAATTTCTTCTTGCACACGGTACAACACTTATAGGTTGATTTTGTTTCTATCCTTTTCTTCTCCCTCTTCTTTTTTAATTTCACTTAGTCGGTATGTTTTACTCATTTTCTTTAACACTTCTTTTTCTTTTGACAGCTTCAAATGCATTCTTTTGCTTTTACCTGGCGTTTTCTATACTTCTTTTGAGGAACAATTTCCATATGTGAGCTTGTCAAGAAGATATGCTCTTTAATCACTCTCTTAGTTCTTATTGCTTGGATTGATTGTTAAAAGACTTATATGAGACTGATTCCTGACTTTGCAACATTATGTAGCTGTGAGCATGGTAGCATTTGATAAGTTCTATAGACCATGATGGATATTTGTTTAAGCAGCACCTTTGTGTGCCTAAAATTTCATATGCTTGTGAATTGCTTGTGCTTTGATCTCATGTGGGGATTGAATGGGACACTTTGGGGTACATAGACATTTGTATGTTGAGTGGACCACTTTTATTGGCCTCAGATGATTAAGTGTGAAGGTTTGTATTCTTGTTATTGCTTGTAAACAGGCCCATCTAGTCTATGCTCATGGATTTACATGCCTTTACTTTGTTCCTAGTTCTCTTGGACTGACTATCTATGGATTTTTTCTTGGTTTCTAGGACTAGGCGTGGTAAGGTAGTATATTGTTGTTTTGTTGATATGATTTAGCAAGATGGTTCATTTTTCTTGTCATAAAACTGTGATGCCAATTAATGTTGCTGATCTATTCTTTAAGATAGTGGTAGTTAATGTACCCCGAACTTAGTTTCTGATAGGGATGCCAAGTTCCTTCACCTTTTGGAGAGTTTGTGGGCGGGTAAGGCTTTTGGAACTAACTTGGCTTTATTCTACAACTGTTCATCCACAACACGATGGACAAACTGAAGTTGTAATAGGAACTTGGACATTTGCTTCGGCCATTGTGGGTAGAACTTAACCTTGGGAAGATTGTTTGCCATTCATTAATTTGCATTAATCATAGCATACATTCTACTTCAGTCTCTAGTTCCATTTGAACTTAGTTTATGCTTTACCCACCTACTGTATCTAAGATTTTTCCTTTACCTTTGACATGAACTTTTTCTATTTAGATGTTGTAGGCAGAATTGGTGATAGTCTTACATGAAGAGAAGCTAGAGCCAATAGAAGAGGACAAGCATATTGCTAATAAAGCAACAAGGCAGGCAGAATTTGGTTTGCTTGCCAGGAGATTTTGGGTTTGGGACATTTTCGCAGGAAGATTTCCAAACCAGGACGAAATAGCTAGATTGCAGTGGATGGTCCAATTTCCAAGTCTGAGCGATCAATGCAAAGCCTACAAACTGGATGCCGGGAGTATGTGTTTCTTCACCTTTACTTTAGTGATTTTTGTTCGCCTTTGATGGATGCAGATTTGAGGAACAATCTTTTAAAGAAGAGGGATGATGCGGATCCATTATCACTAACCAGATATGGAGCTCAAGGGGACACAAGGACCACAACAATGGAAATTCCATTTGTACTCCTAGTGGGCACTTACAAGAGCGTTGGGCAAAAGGGGGGTATGGAGCAACAGTCTCTTTTATTCAAGACAGTCACACAAGAGCTCCATGATCTTGTTTCACAGATGTCTTGAAGAACTTGAAGAAACTAAGTTGTTCAATGATGAAGCAATGTTGAGATAGATCTGATTAGTTTTATGCATGCCCTGGCTAATAGAGCCTAACTTTGGCGTCTAGTTACCTTTTTGTTAGTTTTAGTTGTAATGTTGTTAATTGGGTTGCCACCCTTTTATTTTTATCTTAGTTGGTTTGATTAATTTTCCCTTACTATCCTTAGTTTGGTTTTGAATAGTGAGTCCTTCTAGCTGTTTGATAATTATTCCTCTGATACTATTTGGTGTGGATTAATGATGTCTTCTTAGAGTTTTTTTCTTTCTTGATTGGATTAGATATCAATTCCTTAGAGTGTTATGATTTCTGTTTTTTTATCGTTAGTTTGGTTAGAGTTTGCTAAATCCTCATCCTTAGCTAACTCTAAGATCCTCTTTAAGGATTCTGGACTCTTAGTTTTTAGCTTTTATTTTGTAATTATTCAACATTATTATTCAATCAATTATAAAGAGAGATTCTTCTTCTTTTCTATGCTAGGCCTGTTCTTGTTTTAGAGGGTGTGAGGTATTGCATGTTCTAATGCATCATGAATCAGCTTAAACTTACCATTCTTTTGCGTTTATCTCTATTCTTTTAACTCTATTATTGGTGTTTTGTTCTTTAAGAAGCTTTGGGTGCCATAGAGGGGAGTTTATTCTAGATCTTTGATCTCTTCCAAAACTTGTCATAGAGTTCATGGAATTTATTTCCATAGGGTTCCGCGCCAACTTACCTCACTCTGGAAACCGCGCATCGCGTCGATATTGTGTCGAATCAGAAAATTGGAGCCCGGTGCCGGAAGAAATTGAAGAGACCGCGTACCGGATGTAAAAAAGAATGAAAAGCAAAAGGTTATTTATAAAGGAAAAGGGTTAATGGGCCCGAGCCCACTAAGAATCCATCAAAACCCAAGTCGGCTTATTTAGGCAATTTGGAGTCGGTGTGCGGCTCGTATACTTCAATAATTCCATCTACTCGCCGCAAAATCATCAAAATCATCAAATACCCTGAGGTAAGTTTTTCTTTCAACACCGCATCAGGAAGGGTATACCTAAAAATTTAGAGCTAGAAAAATTTAACAAAATTTTTGCTAAATTTTCAAAAATTTGTGCAATGGATAAAAAATAAAGTTTTCACGGTTTGCTTAAAAGATAATATTTTTGGTTCCAGGACGGGTTTCCAGACCGGGGGCAAAAATAAAATCTTTTGCCCTGATGCAAAATTTCAAATTTCAAAGTTATGGTATTATGCGTATATTTATCCTTCTATGATACGAGTTGGGCAGTGATCGCCTCCAACATTCTAAAAAGGCAGATTGTTTGTACACAGAAATGTTTCTTTTCTTGAAAATACTTTTCAGGGCTCAACGGGTGCTGATTTCACGAAGCCGTTTGATCCACCGGTGCTGATGTGTATTACGAAGCTGTTTTGGATCCTCTTTCTCGTTAGTGATGTGATTACGAAAGCCTGATCGAGTCAATCTTCTTTCCTATTAGTGATTGTGTATTACGAAGCTGGAATCAGGGCAATCTCATACCAAAAAACCCTCCAAAGCCGATCAGACTGAGCTGAGGAGGTGAATAACAAAGCCGATCAGACTGAGCTGAGGAGGTGAATAACAAAGCCGACCAGACTGAGCTTTGATGTTTAGATCGTTTTCTCGATTCGTGATGATGCATTACGAAGCGGATCAAGTCAATCCTTTTCTTGATTAATGATGGTGGATTACGAAGTTGATCAGGGCAATCAAATCAAAATCCTTCGAGCCAATTAGACCGAGGTTCGGAGGTGACTTCAGAACCAATCAGACCAAGCTTTGAAAATGATCACAGATCCGACTGGAGCCAACAAAGCCGATTAGACTGAGCTTTGTTCGTGACCAAATGATCAAGATGATCTCAAAAGAACCTTGGATGTGACCAGATGACCGCTGATGACCGCTGAAATGCTCAGAACCGCCTGATTGTAGTCTGACTGGGAGACCTTCAAATGGCGCGTGACACAATAAAATCCTTCGAGCCAATAGATCGATCTTCGAGGCATCTCCATAGCCAATTCAGACCACGTTTATGGAGATCGTTACCGATGCCGACTGGAGCCAAGCAAGCCCGATCAGACTTGACGCTTTGGATGTGACCAGATGATCAAGAGACTGAGCTTTGGATGTGACCAGATGATCAAGACAATTTCAATCAAAATCCTTCGAGCCAATCAAACCGAGCTTCGGAGGTGCCTTCAAAACCAATCAAACCGAGTTTTGGAGACTGTTACCGATCCGACTGGAGCCAATAAAGCCGATTAGACTGAGCTTTGGATGTGACCAGATGATCAAGACAGCTACTTCATTCAGCCCAGGGTTGAAGGCACGTCAATGGGCCACTTTAACATTAATCGTTTACACGATTAATGATAAACTGGGGGGCAAACTGTTGATGCGTGTCTTTAGGCCCCCGCCTGATCCGATGATGATACGAGGATACGGATTGTCTTAATGGTATCTATAAGTCTTTTGATCCAAAGATTTAAACAAAAAAAATTGATTTTAAGTATGTGACTAGGTCAGAGCTGCGTCACGCAACTATGAAGGTGCGTGACGGCACTATGGCTGCGTCACGCAGCCCTTATACAACTCAGAGTTGCATGTCATCGTCAAGAATGACGACATGCCGTTTTTTATGCTAAAACGACACATAGTTGTGGTCCAACAAGTGAGCTGCGTCACGCGTCTGACTAGATCCGTCACGCAGCTGTTAGCTGCGTGATGTAGCTATGATCTGTGACCTACTTTTATAAATAGATCATTTTCTAATTTTTAGGGGAACATTTTGAAAACCCTAAAAACATATTGTGCGGCCACATTTTCCTCCAGAAGCTCTTTTGAGTTCATTTGAAGGAAAGTTGCCATTAGATATCAATTTTAGGCGAATCAAACCATAAAAAAAAAAAAAAAAAAAAAAAAAAAGAACATCAGAGAGAAGAAGACGGTTGTTTACAATTCCTTATTCGACAAACCTTCTGGAGGCCCTTAACTTCATTCGTTAAGCATTCTTAAGACCATTCACCATCCTCAATCTGAGGATTAGTAATTTCTTTCACTTTTTGTGTTCTTTTATTTATTTATTTATATTCTATTTCAATTCTTGTTTAGTCGTTAATTCTTAATCTAAATTGTATTATTTGTTTCATCCAGTAGTCATTTTTTGATTTCTTTCTTAAAAGAGTATTTAATAAAAAACAGATCTAAACAGAAAATTATAGAAACACGGAGGCTCGGTACAGCTCGGACCAGAGCAGCTGCGTCACGCAGTCAGTAGATCCGTAACGGATCTGGCAGATGCGTGATGGAGCTATTCATGTCCAAAATATCGTTTCTTTACCCAGATCAGTTGCGTCACACAACCACTAGATCCGTAACAGATCTGGCAGATGCGTGACGGAACGGTTCATGTCAAAAATTTGTATTTTCATGCCCAGTATTCTGTTTTCCAGGTTATGAACAGTTAGGTCACGGAACTAATAGCTACATGACGCAACTGTTCTCAGAAACAATTTTTAACAGTTCCGTCACGCGGCTATTGGATCCGTCACGCAACTGTTCTTCCAAAGAACAGCTGCGTGACGCGACTGTTCTATGGTTCCAGAAATAATTTTTTTTAAATAATAAATTGTGTACAAAAATAATAAATTGCTGTACAAAATAAAAATTTAATTTTTTTTATAAATCCGAACATGACCAATTCATGAACAGAATTGCAATTTAATCTAAGTTTAGAATACTAAAAGGTATTCTTGTATATTTAACTTTGCTGAAATTTCACCATTTTTGTGGTTGAATGCAAAATGAAATTAAATTAAATAAAAAAAAAATAAAATGTGATTTAAATGTTAGAAAATAATTATGCATGATTTTGGTTTGAGGGTTTTTTGGTTTGATTTCGAATTGGGTAGAATGTATTTTTAGGTTCGGTTTGTAGCCCTCCTTGAACCATAAGGCAAGAGCGGGTCTTTTATTTTTTTGGTTTAATTGCTTTGATTTGAATGATTGTAATGTGATAATTAGATTTGATTGGGACGATTAAATGATTTTCCACATAAGAACTCAGTCCGATTCATTTGGATTGGGTTTAAGTAAATAAATAATTTGGCTTTTCTAACTAAAATAAATTAGAAATCGTAGGTTAAAAACTAAAATAAATTAGAAATCGTAGGTTAAAAGAGGCCGGTTCTTCCGGGCGTCAGCTTCCAACGGGCTGACGTACCCAATTCCTTTACCCAAAATCGCATTGGTGCGCCTGACCAGTCATTTTAATAATTTGGCTTTAAATAGAATTGGGTTTAAAGTGGAGTCATTTTTATAAAATAAAATTGGAAATGGTCCTATTGTTGAAATAATGGGTGGCGACTCAAAAATGTTTTATAAGACCGATTTATTAGCATCGTATCCAATAAAATGTTTTGTCATCACTGTTCATAATAAGATCATTTTCCATCAAAATAAAAAGGGACGTTTTCGAGCCATCCGGGGGCGATCGGATGTTAAGATATAATATTATGAGGAGGTTTTAGTCTAAGATTTATGTAGTGGCTTTGTGCCTTCGTCATAAAATTGTGACACTTATTATCTAGTCTTGTGGGACCGAATAATGGGTGTTGTAATTTTCCATCAAACAACCATATACCAACATGTGTTCTCAAAATCTCATGCATTTCATTCACACACTTCAGTTATAAAAGCTTTTTATACATCTAAGGCTAATATAAAAAATGTTTTCCTTTTTCACATGGAAAAACGAAACGCACTTTCCTTGAGAGTTCATTTCTCTCATAATCATAAAAATTTAGAAATCATTTTAGGAGTAAAATTTACTCCTTTCAAAGACATAAATCCAACACATATGACCAAGAAAACAAAGAAAAGTTATAATAGAGGTTGTATGGCCTAATCAGCTAAACCATGGACTTAACCTACCTAAGTTTTCTTTTACATTGAAATCATTTAAAACCTTAATTTATAGGTTAGAATCATAAATGCAAAGGTCCTTAATATTTTCGAAAATTCCCAAATATTTATCATAGGATTTTCCCTCATTTTAAGAATTCAACCGAGGCTTCAAAGCAAAGTCGCGTCCACATTCTAAGAAGCATTTTAGAAGGAGGATTATCAATTAAAAGTAAAGAAAAACACAAGCATTCTTCCTCTTATGGTTCGGCCAAAGGTGGGAGTCAAGCTGGAGAACCAATTCTCCATATTACAAGCATATCGCATCATTAATCAAGCTTCAATTAACATATTTAATCCATTAATTAATCCAATTTCAACTTAAATCACAAAATCATTTATTTAAGTAAAAAATCCTAGAATTTTCTAAAATAATAAATTTGAAGAAAAGATAAGAGAATGTAAGCACAAACCTTAAAAACCAAATCCTTAGAAAGAAAGCTAAGAATCCCCCAAATCAAACCTTACCTTTCCTTTATCAACCTTAAAAGGCTCACCAATTTCTAACCAAGAAAACAACCATAGCAAATTCAAAATTCATCATGTTAGAATAAAATCAGATTATGATCCTAGTATCTAAATTCAATCCCAGTATTTGAATTTGATTCTAGTATCTAAATCTAATCCTAGTGTATCTGAATCTGATCGTAATATATCTGATCTTGATCCTAATATATTTGATTATGTATCTTATTATGATCCTATTGTATCTAGTTATGATTCCTTAGACACCTATATAAAGGGTGTTGTATAATGTAAATCACACAATATACAATATAAATTCCTTCTTCAACTTGGTATCATAGCCTTTCTGGGTAATTACTTTTTTTCTTTTTACAGGCTTTGGCTCTTCTCCTGCGAGTCTTCACTCCTTCTACAGCCACCTCAAATGTCTTCTTCCTCTTCTGGTATTGTTCGTCCCATTCAACTTGTTTTAGATGATACTAATTATCATTATGGGAAACAACAAATGCAATGGTTCTGGCAAGGTAGCAAACTTTGGGATTATGTTTTAGGCAATATCACCAAACCAGTATCCGCTGCTACTGACTATGCCACCCGTATTGCTGATTGGGAAGCTAATAATGCTAAAATTATGAATTGGATCACCAATACAACACCACCTAAAATTAATTAGCTGTTTGGCTCTAGGAAAACAACTAAGGATGTTTGGAATTTTTTGGCAACCACTCACACTGTCACTGATTAGAGTTCACAATATTAGATTGATCAAGAACTCCTTCATCACCGTCAACTTCCAGGTCAGTCAGTTCAAGATTTGTAACACCCCTTCTCGGTCCACCCGTAAACCCGAATAAACCGAGCCGAGACGCTACAAACCGTAGCCGAGACGCTACAAACTGGTTGCTGATGAACTGGACAATGCTGAAATCATAATGTATAATGAATCTCAATATCCATGCTGAGATTGCTTAATAGTAATACAAAACATGATACTAGTTTACAAAATGAAATGGGCCCAACTGTGTGCCCTGTACATGCCATAAAAAGGGTAGAAAAAAAAATACACATCCAATGAGTAGCTACCCTGAAGACTGAGTCTTCTATAGATGAACTGCAGCAGTTGTAAGCCGACTCTCTATGGACCAATCTCAAAATCTGCGAGTTAAACAGGTAACTCGCTGAGCAAATAAGCTCAGTGGATATCTCAACAAATAAGAAACAATCAAGCACATACATGGATAGAAATAAGCATGTAAATGCATATGGATAATTACACATATAAGCACATATAGCATGATCCTTTCATTATACCTTGATTATCTTTTGTACTGTTTATATCTGTATGGCTCCATAAGGTTATAGCGAAATCGAGGTGATAAGAAAACTGTATAAACTGGATGAATACTGTATACTTGGCTGCTATGGCCCATATAATCATATCCACTCAACGGCCTGTAGCCGGAGTAAGAGTAAAAACTGTATGAGGCGGCAGATCTGGCTATCCTCATGTTCGGCGACAATGCCTTATCGACATGGTTTTCTACTAACTCAATGGAGCATAATGTTGGTAATGTCAACATGTAGTAACACAAACATCATAGTAATGTTTTCATCACTTCATAAATTAATATTGTTCATGTGATTCAACATCATTGCATGCTTTGGATGTTGTTTTGATACCATGTTAATTGTTGTCTTTTTGTTTTGAAAATGATTGGATGTCATACAAGTTGAGCAAGAACCCAATTACATAGAAAAAGAAAGTCCAAAAATGCAAGAAAAACCAAGTCGCGAGCGCGCCTGTGGAAGTCGCGAGCGCGAGATGCAGAAAATAAGAGACAGTGTGTTATCAGGCACAAGTCGCGAACGCGTACTTGAAAGTCGCGAGCGCGTAGTGTGCCAGATGAGAGACAGTGAGTTTTCATGCCAACTACGCGAGCGCGCACTTGAGAGTCACGATCGCGTAATATGCTAATTGAGAGTCAGAGAGTTTTCATGCCAACTACGCGAGCGCGCAGTGCAAGTCGCGAGCGCTTCCAGGCCAAGGGCCAACTTCGCGATCGCGTCTTGCAAATCGCGTCTTTGCAAGGTCGGCGAAGGCGGAGACAGAGCAAAATGACATCAGTGAGTTTGAAGTGGAAGTCGCGCGCAGCGCAGTGGCAAAGTCCGTCGAGCGGCGTACGTGCTTCCAGCCTACGCCAGTACCAGGTCGGCGACGCGTTTCCAGCCTGTTGCAGTCTGCACTCTTTTGGTCATATCTCTCAATAATACAAATTCCAATTTGGGTGATTCAAAACCCATGCAAAGCTAACATTAAATGGGTTCAAAATCAAGATGAAGTTGCTGGTAAAATTTCCAGCAAACTCTGTTTCCACTTCATATATTCATCCCCTGTTTTCAACATAAACTCAATACCTCCCCTGTTTTCTCACCACTACCATTCTCCAACACAAAGCAATATATTGTCTCAATAGCAACACACCACAAAAATTCTCATGCAAGGACAATAATAAAAATCAAGAGATATCAGACCTTTACTCCAAAAACGCGTGAGCTCTGTTCTAACTTCTCTTCTCTACACTCTTTGAACTTCCTTCACCTAGAATAAAAATTCTTATCACTTATCTACGATATAACTCAATTAGAGGTTGAATAGCATAAAGCTTCAAGAAATTCTACTTACTTGGAGAACTAGAGGTTGCCTTAATGCTATTGAGGTTGCCTAATGGGATGGAGAAAGAAATAGGAAATGAAGGAGATATAGAAGATGGCGATAAAGATAAACAAAGGGAAAGTAAAACATGATGATTACGGTAAGTATCACAATCAAGATAAAATGATGGAAACCTTACTACATGGTACCCTCAAGTGGGTAAAGCTACAATTGATACTCAAGCTTGTTCTTTTAAATGCCATTAAATCCTAATCCTTTACACTTTGCTCTTTTTCCCTCGTCAATCAAGTAGTCCACTAAATAATCCTCATTCTACCCAACGGGTTTGGTTTCAACTCGACTCAACTCAATGCAAGACTCGACTCAATGCACAAGACTCAACCTCGGTAGGATTTCACAATTCTCCCCTCCTAAATAAAACTTCGTCTCGAAGTTTTACCTGTTGTGAACAACTGCGGATACTGTTGTCGCATGGTGTCTTCAGATTCCCAAGTTGCTTCTTCTGTCTTATGATTCCTCCAAAGGACTTTCACCAATGCTATCTTCTTGTTCCGCAATTATTTAGTTTCTCTGGCTAAGATCTGAACTGGTTCTTCTTCATAGGTGAGATCCGGCTGAATTTCAATCTCTTCTGCTGATAACACTTGCGATGGATCTGATCTGTATCTCCTTAACATGGATACGTGAAAGACATTATGAATTCGATCTAAGGTTGAAGGTAACTCTAGGCGATAGGCTAATGGTCCTACATGTTCAACAATCTCGTATGGACCAATGAACCTAGGGCTAAGCTTACCCTTTCGTCCAAACCTTAGGCCCTTTTGTCCAAACCTTAGGATCTTCTTCCATGGTGAAGCCTTCAAAAATACTTTATCCCCAACTGAATACTCAATGTCTTTTCTCTTTAAATCCGCATAGGATTTCTGTCGATCACTTGCTTCCTTCAGCCGTCTTGTTTTCTGATGATTTCCACTTTCTCTTCCGTTTCTCTAACCAAATCTGGACCCAAAATCTTCTTCTCACTAAGTTCTGTCCAATACACAGGTGTTCTACATTGTCTACCATACAATGCTTCATATGGTGCCATTTTAATGCTTGATTGATAGCTGTTGTTGTAGGCAAATTCCATGAGAGGTACATATCTGTCCCAACTGCCTTCAACTTCTATAACACATGATCTCATCATGTCTTCCAGGATCTGAATGACTCTTTCTGATTGGCCATCTGTCTGAGGATGAAATGCAGTGCTGAAATACAATTTCGTCCCTAATGCTTCCTGCAGTTTACCCCAAAACTTCGAAAGCGTTCGATGTAAACCTTGGATACGATCAGATATAATGGATGATGGAACTCCATGTAGTTCGAACTATTTCTCTAACATAAATTTCGGCTAACTTGGCTAGTAGAATAGTCCATCCTAATGGTAAAAAGTGTGCAGATTTAGTTTCTGTCCACTAATTGCCACCCATACTTTGCATCATGCTTTCGCTGCTGGTCTGAGGTAATCCAGTAAAAATTCATCGTGATCTGAATCCCACTTCCATGTTGGCACTTGGTTATTGGATGAAGTACCGATCGGCTTGTTGTGTTCCTGCTTTTACCTTTAATATTAGCACAAATAATATAATTTAAATTTATTTGTTTTGTTTTAATCATCAAAATTTCGAGATTAGAATTTGACCCTTGAGCCAACAGATACATCTTAGTACTGCCTGGATTCATTGTATATGGACTGGTGAGCTTCATGCAGAATCTTCTGTCTAATCTCCCCTGTCTGTGGTATAGCAACTCTGTCTTCATAAAATAATACTCTACTGCTATCCAATCTGAATTTCCCACCATGTTCTTCTTGTACTTGTTTAACCCATATTACTATTTGCTTATCTTTCTTCTGTGCTTCTGCAACTTCCTGAACCCAAGATGGCTGTATTTGCATCTGTGCTAGAATGCTAGAATCACTCCCTGATGTTGCAACTTCCATGGCGAATTCTCATTTGCTTTCAACAGCAAACAATGGAATTTCCGGCTAAGGGCATCAGCTACCACATTAGCTTTTGCCCGGATGGTTAATTAAATGACATAATCAATAATTAGCCAGAATCTGCATCCACTTCCGTTGTCCTTGAATTCAAATCTTTCTGTGTTGGTAAATACTTTAAACTTTGATGATCCGTGTGAAATGTGAACCACTTTTCCACCATATCAAATATGCCCGCCAATACTTGAATGCTAGAACAATAGCTGGCCAGTTCTAACTCATGGGTTGGATAAATTCAATTCATGTGGCTTTAACTGTCTGGAGACATAAGCTACACCAGCTACCACCTTCCTGTCTTGCATAAGTACACATCCTAACCCAATATGAGAAGCATAACTGTAAATCTCAAAGTCTTTACCTGACACTGGCTGGGTCAACACTGGTGCTTCTGTCAACTTTTTCTTCAAAGTGTCAAAACTCTGCTGACCTCTATCATCCCATTGGAATATAACTGCTTTCTTCAATAATTTTGTTAAAGGTGATGAAATGATAGAGAATCCCTTTACGAACCTTCTGTAATAACTGGCTAAACTCAGAAAACTGCGAACTTCTGTAACATTTCTGGGTGGTCTCCAATTAACAATAGCTTCAATCTTCTTAGGATCCACTCTGATACCCTCCGATGATAGTCCTAAGAAAGAAACCTCTTCCAGCCAAAACTCACACTTACTGAGCTTGGCATATAGCTGTTTATCCCTCAGTGTCTGAAGTACAATCCGCAAATGTTTGTCATGTTCAACCCTGTCTCTGGAGTAGACCAAAATGTCATCTATAAACACCACCACAAACTGATCTAGATATGAGTGAAACACACGGTTCATGAGATCCATGAAAACCGCTGGTGCATTTGTAAGACCAAATGGCATTACTAAAAATTCATAGTGACCATATCGGGTCCTCAATATCGGGCCTGAAGGCAGTCTTATAGCGATATCTTCTTCCTTTATCCGCACCTGAGGTATAATCCCGACCTGAGGTCGATTTTAGAAAAACACTACCTGCACCCTTTAATTGATCAAACAAATCATCAATGCCGAGGCACATGGATACTTATCTTGATTGTCAGTTTGTTCAGTTTGTCCTGTAGTTCAATGCACAATCTAAATTGATAACATCTTTCTTCTTTACAAATAATACGGTGCTCCCCAAGGTGATGGTGATACACTGGGTCTGATAAAGCCTTTATCCAATAACTCCTGTAGCTGAATCTTTAACTCTTTTAACTCTGCTGGTGCCATTCTGTAAGGTACAATAGATACTGGTGCTGCTCCAGGAAAGACATCTATGGTAAACTCCACTTCCCTCCTTGGTGTTAACCCTGGTAACTCATCTGGAAATACATCTGGATAATCACATATTGTTGGTATATCTTGCACTTTTGACTTTTCTTTTTCTGCGTATAATGCACATACCAAGTATGCTTCACAACCCTTCTGAATTAATCTCTTTGCTGCTATCTGATATCATATATACCACATGTCCTAAGAAAGAAACTTCTTCCAGCCAAAACTCACACTTACTGAGCTTGGCATACAGCTGTTTATCCCTCAGTGTCTGAAGTACAATCAACTAGAGCCTGATGTCTAGATAGCCAATCCATACCCAGAATAACATCAAATTCTCTAAATGGCAACTCCATAAGATCTCCTGGAAACTCTTTTCCCTGAATAACAATTGGACATCCTTCGATCACTGTATCGGTTTTTACTACATCACCTAGTGGATTAGTAACTACCAGACCCTGACTCACATATACAACTTCTAACCCTTTAACCCAAGGTTTAGTTAGGTACACTAATGTATGAATGGAGATGATCCAAGGATCAATTTAAAGGGCATAAACTGTATGATCACATAGAGAAAACCACCAACATCACATCTGGAGCCCTCATCGTTCCTAGTTCGCATAGCATAGACCTGGCTAGACCTCTGTATCAGGTCTGTCCACAGTCTCTGATTGCTGTCTCTGCCCTCGGCAGTTCTCAACCCTCTCCTCTGCTGCTTGAACTGTGTAGCCCTCTTGGACGTCTTTCTCTGATGGTCTGATGCTCGCATACCAACATTTTTAACCAGCACCAGACACAATCTCCACCATGCCGTCTGCCACAATGCTTCACAAGGTGGAGAAAGGATAACCGGCCGGTCTCTGCACCTTCTACTGGTGCGCCTCTACCAGTTCCTCTGCCGTGAACCTCGATACCCACCGGCGGAACTAGCCACAACTGATACGCTGGCATTTGGCCACCCTAGCTGCCGCCTTGCTAAAGAGAAGGTCTAGAACCAGCTGAACTACTAGCACCTCTGAAATCTCTTGACTCTGCTGACTGATATATACTGGGTGCACTCTTGAGTCTGGTCTCTCCGCTGCTGAGAACCGCTGGGTCTAGTACGCTGGCTGGCTTTGAATGCGCTTCTATCTCCTGAGCTGCCTTCTACCAAGCTGAGAACTCTACTGAATCTGGAAGCTACACTCCCATCTGAATCTCATCATTAAGGCCTTCCTGAAACTTTCTTTTACACCTTTCGGCTTCTGTGCACTTCCTTACCATACCTGCCTAACTAAGCCGGGTAAATTCTCTTTCATATTCTGAAACGGACATTCTGTTCTGTCGCAGGTATAAGAACTCTTTCCTTCTCGCATCTAGGTAAGCCTCGGTGATAAACTTTTTCTTGAATTCATCCAAGAAAAATTGCCAAGTATGCTGCTCTGGTGGTACTCGCTGCTGAACAGTAGTCCACCATGTGTAGGCTTCATCTATGAGTAATGATGTAGCACAAATCAACTTATCCTCTGGTGAACACTGTAATTGTTCCAGGACTCTCGATGTCCCATCTAGCCAATACTCAGCTATTTCCGGAACTGTCATCCTTGCTAGCTCTGAATTCTTTCGCACCATATTTTCTAATCTTTTCTAGTAGTGGCTTTCTTTCTCTGTCTATTACCACTGGTGCCTGACGTACCACCCCTGCAATCTGTCGAAAAGTATCTGCAAGTTTTTTTAATAGTACCTCCTAACTTGGTGCCACTGGAGCCTCACCCTCCACTGCCCTGGAGGCGTGTAACTCACTCTCACCTTCCTGTGACATCCTCCTAAAAGAATAACAACTGCTTAGTTCATCAGGGTAATCATGGCATGTATACTATAATGACATATGCATTCAAGCCCGGGGAACTAAACTAGGCTCTGATACCAAAATTTGTAACATCCCTTCCCGGTCCACCCGTTAACCCTAATGTAACCCGAATACGAGCCGAGACGCACAAACTGGTTGACTGAATGAAACTGACATGCTGAAATCATAGATGTATAATGAATCTAATCTAATATCATGCTGAGATTGCTTATAGTAATAATGTACTGAATATTTACAAGACATGATACTAGTTACAAAATGGATTGGGCCCAACTGTGTGCCTCGTACATGCCATAAAAGAATAACAAAATGAGTTTCTACCCTGAAGACCGAGTCTTCTACAGATGAATGGCAGCAGTTGTAAACGGACCCTCTACGAACTAGTCTCAAAACCTGCGATTTAAACAGGTAACTAGCTGAGCAAATAAAGCTCAGTGGATATCTCAACATAAAACAACAATAAGCACACATATAAGCAAAAAGCATTATGTAAGCACACATTATGTAAGCACATATAATCACACATAACATGCGGCTTTCATTTTACCTTCATGATCTTTCTTACTGTTTATTGTACTGTATGATTCATGCAAGAGCAAGTTAAAATATCTGTATGGCTCCATAAGGTTATAGTGAAACCGAAGTGATAAGATAAACTGTATGAAACTGGATGAAACTGTATGCTATAGGCGTATAATCGATATTCCATACTCAACGGCCTGGTAGCCGGCAGTCCAAACTGTATGGGGCACTGTATGGGGCGCAGATCTGCTATTCTATGTCGCGACATAGCCTTATCTACATGGTTTCTACCCAACCTCAATGGAGCTTAATATTAGCATATCACCAATGTCACACAATAGCACATAAATGGTTCCACAACTTCATAGTTCATCATATTGATGTGAGTTCACATTATATAATTGCTTACATGTTGTTTTAATCCATGTTCTTATGTTATATTTTGATGCTAAAATGATTGGAGGCATATATGGTAAGCAAAGGAATACAATTGTAGTGAAATTGAAGTCCAAAAATGCATGAAAATCAAAGAATGTCAAAGCATCAGTCGCGAGCGCGACATGCCAAGTTGCGAGCGCGAGAATGTCAAATGAGAGTCAGAGAGTTTCTGGCTCAAAGTCGCGACCGCGCAACCTTAGTCGAGAGCGGGAGACCAAGTCGCGAGCGCGTCTTCAGACCTCGCGAGCGCGAGATGTACCATTTGAGAGTCAGAGAGGTTTCTGGCTCAAGTCGCGACCGCGACCGCGCAACACAAATCGCGGAGCGCAACACAAGTCGCGAGCGCGAGATGAAGTCGCGAGCGCGCTTGTGGAGTTCGCGAGCTCGAAATGCGCAAACTGAGAGTCAAAGAGCTTCTAGCCAAGGTCGCGACCGCGCATGTGGAATTCGCGAGTGCGACACGCTGCCCAGCCTGCGCGGCGCGCGCGACGTGATTCCAGACTATACAGTCTGTAGTCTTTTGGCCATAACTCTTAATATACAACTCCAAATTGAATGATTCAAAAGCCCACGTAAAGATAACACATAGGGGAACAAATAACTCTTCTATGACAATTCCTAGTTCCATCATTAAGGGTTCAAAATCAAGATGAAGTTGCTGGTAAAATTTCCAGCAAACTCTGTTTCCACTTCATATATTCATCCCCTGTTTTCAACATAAACTCAATACCTCCCCTGTTTTCTCACCACTACCATTCTCCAACACAAAGCAATATATTGTCTCAATAGCAACACACCACAAAAATTCTCATGCAAGGACAATAATAAAAATCAAGAGATATCAGACCTTTACTCCAAAAACGCGTGAGCTCTGTTCTAACTTCTCTTCTCTACACTCTTTGAACTTCCTTCACCTAGAATAAAAATTCTTATCACTTATCTACGATATAACTCAATTAGAGGTTGAATAGCATAAAGCTTCAAGAAATTCTACTTACTTGGAGAACTAGAGGTTGCCTTAATGCTGGAAAAACTAGCGAGGTGGTTGCCTTTAACTGGCTTAACTACCATTGAAAAAGATGGAATGGGAGAAGGGAATAGAGATGAAAGAGAAAGATGAAGGAGATAAAGAAGGAAGATGAATATGAATGAAAAACGTTGAAGATGAAGGTTGAAGAAATATGATAGAACCCAGGTCCAAATGGAAGGCTCGATATAACTTCCCAAACAACATTCCTCTCTTAATGTAATGATGAATTACCTAAACTAGACCTACATTTCTACAGTGTTACCTTTTAATACTACAACTTTAATATTCTAGGGCAAGGTAAAGCCACTTAATAAACCCATTCTACCCGCGAACCGGTTTCAAGCAATTGAGAATCCTCTGAACTTTCAACCAAAAAGATGTCTCAACTCTCTGAAATTCCTGCCTCTGCCTACACTCGGGAGATGGAGACCCTCGGGGCCTACCCGATATCCCGACGTTCGATGGTGAGCCGGTGCCGGTAAGCCGGAATTCGCTGACCCCCGGGACGCGACCGTTGCAGCTTCTTCCATTGCCAGGTACGGAGTTCCCGGTCCGGTACGAGACGAGTCGGATGCGCGGCTTTCAGTCCGAGGTAAGTAGAAAATTTCTTTCTCTTTTTTTTTTATTTTTTATTGCTTTTGATCCATAACTATAGCAATAGGACTATGTTTTTGCGTTTAGGCCTGCGTCAACAGTCGCGTCACGCAGGTAGGAGTTGCGTGAAAATAATGTTCTTTTTTATTAAATAGTACAATGAAAGACATGACTTAATAATAGAAGTATAGGACACAATTGTAAAATGAGAATTTTAATTAGGATAAACATTTGAGATTCAGTAGAGGCGATTATGGATATATGCTTCTTCTTTTTTTTACCATTGTCTTTGAAACATTATTGACATAGGTTTTTTCAAATTAACTTGTCAGGTCCTCTATTTTGGAAAATTAATTATTTCTTGTCAATCTTTTTTTTTTTTTTTTTTTTTTTTTCTTACTAAAACGAAATAAAAATAAGATCTTTCTTCATTTTAGGTATAAGAAGATAAATCAAAGTTCTTAGATCTTCAAAAAAGGTTTTTGTTCCGAAAATGGAAGTGCATAAAGGATCTTTATTCAGTTATCGTATTACCAAAATTGTTAGAGACAAAAAGGTCTCTTTAATTTAGGTAATTCGAAAGGTAATTCGAATATTTTGAATCTTAAGAGAATTCGAAAAATGATTTTTAATGTAAAATCAAGGAATGAAAAGATTTATTTTGAAGAATTATTTTCGAAAAATAATTTTGATGAGAGAAATTTGATTTTTGTGCTTATAATTGAATGTTCTCTCTATCCTACAATAATTCCTAAAAGTCTAACCACTGGGGTCTTCAAAATTCTTCATAATCCTTGAATCTGTAAAACTTGCCTTGTTCATTTATAACTTTCCATATGTAATCTACATAAAATATTATTAGCACAAATAATATAATTTAAATTTATTTATTTTGTTTTAATCATCAAAATCTCGAGATTAGAATTTAGATTAGAATTTAACCCTTGAGCCAACAGAAATCCCAACTTTAACCTTTAAACCCTACAAATCTTACAGATCCTTTAAGCCTCTTATCTTTGGACCATATCCAGACGCGGTCGTCATCGTATTCTCTGGTGCTTGCTTCGACATCAACCTCAAAGCAACAAATTCCATCATCGATCATTCTCATAGCTGTCGGTGTTGATTTCTCATCTTACTCGTCCGCCTTTGTTTCTTATTCCGACGACCTACATCTTGTCCATTTTGGTAAGTCCCATCAACGCTATCTCATTAGCTCCAACATCATTAACAACCTACTCCTTCACAAACTCGCAAAGAGGTCGAGTGAGTTGAATACTATTAGCATGCCAAACAACAAACAGAGTTGCTAGACGAGCTTGTTGAGTTCTATGCTTGTTAATGATGAATTGATGGTTATTTTATAAAAAAAAATAGATTTGAATAACTTTGAGCTCAATTTTTTATCCATATTAATATCATGGGAAAATAATTATTTCGTCCCTGAAATTTTACAAAATTAATGAAGTCGTCCTCATACTTTTGTATATTAGGTATTTAGTCCTTGAGGTTGGATTTCATCTCATTAAATGGTCCTTCCGTCTAATTTTATTGCTTTTTGCCGTTAAATGCAAATCCAAATCCATCCATCTCTACAACTGTATAAACTTAACAAAAAAATACATTGAAAAAATTATAAAAGTTGTATCTCATTTTGCCGTTCAAGGCATCTCTCCATCCATCCATGACAAATGGTATTCTTAAAGGCAATCATCTATCCATTTCTCTCCTCTCCCATACATTCTCTATCTGTCTTTCTCTATCAATTTCATTTAAAAAGAAATAAGAAAAAGCAAAACAACATGATAAGAAAATAAAAAAATGTAATCTGAAAAATGAATGATAAAATAAAAAAATGAAGAAAAAAGAATAAATAAATCTATTTCAGTTTAACCAGTAACATACAAACACAGAAACAACCCAACATCACTTGGTATGCCCATATTTCCTATGCCAAATCCTGAGAAAATGTTCGACAAACCAGTGAGAGCAATGATTATCGTTCCATCTAGAAAAGCTAATAAAAAATTCCTTGATTCGATTGAGAATATGGGAAAACTTTCGCGTGTTTATGAGAGAAATGGGGTGGGATAGCTTTGCAAGGGTTGAAGTTAGTGCTTTTTGGTAAAGGCAGGAAGAAGAAAAAAATATTTTGCTTTTTGGCTGTAAAATAGAAAAAGAAGAAAAGAAATCCTTATAAAATAAATAAAACTTTTTCTTCAGTCTTATTTTTATTTATGTTGATTATATTGCCAACCTTTTTTTATTTATTTGCTGTTTATTTGCATGAATATAAATAGAAACAATATATATATATTTATTTGCTGTTATTGCATATGAATATAAATAGAAACAATATATAATATATATATATTATATATATATATATATATATAATTATATATAATGCCTTAGAACAATAATAATACACAGCAAATACAATAACTAGCAAAAAGAAAAAAAGGGGAAAATAATAAAAATAAAAATATAGGTCGAGAGAGCTATGCGAACGCATAAGCCTAGCCTAGGTGCTCGCCTGGCTTGGGGTTCATGCGTGCCTGCCCACTTCTCCAACCCTAACATAGGTGCTGGCCTATGTTTCTCTCTTTCCTTTAAATTGCATGGGCCACTTTTTCTTTCTCTCTCGCGACTCTCTCAACCTCAATCAACAATGTCGCTCTCTCCCTCTCACCCTCGATCAACCACCACAACAGCGACACTCCACCTCTCTTTCTCCCTCTCGCCGACAGCATTACCGACCTCACCTCTTCCTTTTCCTCCATTTAGTTTTCGATCTTTCTCCCTCTAAGCCTGTAACGCCCCCAAATTTTAGATCTTAAAATAATATTATTTGATTGGGTCCTGAATGGTATCATTCGAGAGGAAAATAATATTTTATTTGAACTCGAGAAGGATATTGAGCATAATTAATATTCGTGGAGATAATTAGACTTGATGTGATTAGTCCTAATTAATTTAAGTTAAGATATAAATTTTGCATGATTAATTCAGTAATTAATTATTGGTGAATATTACCAGTCTGTGAATAGTACAACCCGACAAGAAAATTGGTGTTTTTCCGATCCGGAAAAAATTATTATTCATAACTAATATTTTTGATAATTATTTTGGAGCATGTGTATATTATTTCGGTGGGTACAAAATAAGTTATGAATTTATTTAAAGAAATTAAGCAATTATTGAATAGCGATTTATGGTATTTTTAGAAATTAGAAAATTGGAGAATTAGAAATTAGAAAATTGGAGAATTAGAATTATTAAATAAAAATAATAAGTTATGTGGAGGAAATTATAATTTTGAGAAATTGTTGTAGGAGAAGATATGAGCCATTTGATCAAATAGTGGAGATTAAATCTCAACCACCCATGCGACAACGTCATGAGCAAGTTGTCTTTATTTACTAAAATGCCCCCCATTATTTTTGCTATAGCCCATTTCTCTTTTCTTTCTTTTTCTTTTCTTTTCCTTATCTCCTCTCCTCTCTTTTCCTTCTCTCTTGGTCGAATACACCACTGCCATTTCCTCTCTTTTGATTTTCATTTTCCTACAAAAGAACTCATGATTCATCTTCTCTAAACCAAATCTAAGCTTGAACTCTTGAAGATTAAGGTTACACTTGGGGAGTTAAGTTGAGATTTTGAAGAAAACTTAAAGATTTTTTTTACAAGTTCAGGTAAGTAGAGATTTTATATTTGAGTTGGGGTTTTGGAATTAGTTGAGGGTTTTAATTTTTCTCATCTCACACATGATTTCTATCCTTTCTCTTCTTTGCTTTTCTTTTGTTTTAATTTTTGGATTTCTCTTGGATTAAAGAAGGTGGACCTCTAAGTTAGACTAAGCGAAAGCTAAGTGTAATTGGTGATTTTAAGCAAAGAAGGTGGACCTCTAAGTTAGACTAAGCGAAAGCTAAGTGTAATTGGTGATTTTAAGCTTCCTAAAGCTTAATTAAGAGGTTAATACTCTTAATTCCTCATCTTTTCTTTCCATTTTTGCTATTTTACAATTCTAGGTTTTGTGAAGATTTTTTTTTTTGGATTTTATATATATTGGTCTAATTAATGTGAGCTAAATGCTTAATTGTGTTCTTGGGTGATATTAGAAGATATATGTGTATTCAATTGCTTGAATAAGTTCCCCTCCCCTCTGCAATAATGTTGGTCAAACCACCCTAGGGTGGTAAGGCTTGGTTTCTCTTCATTTTAATTAATGATAATGCTTCTTAATAATGATTGTAACATGATTTAATTGTTGAGGTAATCTTTTGCATGAATTCAATGATTTGCCAAATTTTCCTATGACTTTTGGTATGAGAAATTGGAGGTTTTTGCATGTAAATTGTGCAATTAGGTATCTAGATAATATTTATGTGATATTAGAATTTAATTAAGGATGTTAGGATACTTAATATACAAAAGCAAATTTTCTTTCTCCATGCCCTTAGTATGGCCGAACTTAGGAATATATGATACCTAGGTTTGTTTGCACTTTAACTTGCTTTTCTTCTTTTAATTGTGATATTAAGTATGTATTTATATATTGGTGACTATGCTTTACTTAAATCCATGAGTATATGAGCTTTTCCTATGACAAAAAAATTGGAAACTTGAGTATTTGAGGATATTTGCATAAGGTAAGGATTTGTATGATTTAATGATGGTATGAATAACATGTTATGAGCTTGGCTTGCCTGAAGAGAACTTTTCATGTGATTTTCCATTGTAGACACTCAATTTTTTCCCCAAAATGACTCAGTGATGATAACCTTTTTTGTGATAAAATGAGTTTGACACATCTGATGAATTTGATTGTCAGACTGATGATCTGAGTTTAAGAAATGTGACCCATCGGGCTAATTTGACGTTTTCAGGGTTTGTATCAAAAGAGGGCCCAAAAACACGTCTTGGGTATGTCTATGACGCATCCTGATGAACTGCCTCGTTTTGCATACCACCTGGGCTGATTCCTTGAAAATTGGGCTGACCCGTGCCACGTAAGCCATAAAACTAGGGTCACCTACCACTCATTTGCTTATAAATAGAACAAAGGTCTAGGCAAAACAAGGAGGAATTTTTGGTTGCCTAACCAAACTCTTGCATTTTTTATTCTCAAAATCCCTTAATTCAAATCCTTAACAAGTGTTATTGATTTGCGTTAAGGGAGAATATTTTTATACAAAGAATTTCAGTGGGTTTGCCAATCAACTTTTCTTAAAAACACTAATCAAGTAAACATATCTCGGATCTGTTAAAGTATGTAAACAGATTTATGTTTATCTTATTATTTTAAATAGCTCAATTGTATAGCAGTAGTTAGTTACCAAGATTATAGGGTTACATATTAGTATATAAGGAATCAAAGTTAATGAAAAAGGCACAGATGATTTCCTTCATGGTATCAGAGCCCTAATTTGTTCCGCTGCCTATTTCTTTTCCAACCCTATTTTTGTTTTTTCTCTTCTCTTCTTTTCTCCTAAATGGCCGGCAAAACTGATTTTCACCCAGATCTTAGTGTCAACAATGTCAAAAATTTCATCCCCATTTCAAAAATTTCATCCCATTACTCTTGAGATGGGAAAAAGGATAGTATGTCCTTCATGGGCTAAACTTTTTTAAAATCCCATTGTCGTGCATACAAGGTGATTGGACTATATCATTCCACCAAAGCTGTCTGAAAAAGGCAAGGAACAAGTATGAAGTCGTTCCTGCAGTTATGGTCACGATAGACGCCATAATATCTTAAATGGATATTATGCACGATTTCTAACAATGATCTCTTAACACCATTCCTAGAGCCGGATACAACTGCACACCAAGCATGGAACGTTTGAAAAATATATCCTAGAGCCGGATACAACTGCACACCAAGCATGGGAACGTTTGAAAAATATTTTTCAGGATAACAAAAATTCTCGTGTTGTTTATCTGGAAAATCAATTCACTTATGTTCATCTTGATGATTTTTCAAACGTTTCATCTTATTGTCAGGAACTTAAGATGCTTTTTGATCAACTTTCAAACGTTGATGCATCGATCTCAAATCAAAGGTTAGTTCTCCAATTAATTGTGGGATTGAATGAGAATTACGATGGTGTTGCTACTTTCATTCAACAGAGTGATCCATTGCCTCCGTTTTATGAGGCACATTCAAGGCTTATCCTTGAGGAAACCCACAAAGCTAAGCAAATAGCCACAGCCTCTAACGCTGCTGGAACTGCTCTTCTTACTACTAGTAGTTCGGATGATAATTTTGTCTTCGATCGTGGCTCAAATCGTGGTTCAAGTAATCAGTACAATCACAGCAATAACGGACAGAAACGAGGTCAGCCTAGAAACAACAATAAAGGAAAAAGCGATGGCGGCCGTGGTAGAGATTGTGGTGGCAATAACCACGATAATGGACATCTACAAAAGTGGCAGCAGCGTTTTTAGCAGCAGCAACCACCATTTTATTCATGGTCTGCCTATCCACCATGGCACTCATGGGGTCAGCAAGCTTGGACTTCACCACTATGTCCATATCCAACAACTCCTTGGACACATCCACCTGCACGACAGTCTAGCATTCTAGGATCTCGTCCACAACAAGCATATGCTACACATGCATCTCCTTCTAGTTATGCACCTACTGATATTGATGCTGTAATGCAAACCATGTCTCGTAATCCTCCTGAAGAGACTTGGTACATGGACACAGGAGCCACTTTGCATATGACATTATCTCTAGGTACTCTCTCGTCTTATTTTAATATGAGCAATAATAATAATATAATTGTTGGAAGTGGACAGGAAATTCCAATTCGTGGTTATGGACACACATCTCTCTCCCCACCACACCCACCATTCCATTTCACCAAAGTTCTCCATGCACCCAAACTCATTAAAAACTTGGTTTATATGCGTCAGTTTGCTATTAATAATAGAGTTTCTGTTGAGTTTGATCCTTTTGGTTTTTCTGTGAAGGAGTTATGGACAGGGATGCCACTAATGAGGTGTAATAGCATTGGGGACCTTTATCCTATATCATGTTCTCCAGTTCATTCTCCATCTCCTTTTGCTGCTCTATCTTCTGCTTTATGGCATCATAGATTGGCACACCCAGGAACATCTATTCTAAATTCTCTTAGCAAAAATAAGTTCATTGATTGTAAACTTTCTTCTTGTTCTTCAGTTTGTAATTCATATGTTTTTGGGAAACATGTTAAGCTGCCTCTTTTTGCTTCTTTTTCTTGCACTCTAACGCCATTTCATATAATACATAGTGATTTATGGGCCTCTCCTATTTTGAGCTCTGCTGGACATAAATATTATGTTCTTTTCTTGGATGATTGCATTAATTTTTTGTGGACCTTTCCACTTGGCAAAAAGTCACAGGTGTATAGCATTTTCCTTTCCTTTAGTGCTCTCGTCAAAACACAGTTTGAGAGAAACATTAAATATTTTCAATGTGATAATGGCAAGGAATTTCATAATGAGTCATTCAAGCTATTTTGTCACAAAAATGGCATGTTGTTTCGTTTTTCATGTCCCCACACTTCTTCACAAAATGGAAAGACTGAACGAAAAATACAAACCATAAACAACATGATTCAAACTCTTCTTTCTCATTCATCCATGCCACCTATTTTTTGGCATCATGCTTTACAAATGGCTACTTATCTTTTGAACATTATTCCAAGCAAGAATCTGGATTATTCTTCTCCTACTCAGCTTCTTTATCATCTTGACCCATCTTACAAACATCTACGGGTTTTTGGTTGTTTATGTTATCCTCTATTTCCATCCACAACAATAAATAAACTCCAACCTCGTTCTACTCCATGTGTGTTTTTGGCTTACCCACTTAATCATAGGGGATATAAATGTTATGATTTGTCCAGTAATAAAATAATAATCTCCAGGCATGTCATATTTGATGAGCCCGAATTTCCTTTTATGACTTTGCATACACCATCACATCATCATTATAGTTTTTTAGATGATGGTTTGCATCCCTTACTGCAACAAACCATGCAAAACCATGCTGCATTTTTTCCTGCTCACCAATCCAAACTCGTTACTCCTGCATCCCCATTTCTACCACCTGAAACCAGCGTTCCGACAGCTCCACGAATACACCTTCCACAATCGAGCCTTGATGTGATCTATAACCTGTAGATCATGTTGAACCGACCAGTACCTCACCAACAACCATCGCTTCTACCCAACAAGTTCCACCTCCAACATGACCAATAACAACTCGAAGCATGCAAGGGATTTTTTTGCCCAAACGACATTTTAATCTGATGACTTCAGTCACACCATCCCCACTTTCCCGAAATCCCAAAGCTGCCTTGTTTGACCTGAATTGGAAAGCAGCCATGTTGGATGAATATAATGCTCTTATTAAAAATAAGACGTGGGAGTTGGTGCCCCGTCCATTTAATGTCAATGTGATTCATTCAATGTGGGTTTTTAGAATTAAAAAGAAGTCTGATGGTTCTTTTGAGAGGCACAAAGCCCATCTTGTTGGTGATGGCAGGTCTCAACAAGTTGGTGTCGATTGTGGTGAAACTTTCAACCCTGTGGTAAAGCCAGCTACAATCAAGACTGTTCTCAGCATAGTTATTTCTAAAGCATGGAGTATTCATCAGTTAGATGTTAAA
This sequence comes from Jatropha curcas, assembly GCF_014843425.1. The sequence continues at coordinate 44,503 of NW_023591089.1, read as the reverse complement.
AATGCATTTTTGCATGGATATTTACATGAGACAGTTTATATGCACCAGTCCATGGGTTTCAAAGATCGAGTTCATCCAGATTATGTGTGTCTTCTTAAAAAATCTCTCTATGGTCTGAAACAGGCTCCTCGTGCCTGGTATCCACAGTTTGCAGATTTTGTTTCTACAATTGCTTTTTTGCATGGCAAATCTGATCATTTTCTTTTTATCTACAGCAAGGGTATTGATTTGATATACATCCTTTTATATGTTGACGATATCATAATTACTGTTTCTTCTGATAAGCTTCATCAATTGATTATGTCATTACTGGTTTCTAAATTTGCTATGAAAGATTTGGGTCCTCTGAGCTATTTTTTGGGCATTGCAGTTACTAGACATAAAGGAGGGTTATTTCATTGTCAACGCAAGTATGCCGAAGAAATTCTTGAATGGGCTGGCATAGTAAGACATCCCGACCAGGCAAAGCGATCCTAGGATGACAGGCTAGCTAGGGTAGTGGAATGCGGGACACATGAATGAATCGAATCATATATCGAAAAGGGGGAAACTAATCATTGGTAGTGGAATGCGGGACCACATGAATGAATCGAATCATATATCGAAAAAGGGGGAAACTAATCATTAGAGGTGCCTTTTTGGTGGAATGGCTAAGACTTGGGGAAGAACTCTAGGGTTAAGCCGTGCTCGCTTAACAGAAATCTGCAGGGATGGGTGACCTCCTGGGAAGTTTCCCATTTCACCTGCGGAAAAACGTGAGGTTTGTAGGCTGTGCGCGGACTTACACTGAGGTGTTAGGGCCGTCCGTGGACTACACCAAAGCGCGACAATTCCTCTTCCAAAGCGGACAATTCCTCTGGTGATTAGAGTCGGGGCGTGACAATTGGTATCAGAGCCGGACCCCCTCCAGTAGATATATATGGTTCGAGGACGAACCATATGGAAGCTGGTGGGCATGTGACATCTCGACCCGGCAAAGCGATCCTAGGATGGCAGGCTAGCTAGGGTAGTGGAATGCGGGACACAAGAATGAATCGCATCATATATCGAAAGGGGGAAACCAATCATTAGAGGCGCCTTTTGGTGGAATGGCTGGAGAGTTGGAAGAACTCCAGGGTTAAGCGTGCTCGCTTAACAGAAATCTTAGGATGGGTGACCGTTTCCCATTTCACCTCCTAGGAAGTTTCCCATTTCACCTGCGGGACAAAACCGTGAGATGTAGGGTGTACGGGGACTACACTGAGGTGTAGGGCGTCCGTGGACTACACCAAAGCGGACAATTCCTCTGGTGATTAGAGTCGGGGCGTGACACATGGCTTCTTGTAAACCTGCTGTGACACATGTTGATACTAAGTCCAAACTAAATGTCTCTTTTGGTTCTTCATATGAGGATCCTACTCATTATCGCAGTTTAGCTAGTGCATTGCAGTATCTTACTTTCACGAGACTGGATATATCCTATGCTGTGTAACAAGTTTGTTTGCATATGCATGATCCAAACACTGCACGTATGAATGTTCTTAAACGGATTCTACGATATTTAAAAGGCACTCTAGATTTTGGTTTCCATCTGCACAAATCTTCAATGTCTGGTCTCATTTCTTATACAGATGCTGATTGGGGTGGATGTCTTGACACTAGGCAATCCACATTTGGTTATTGTGTTTTCTCGGAGATAACTTAATTTCCTAGTCCTCCAAACGACAGCCAACGTTATCACGGTCTAGTACTGAAGCCGAGTATAAAGGAGTTGCAAATGTTGTCTCTGAGTCTTGTTAGATCCGTAATTTACTTTTGGTCGTACATTTCCCGATGCACAAGGCTACATTGGTTTATTGTGACAATGTTAGTGCCATTTATCTTTTAGGTAATCCTGTTCAACATGAACGTACTAAACACATTGAAATGGATATTCACTTTGTACATGAGAAAGTTGCTCGTGGGCAGGTTTGTGTTTTACACATACCATCCCATTATCGAATTGCTGATATTTTTACTGAAGGTCTTTCGGGCATACTGTTTGATGACTTTAGGGCCAATCTCAACATTCGTGAACCTCCCGCTTACACTAAGGGGGTGTGTTAAAGTATGTAAATAGATTTATGTTTATCTTATTATTTTAAATAACTCAGTTGTATAGCAGTAGTTCGTTACTGAGATTATAGGATTATATGTTATTATATAAGGAATCAAAGTTAATGAAAAAGGCACGGATGATTATAAGGAATCAAAGTTAATGAAAAAGGCACGGATGATTTCCTTCGGGATCATTCATCAAAGAACAAAGTTCTTGGGTATCTCTTGCCATTTGTGATCCAATCTCAAGTTTCTCTTTAAAGCAAACGTAAACTGAGAGTCTAAACCCTTATTCCTCCTCTTCTTCTTTTCTTTAGTGGCCTAAGTCGCCATTCTTAAGGCTGGTTGTGAGGCAAACCTATGATCAACCAAAAGGGGGCTTTCTGGGTGGTAGCGGCGCAAGCCACGACACTAATGGCGCAAGCCACAGTGCAATGGCGCATGCCACTAGCATAGGCCCAGCCCCACTTCTTCCAAAAGGTTCCAGAATGCTTATTTGTGGGTATTCTGATCAGGGCAAGATCTATGCACCACTATATGTGGCGTGCGCCATTGGAAGTGGTGTATGGACCTTCATTTTAGAGCCTCAACAACTTAAAATTAATAACCATGCTTTGATTCCGAGATCCAATCGAGTTAAACCTTAAGCATCCTTGCTTAAAAGGCATATACAATTCATTTTGGTCTGGATAAGCAAAAAAATAAGATTGAGAGTAGTGATTGTTGTATTTGTTCATCATTCATGATGAACATCAAGTCCATGAACTTAAATCTTGCTCAAACCTTTAATTTATTGTCTTTGAAGTCATGTTCTTTACTTTTATGCATCTTTATTATTCTGTCTCTTAAATTTATGCCTTTTATTTCAACGCATTTATGATTATTATTACATTAACTCTTTATTTATCAATTTTGTAATATGAACATGCATCATATACTCATTATGTGAATGAATGAATGTTTAATGATGATTGATGTATGATTTAGATTTTGTGAATAATGCTTACATTGTGTTTGTATTACATGGATGTTTTTATTTTGGTTTGCTTCATTATTTTACTGTGGCAAAATGTAAGAGACCTTAATGGGTCTCAATTAATACTTATTAATAATAATTATGGGTTTTGGGAAAATCAGAGGGTAATGGGTAGGTTGTATAATTAGGGATGAATTGTAAATCTTTTCTCCTCTCATTTTCTTTGGATGTTTGATTAAATGATTTGCAATAATATTCTTGATTGACATGTGAGGACACATGATTTTTCCAAAAGATTGGATTTAGAAAGAACCAAATGGAACGGGCTTGATTGATTTTATTTATTAAACCCATTTGATCGTTGAAAAAAATTCTCTTGCTTTGATAAGAGTTTTATTTGGGACTCGCTACCCTTTTCAAAGAAAAATTCTCGAATTAGTCGATTCTTTGGAATCGGCTAATCCGGCTTTAAACTAGAGATAGGTTCAGGAGTTAGGTACAAAATAGAAAGTTGTTAGGCATCCATTTCGCCCGACTAAACCAGCCTCCACGTTGTCCAAAGATTCACAATGTGAAACATAAAGAAAGGAGGGAGGAGAAAACTATGAATGCAATTTTTAATTCCACGTTGTTTCCTCCCATTTGCTTTGAGTCTAAGCTTAATGGTGATAACGAATTGTGCCAATTCTTTGATATACCAATTGGTATTTGATTTATAGGTCGTGTGTATTAGTGGCAAATCCAAAAAGTGGAGTAAAGTGAGAGAATCACGACCCCCAATATCACCTTTAGGGTTTAGGGTAAAAATGAGATAAAGAAGAGATAAATGCATAAATGACATTTATAAGTACAAAAAGTAAACTCAAATTAGAGTTAATAACTTTATTAAAAATTTTGAATAATTGGACAACTTTCGAAGTCAACTGTAACACCCCTTCCCGATCCACCCGTAAACCCGAATGAACCGGACCGAGACGTTACAAACCGGTTGACTGTATGGCCTGACATGCTGAAGTCATAATGTTGAATATAATAGCATGCTGATACTGTTTACAGAAATAATGTAATTTATATTTACAAAACATGTTTATATTTACAAAACATTGTTTACTAATGTCAAAATGAAATGGGGCCCAACTGTGTTGCCCTGTACATGGCTCATGAAAGGATAGGAAACAAAAGGTACACATCCAAATGTGAGTAGCTTTACCCTGAGACTGAGTCTTCTACATATGAACTGCAGCAGTTGTAATCTGACTCTCTTACGGTCCAATCACAAAACTGCGAGTTTAAACAGGTAAACTCGCTGTAGCAAATAAAGGGCTCAGTGGATTCTCAACTATAAAGAAACAAGTTAAACACATACATGTATAGAAGAACATTGTAACACATATGGGCACATATAGGCACACAATCATGATACTTCATTGATACCTTGATTATCTTTTGTACTGTTTAATATACTGTATATTCATGAAATGTTATTTGTCAAGATATCTGTTATGGCTCGCATAAGGTTTAATAGTGAACCGAAGTGTAAGGAAACTGTATTGAAACTGGATGAATTACTGTTATGCTTGGCTGCTATGGCCCATATTATAATTCATATTCCACTCAGACGACGGCCTGTAGCCGGAGTATCAAACTGTATGAGGTGCAGATCTGCTATCCTATGTCGCGACATAGCCTTATCTACATGATTTCTACCTAACCTTAATGGAGCATAATGTTGGTATGTCAATAATATAACACAACATCATATTCATAGTTCATAACTCATAATGTTTATAATGTTTATTTGATTTCACATCATTTGCATGCTTGCATGTTGTTTTGATCCATGTTCTCATGTTGTATTTGATGTTAAAATGATTGGAGGCATATAAGTAAAGCAAAGGAATACAATTGCATTGAAAAAGAAGTCCAAAAATGCATGAAAACACAAGTCGCGAGCGCGTAAAGCACGCCTTGCAATGGTCGGATGCGCGTTTAATGCACTAGATGAGAGACAGTGAGTTATCGGGCACAAGTCGCTGAGCGCGTACTTGGAAAGTCGCGAGTGCGAGAAGTTGCCAAATGAGAGACAGTGAGTTCTCAGGCCAATCGCGAGCGCGCGTATGAAGGTCGCGAGCGCTTACAGGGCAAAGGGCCAAGTAACGCGAGCGCGTACTTCAAAGTCGCGAGCGCGATAAGTGCCAAATGAAAGTCAGAGAGTTTGGCGAGGCCAAGTACGCGAGCGCGCACTTCACAGTCTCGAGCGCGAGATGTGCCAAATGAGAGTCAGAGAGTTTGCGAGCACAAGTCGCGACAGCGTACTTGAAAGTCGCGAGCGCGAGATGTGCTAAATAAGAGTCAGAGAGTTTCAGGTGAAAGTCGCGAGCGCGTAGGTCAAATTCGCTAGCGCGAGAAGGCAACGCGAACTCATCATGCAATTCGCCCGCGCGCTTCCAGCCTGCACTATCTGTACTCTTTTGGTCATATCTCTCCATATACAACTCCAATTTGGATGATTCAAAAACCCATGTAAAGCGATGATTCAAAAACCCATGTAAAGCTAACACATAAAACTAACCACATAGAAGGAACAAATAACCTCTTCTTGACCTTCCCTAATTCCATCATTAAATGGGGGTCAAAATCAAATGAAGTTACTGCTTAAAATTCCAGCAAGCCCTGTTTCACAATAAACTCACCTCTTTCACTTTCATTTATCAATACTTTCCCCTGTTTTCCCCTGTTTTCTCACCATTTACCAGTCCTCCCACTCCAACATGAGCACTAATATGTCTCAAAGCAACACACCACCACATTCTCATGCAAAAGAAAATGAAATAATAACAAGCAGATATCAAACCTTTACTCCCAAAAGCTTGAGCTCCTCTTAGCCTTCTTTTTTCTACACTTTTCTTTGAACTCCCTTCACCTATAAATAAGACTTCTTATGAATTCTAAAATAATAACACCAAATGATTCAATTATGAACTTTAAGAAGGTTTACTTACTTTGATAAAAGAGAAGTTGAAGTTAAGGCTTGACTACCATTAAAATTGAAAGTAAGGTGGAAGAGGAACGGAAGAAAATGAAGAAGATGAAGATAAAGATGAAAATGGGAAAGTGAAATGGGTATTACGGGTAGGCCATCAAAAATCAAAGGATTTTATGAAAAACTTCATAAATGGTACCTCAATTGTAAACAGGCTACAACTTAATACCCAAGCTCAATCTTTTAATGCATATCAATCCTCACCCATGTGCTTTAATCTTTGCTCCTTTTCTCTCATTCAAGTAAGTCCTCTAATAATCCCATTCTACCCCAACCGGGTTTTGGTTCAACTCAAATCAACTCGACTCGACTCTACTCTATGCAAAGACTCGACTCAGTAGGATGTCACAGAAGACTTCATGTAGCCTAGTCTCTTTGACGAGGTTGCGGTTATCACAGGAAATGATGGAAATCAAGACCTGCTCAACCTGATCAAGCCGAACGAAGTGTCTTCAGATTCCCAAGTTGCTTCTTCTGTCTTATGATTCCTCCAAAGGACTTTCACCAATGCTATCTTCTTGTTCCGCAATTATTTAGTTTCTCTGGCTAAGATCTGAACTGGTTCTTCTTCATAGGTGAGATCCGGCTGAATTTCAATCTCTTCTGCTGATAACACTTGCGATGGATCTGATCTGTATCTCCTTAACATGGATACGTGAAAGACATTATGAATTCGATCTAAGGTTGAAGGTAACTCTAGGCGATAGGCTAATGGTCCTACATGTTCAACAATCTCGTATGGACCAATGAACCTAGGGCTAAGCTTACCCTTTCGTCCAAACCTTAGGCTTTTTTCCATGGTGAAACTTTCAGAAATACCTTAATTCACCCACCGAGTACTCATATTTCCTTTCTCTTAAATCAGCATAAGACTTCTGTCGATCAACTTGCCTTTCTTTCAAGGCCGTTTTCTGATGATTTCCACTTTCTCTTCCGTTTCTCTAACCAAATCTGGACCCAAAATCTTCTTCTCACTAAGTTCTGTCCAATACACAGGTGTTCTACATTGTCTACCATACAATGCTTCATATGGTGCCATTTTAATGCTTGATTGATAGCTGTTGTTGTAGGCAAATTCCATGAGAGGTACATATCTGTCCCAACTGCCTTCAACTTCTATAACACATGATCTCATCATGTCTTCCAGGATCTGAATGACTCTTTCTGATTGGCCATCTGTCTGAGGATGAAATGCAGTGCTGAAATACAATTTCGTCCCTAATGCTTCCTGCAGTTTACCCCAAAACTTCGATGCTTCCTGCAGTTTACCCCAAAACTTCGATGTAAACCTTGGATCACGATCAGCGATAATGGATGATGGAACTCCATGTAGTCGAACTATTTCGCTAACATAAATATCTGCTAACTTGTCCAGAGTATAGTCCATCCTGACTGGTAGAAAGTGTGCGGACTTAGTTAATCTGTCCACGATTACCCATACTGCATCATGCTTCCGCTGCGTCTGAGGTAATCCAGTAACAAAATCCATCGTGATCTGATCCCACTTCCATGGCACTGTTACTGGATGAAGTAACCCAGCTGGCAATTGATGTTCTGCTTTTACTTGTTGACATGTTAAACATCTTGTTACAACATTTCCGATGTCTTTCTTCATACCCGGCCACCAATAACCTTTCTTCAAATCGTGATACATCTTGGTACTACCTGGTTGCATTGTGTATGGACTGTTATGAGCTTCATGTAGAATCTTTTGTCTAAGCTCCCCTATCTGCGGTACAACAACTCTGTCTTCATAAAACAATACTCCAGGTACAACAACTCTGTCTTCATAAAACAATACTCCACCGCTATCCAATCTGAATTTCCCACCATGGTCTTCTTATGCTTGTTTAACCCATATTGTGTTTGTGCATCTTTCTTCTGTGCCTCTGCAACTTCCTGAACCCAAGATGGCTGTACTTGCATCTGTGCTAGAATAACTCCCTGCTGTTGCAACTCTATGCTAATTCTCATTGCTCTCAAAGCAAACAATGATTTCCGGCTAAGGGCATCAGCTACCACATTAGCTTTGCCTGTATGGTAATTAATGACATAATCATAATTAGCCAAAAGCTGCATCCATTTCCGTTGTCTTGAATTTAAGTCCTTTTGTGTCGGCAAATACTTTAAACTCTGATGATCTGTGTAAATGTAACACTTTTCACCGTACAGATAATGCCGCCATACCTTGAATGCTAGAATTAGGAACAATGGCCGCCAGTTCTAAATCATGGGTTGGATAATTTCAATTCTGTGGCTTCAAACTGTCTGGAGACATAAGCTACCACTTTTCTGTCTTGCATGAGTACCACATCCTAACCCCAATATGAGAGGCATCAGCTGTAAATCTCAAAGTCTTTACCCTAACACTGCTGAGGTCAACACTGGGTGCTATCAAAGTCAACTTTCTTCAAAGCTGTCAAAACTCTCTGCTGGACACCTAATCATCCCATTGGAATACCAACCTCTTTTTTCAAACAATCCTTGTTAAAGGTGATGCAATTGATGCGAGAATCCCTTTACGTAACCTTTCTTAATAACTGGCCTAAACACCAGAAAAAACTTCGAACTTCTGTACATTCTCTGGGTGGTCTCCAATCAAACCAATAGCTTCATCTTCTTAGGATCCACTCTGATACCCTCCGATTGACACCCACATGTCCTAAGAAAGAAAACTTCTTCCAGCCAAAAACTTCACACTTACTTGAGCTTGGCATAACAGCTGTTTTATCCCTCAGTGTGCTGAAAGTACAATCCGCAAATGTTTATCATTGTTCAACCTTATCTTTGGAGTAGACCAAATAATTGTCATCTATAAACACCACCACAAACTGATCCAGATATGAATGAAAAACATGCGGTCATGAGATCCATTGAAAATCGCGGTGGCATTTGTGAGACGAATGATGACTAAAAATTCATAGTGACCATATCGGGTCCTGAATGCAGTCTTAGCGATATCTTCTTCCTTTATCCGCAACTGATGGTATCCCGACCTAAGGTTGATCTTAGAAAACATACCTGCACCTTTTAGCTGATCAAACAAATCATCGATTCGAGGCAATGGATACTTATTCTTGATTGACAGTTTGTTCAGTTGTCTGTAGTCAATGCACAATCTGAATGATCCATCTTTCTTCTTTACAAATAATACCGGTGTGACATCCTACCGAGTCGAGTCTTAGCATGGAGTCGAGTTGAACCAAACCCGGTTGGGGTAGAATGGGTTATTAAGTGGAGTTACTTTGTTGGTGCCATTTCTTTAAGTGCAATTGATACTGGTGCTGTCTCCGGATAGACATCTATTTGGTAAATTCCACTTCCCTCCTTGGTGGTAACCTGGTAACTCTTCTGGAATACATCTGGATAATCACACACTTGTTGGTATAATCTTGCACCTCTGGGGACTGTTCCTTTCTCTTTGCTTGTAATGCAACATACCAAGTATGCTTCACAACCCTTTCCTGACAAATTAATTTCTCTTTGCTGCCATGCTGATATTCACCATTACCCAGAAGAAACTCTCGCCGCTTTCCCGGACTACTGTTAATTCTCTTCCCCCTGGCTGTTGTATATAATGTCACCCCTTTTTCTTTGCCACAATCATACCTAATATCCTGCGTGTCTGGATATAGCCAATCCATACCCAAAATAAACATCGAAATTCTCTAAATGGCAACTCCCATCAGATCTCCGGAAACTCTTTTCCATGAATAAACAATTTTGGACATCCTTCCGACCACTGTATGAGTTGTACACATCTCCTAATGGATAGTTAACTAACCATACCCTGGACTCAACATGTGCAACTTTCTAACCCTTTAACCCAGGTTTAGGTACCACTAATGTATGAAGAGATGAGCCCAGGATCAATTAAAGCATTAAAACTGTATGATCACCTAGTATGATCACATAAAGAAAACTCACCAACTATTACATCTGGAGCTTCCTCATCTTCCCTGGTTCGCATCGCATAGACCCTGGCTGGACCTCTAGTATTGGGTCTGTCCATAGTCTCTGATTGCTGTCTCTGCCCTCCGGAGCTCTCACCTCTCCCTCTGCCTGCTATGAACTGTATAGGAACTTTTGCCCTCTTAGGACAATCTTTCTTCTGATGGTCTGACGCTTCGCATAGCCAGCATTTACCAGTCACCAGCCAACAATCTCCACCATGTCGTCTGCCACAATGCTCACAAGGTGGCAAAGTATACCCGGCTGACTCTGCACCTCTACTGCACCTCTACCGGTGCCTCTACCAGTTCCTCTGCCTGAACCTCAACTACCACCGGCAGAAATAGCCACAACTGATACCGCTGGCGCGTTAGCACCCCTAGCTGTGCCTTGGCTAAAGGGAGGCCTAGAACCAGCTGAAATAATAGCACCCCTGAATCTCTTGCTCTCCGACTGATATGTACTGGGTGCACTCTGAGTCTGGTCTCTCTTCTGCTGAGACCGCTGGCGTCTGGTACGCTGACGTCTGGTACGCTGACTGACCTGAATTCGCTCTATCTCCTGAGCTGCCTCTACCAAAGCTGAGAACTCTCTGAATCTGGAAGGTACCACTCCCATCTGAATCTCATCATTCAGGCCTTCCTGAAACTTTTTACACCTTTCGGCCTCTGTAGCCACTATCCCCTTACCGTACCTGCTGAGCCTGGTGAATTCTCTTTCGTATTCTGAAACTGACATTCTGTTCTGCCTCAGGTATAAGAATTCTTTCCTTCTCGCATCTAGGTAAGCCTCTTGCATCTAGATAAGCCTCTGTGATGAACTTCTTCTTGAATTCATCCAAGAAAAATTGCCATGTATGCTGCTCTGCTGATACCCACTGCTGAACAGTAGTCCACCAGGTATATGCCTCATCTATGAGCAATGATGTGGCACAAACCAACTTGTCCTCTGGTGTATACATTGTAATTGTTCCAGAACTCTCGAAGTTCCCATCTAACCAATTTCTCAGCTCTTTTTCTGGACTATCATCCCTTGTTAGCACTGAATTTCTTTTCGCCCCCATATTTCCGGAAGCTTCTCTAGTGGGGGCTTTTCTTTCTCTTTTCCCCCCCCCCCCCCCATTTACACACCACTTGTGGCTTGATTGAATATTTCTCAAGTCTCAATGACTCTCTCTCTCCCTCAAGTGTGATTCTAAGGCTATAAAGTCCAACTTTGCTCTTCTTCCTTAGTTGAGCCGAAGCCCGACTTAGTTCTCAAAAGTTGATCCTTCGCCTTTCACTCACACTTTGGTCTTCCTTAGACCAAAGCTACTACTTAACTAATTTATTATTAATTAATTTAAAAATTAATCAATAATGGGTTAATTAACAATATTAAAACACTACATTAGGGCCCTCGTGTAACATCCCTTCCTGGTCCACCCGTAAACCCGAATAAACCGAACCGAGATGCTACAAACTGGTTGACTTATATCCTGTCATGCTGAAATCATAGTGTATATTGAATATAATAACATGCTGAGGTTGTTTACATTAATAATGTATTTAATATTTACAAGACATGATACTAATGTCAAAATGAAATGGGCCCAACTGTGTGCCATCTACATGCCATGAAAAGGATAGACAAAAGATACACATCCAAATGAGTAGCTACCCTGAAGTGAGTCTTTCTACAGAGTGAACAGCGCAGTTGTAAGCCGACTCTCTAACTGTTCCAATCTCAAAAACCCTGCGAGTTAAACAGGTAACTCGCTGCAGCAAAGAAAGCTCAGTGGATATCTTCAACAGATAAAGAAACAATTAATCACATAGATTGTATAGAAAGAACCAGCAAACACAATTTAAGCACACACATCATGATACTTTCACGATACCCTTGATTATCTTTGTTACTGTTTATAATACTGTAATAATTTCATGAAATGTTATGTCCAGGATATCTGTTATGGCTTCCATAAGGTTATAGTGAAACCGAAGTGATAAAAAAAACTTGTATGAAACTGGATGAATACTGTATGCTTGGCTGCTATGGCCCCCATGTAATCATATTCCACTCAACGGCCGTGTAGCCGTAGTAATCAAACTGTATGAGGTGCCAGATCTGCTATCCTATGTTCACGACATAAGCCTTATCTTACCATGCGTTTCTACCTAACCTCTCAATGGAGCATAATGTTGGTATGTCAATAATATCACACAACATCATAGTCATAGTTCATAACTTCATTAATTTCATAATGTTATTTTGATTTCACATTATTTGCATTGCTTGCATGTTGTTTGGTTAACATGTTCTAATTGTTGTATTTGATGTTAAAATGATTGGAGGCATCTTAAGTGAAGCAAAGGAATACAATTTGCATGAAAAGAAGTCCAAAAGTGCATGAAAACACCACAGTCTCGCGAGCGCGTACTTCAAAGTCTGCGAGCGCCGTTAGAATGCAAAATGAGAGAAACAGTGAGTTATCGGGCACCAAGTCTGCGAGCGCGTACTGAAAGTCACGAGCGCTGAGAAGTGCCAAATGAGAGACAGTGGAGTTCTCAGGCTAAATTCGCGATTGCGCGCGATGAAGGTCGCGATCGCTTACAGGCCAAGGGGCCAAGTACGCGAGCAGCACTTCACAGGTCGCGAGCGCGAGATGCTGCCAACATGAAAGTCAGAGAGTTTGCGAGCAAAAGTCGCAGAGTGCGCACTTGGAAAGTCGCCGAGCACGAAAATGTGCCAAAATAAAGAGTCAGAGAGTTTCAGGTGAAAGTCAGGCGAGCCGTTAGCTCAAATTTCGCTGGACGCGAGAAGGCAACGGTGAACTCGTCATGCAATCGCGCGCGCGCTTCGAACCATGCACTGTCTTACTTCTTTTGGTCATATCTCTCCAATATACAACTCCAATTTGGATGATTCAAAAAAACCCATGTTAAAGCTAAAACCACATAGGAGGAAACAAATAAACCTTCTATGAACAACTTCCTAATTCCATCATTAAATGCGGGTTCAAATCAAGATGAGTTACTGCGTTTAAAAATTTCCAGGGCAGCAAAACCTGTTTCAACATAAACTCAATACTCACTTCATTTATTCAATACTTCCCCTGTTTTCCCCTGTTTTCTCACCATTACCAGTCCTCTCACTCAACATAAAGCAATATGTCTCAGTAGCAACACACCACACAATTTCTCATGCAAAGAAAATGGAAAAGAACAAGAGATATCAAACCTTTACTCCAAAAGCTTGAGCTCCTCTTTAGCTTCTTTTTTCTACTCCCTTAGAACTCCCTTCACCTATAAAGAAGAATTCTTATAAATTCTAAAATAACAACACCAAATGATTCAATTATGAACTTCAAGAAGGTTTACTTACTTGTCAAGAAAGATTTACTTACTTTGGATAAAAGAGAAGTTGAAGTTTAAGGCTTGACTAACCATTTTAAAATTGAGTAAGGTGGAAGAGGAAAGGAAGAAGATGAAGCATAAAGATGAAAATGGGAAAGTTGAAATGAGTATTACGGGTAGGCATCAAAAATTCAAAGGATTTATGGAAAACTTCCTAAATGGTACTCTCAATTGTAAACAAGGCTAACAACTTAATACCCAAGCTTAATCTTTTAATTGGCAAATCATCCTCACCCATATGCTTTAAATCTTTCTCTTCAATCAAGATAACTCCCACTTAAATAACCCATTCTACCCCAACCGGGTTTGGTTCAACTCTGACTCAACTCGACACTACTCAACTCTATGCTAAGACTCGACTCGGTAGGATGTCACATTGATTTTACATACTGCCATCTAATCACAACGATCTCATTTCAATGATGGATATAGAACATAGTAAACCTGGCAGCTTGCATCGCCAACACAAGAGGTTCATACTTCGTATATCTTCGTCTTTGATTAATATCCATAAGATAACTCTAAAACCTCAACCAATTTGCCATTAAAAATCATTTCACTCGTCACTGTAGTTTGAACCCTTTACACAAACACTACTGTTCATTGTCTTTCTGCTTGTCCCATAACTCTCAGTGTGAAATTTGTAATCATTTACAAAGGAGCCAGAGTAGGCATTAGGAACCGGTAAAGGTCTCCTTGCTAGATCAGTAATGAATCTGTTATCAATATCGCTTTCCGAGCTTCGAGCCTATGAGAAATAATAATGACACGAGTGAAATCTAAGAATGTACACATATATGTTGTGTAACTAGAAAGTTACTTACAAAACATTTGAACCATTCTGCAAATTCAGAGTCCAGAACAAAACATTTGAACCATTCTGCAAATTCAGAGTCCAGTTTTGCATCAACTGTAGTATCAGTCAAATTAGGATTTTGTAGCCGTAAAAGCTTGATATATATCTCCAAAACAATTGTTCCGCTGCATAGTTTGGCGATTCCTTCATATTGTCCCAATGGAATTCTGCTCTAGCTGCATCGATTACCATATCATTGCATTGATTACCATACTAAAATTGCAAAAGCCGACTTTCTAAACTTACAAAAATAGAGCGGCCTGAGCCATTGGAAACCATAGGTTCACCATGATGTATCCATTCGTAATAATTTTCCATGAACTCATTTTTGCATAAATGAAGTTTAATTGTATCGATATCTAAGAAGGCTCTATTTTTATATTTTGACACTTCTTATGATTACATGGATACCTCAACTTATTACCATCCATACAACTGGGATTACCAATTGCAAACTGTATAAACGATTCCAATCCTTATAAGAATTCTTATCTTAATATCCCATTGACCCTGTACCTTCAGTATATCCAATCTCGATTATTCCGCATTTTTTTACCCAATTAACACTCTATTTATAAAGGGCAAATTATATGTAGTTGCATTAGTCCTAAATCATCTTTTGAAACATGCCAAAAGTAATGTTCCATTTACATTTGTAACTTATTAAATTTATTTTTATAATAAGGGTAACTATATATATGTAAACTCACTAAGGTTATTATTTCTAACTAAGGTTATATATATACTATAATATCATAAGTATCGGAATTCCTCATATTTCAGTTTTTTAAAAAAAAATTTCGGCTGCATTTCAACATAACATAATCAAATTTCAAGTAAACAGGACTCACATTAAACACTTTATTTATACAACTCAGATTTACTAATAGCAACTGTATTAAACGATTTCCAATCCTTATAAGAATTCTTTTCTTATATTCCCATTGACACCCTCGTACCTCGGAGTTACATCAAAATCTCGATTAGTCCGCATTTTTTACGTAATGAACCACTCTGTTTTATAAAGGGCAAATTATGTAATTGCATTAAGCCCTAAATGCTCATCCTTATAACAGACCAAAATATGTTCCATTTAACAATCTAATTTACTAATATTTCTATAATAGGGTGGACTTATATATATTGTAAACTTACTAAGGTTATTTCTATCTAAGTTTAAACTATATATATATAACTTACTATTAAACTTACTATAATATCAGTAAGTATACGGTTCCTCATATTCAGTTTTTAAAAAAATTTCGGCTGCATTTCAACATAACATAATCAAATTTCAAGTAAACAGACTCATATAAACACTTTTATTTAATCCCAACATTCTCCAAAATCAAAATGGCCATTATTAGGCCTCCAACTCAAACGCATCATTCATGTGATTTCCACTCAAATAAAAACACAAATCAACATAAAATAATTTTAGTCTAGTGTCAGTTGAATTAGTATTGGACTGCGACAGTTGAATTGAAACATCTTATTATTCTTGCTTTAGCATTTCGCTCAAGGAGAGCCATGTTTAGTATAATAGCAAGGAATGAAATGTGGAATGGAATGGAATGGATAATAGAATTTTTATTCACGTTTTCAACAGAAAATGGAAAGGAATGGAATGGGCATTAGTAAAAGGACCAAAATATCCTAAATAATTTGACTATTTCAATGAATTGTTTTATTAAATATTTTTATATTAACGACGTTATTTTAATATTTGTATTGTGAAGGGAAATTATATCTTTTATTTCTAGTAATCTTTTTTGAAATGTAATTTTAAAAGGAATTATATTTTATTGGCAAAATCAATAAAACTTAAAGAGTTTAATAGGTACAAAAAATAAGACATGCATCAAATGTTAGTTTCATTGGCAGGTAGATGCTGGAGGAGAGAAAAATAGAATAAGTGAAAAAGGGTATATGTGGTATTTAAAAAAAGGCCATATGGAATTGGGATGAGAGAGTTTAGCCAAAAGTCCATATTCTTCAATCAATTTCTAAGTCTAATTATATGCTATTGAACAAGGGAATATAATGGCAAAACTTACATTCTCTTTTCCATTCGAGTAACCAAAAAGCCATATTTTTTATATTATATATAAAAATAAAAGAGAAATGATGGACCTGCATGTCCAACACAATTTTATACAATTTTTTTAAAATTTTATTTTATATAAAATAATTTATATTTTAATAAAAAAAGAGCTATATTAGCATTAATAAATAGAATCAAATTAATAGAAACTAATCTATCAAGGAAAACAAATTGCATTCGAGTTGGCAACAAGATCATGGAAAATATTATAATTTTAAAAAAAAAAAAAACTCTTATGAAATTCTAGAATGGCAAACATTCAGTTAATTCAACTTTTAAAAACCCCTAAAAACAAATAGATATGCTTAAGTGAAAATTCAGTCTAGCGTCTTTCAACACCTTCAACAAATACCTTCAGCAACTCCTATAAAGTTCACATTGCAAGTATTTAGACTCCAAAACTAATAAAACTATGCATTTCAGAACAATTTTTTATTGTGCCATCATAAATCAGTGCAATTAACTATTACGCTGAACAAAATTAAGACTGCGGATACATCTAATGGAGTTGTACTGTAGTTTAGCGAAGTTTCATAAGTACCTTCAATCTAGCTTTAGAAATGATAGGTATGCAATTACTTTTACAGATGAAATATTCTAACCTATCAAATGCACAAAGAACAGACATTTATAACCTACTAAACATTTTCAATAACTATCAATGAATTCTAAAAAAACACAAATGGGTTAGAGCACAAACAGATTTAACATAGAATTGCATTTTGTAAATAAAAAAAAAACGCAAGAAAAAAAATATAAATTAAAAGGGTTAGAGCACCTACCTGACCAAGCGCGATGCGTCTTCTCCTGCGACAGTGGCAAAGTGTTTGGCGACAGCAGCAGCAAATGTGACCAACGAAAATGGTGGAAGGAGAGGAGGAGGCCGTTGGAAACAAATAGGAAAAGGGAGACAGGGGGCACTGCACTCTTGACCAAGGCGACCTAGGGGTTATAAAGCCCTAATTTTTTGCGACCAACAGATCGATTGCAAATCATTTAAAACTCGATTGCAATTTTTAATCCTGCGATGTTGTTTTGTAATCAAACAAATTGCGACTAGTTGGTCGCAAAAATATCGGTCGCTAATCCCTTGCAAACCAGAAACTAAATTTAGCACTGAACTATAGCGCGCAATTTTGTGATAGACTGTGAAACAGTCGCAAATTCTGTCGCTAATTCATTGCAATGAGGTCACAAAGTAAAAACCAAACTGACTGGAGTTATTAGCGCTAGAATTAGCAACCGATCTGCATGCGGTCGCCATTCCGTCGCTAAATTTGTAGTAGTTTGGTCGCAAATTCGCCAGTGAATATTAAATCTGTGTTACTCAATATTCATCGCAATTGGTCGCAAATCATCACAATATGGCGATTGATGTAGGTTGGTCACTAAAGCGCATCTTTTTGTAGTGGATAAAACACCATATAAAGGAAAAAACTGCATTAAACGAATGTTTTTCTTAAATAAGAATTAAGCTAAAACTTATAAAACTTAATTTATCGATTACTAGTCACACTGCCTATCTATCGGGCAATCAATAATTCTAACATCCAATAATAGATTTTATAATCAACTGTTAATTTATAAATTAAAACGACCTTTAATCTAATTTCAGTAAATCCTTATATATTTTTACTTTATCTCAATATGATTTATTTCCTTAACCATTTACCAAATAATAAATCTCTACTCAAAAGATTATATCTTTTAAATAATCTATTTCATCACCATCTCATCTCATATAATATAATCCTAATCTCAAAATAACTGATATCCATCCAGTAATAAATTTCATTTTACTCAAATTATTTTCCGTCTCCTAAATAGTTCATATAACAGTGAATATTCAAGTTATTTCCTTAATCATTAGCTCAAATTAAATTAAGAATCCTATGTCTCTTTATATATATATATACACAATGAATTAAAGCCCCAGTAATTACATTCCTCGTAGCCAAGCATTATAATTTATATGCTTTGCTTATTTTATTCAAAATTCATACTATAGATCCATATTCTTCCAAGTACTCAATTCATTTTTATAGCAGCAATTATAACTTGCTTAAATTTATAAAAACTCTTATTTAACTCTTAATCCTTAATTATTTTAATCAAAATTAATTTAACACAATGACCATTATTTTCAAACTTGAAATTCACATTGAATTTAATAAATTAAAAATCGGATTCAGATCAGTGCGTGAATCTTAAGCTTCTGCCTCCCGGGGTTTCGCCGGAAACTCGAAGGTCGGTCGCCGGAATTCCGCCGGCGTCCACCGTGCACAATGGCAGGTAAATCGACTTCGACTGATAAAGCCATTGGCTAATCGGATTTTCACCAGGAGTCCATATCCAGCCTCAATTTGAAGAATAAACGAGCTCTTCAGTTGCGAATCCCGCCGACAGTCCCTTCAACGCCGTCGTTCATGGCGGATTCGCGAGACTAAGCCCAACACCAGAATTAATGGAGGAAAAATGTTCGCGTTGACGAGTTGAGTCGATCGAGACTCACTTCAAAGCCTCAAGTCGCCGGAATCGCCTAGTGTTGCCGGAGTGAATGGAGGCGCTGCTGCACCGGTAGCAGAGAGAAATCATAGCTCGCCAATTTGCTGCGCCCACTGGCAATGAGAACGGAGAGAGAGAAGCTGCAGACGACGGTGGCGCCAAGGGGGTCCATCGGACCTGTCTCAGGTGGCTGGAGAACGAAGAGAGAGAGAGGAATCGGCAGGTTTTGTCACTAGACCAAGGAAGAAGAAAGAAAAGGAAGTTTCTGGGATATTCTGGGTTATTCTGGTTCGATTCTACCGGATTTGGTCCAAATTAAATGTTAGTTTAGTTTTCAGTTGATTTACAGATTTTTCAATTGAGTTTATCAACCTGAATTTGATTTTGGGTTTGATTCTTAGCATAAAATATTATTTTTCATTCAATTCTATTGGTTAAAATTTACAATTAAATTTTTAAATGAAAAACTTTTTGAAAAAAATCAATTTTTAGGTTATTTCACACTCTTTTATATTATTTATACAAGAATATAATAATATTAAATCAAACCATATAAATAGTATTTATATGATATCCTATGATATTTTTTATATTTTAATATCACATTCTTACTCTTGCTGATGATTGAGAAAGGAATTATTTTAATTCTTATTTTGGAAGATATTATATATTTTTTGTATAACATGGAATAGAAGAGAAATAAGGGGAAACAAAAGATACAGTTAAGGAATATAAAAATAACAAATAGAGAACAGGTTTCGTAACTTAACATAAAAAGTTTTATGGGCAAATGTCAATTATAGAGCAATCTGGATCGATATAACTAATCTGTATGTTAGCAAAGCCCAATTTAATATAAAGTTACATTGGTGAAGCATACTTCCGTTGATGGTTATCTGCTGTATTAAATGAGTTTAGTCATGAGTACTTTACATATCATTGGTAAAAAAACTTTAAATAAAGAGAATTTAAAATTTATTGATGTCTTATCTATTTAAAAATAAATTTGCATTTGGATTCAAATACTTTATATTTAAATAGGTTTAGCATAAATATGAATTGTAAAATTTTAAATTGGTACGCGCATAAATATGGCTAGTTCAAAATTCACGGCTATCCATTTCAGAAACATGAGTAGTGAAGGAAGATTATGTAATATAATTGACAATCCAATCAAGAAATCAATAAACACCAAATTTGATTACAACGCGTATGAACACGGTTATCCCAAACGTCTGTCGTTTCTGGCTGCCAGAAGAGTATTTCTTCAGAATTCATGTGCCTTAACAATTCGTTTTTTTATTTTTTTTTTAATTTACTGCCAGTGAATTTGTGCAAATAGAGCATTTGAGGAGTTTTCCTAAATTTCCTATTTACAGATTGATTCGGATGAGAAACTATTTTAGTGTTGAATAGAAACTAACATTGAGGAACTTAAATTTTTCACCAAAGACCCTGTATGGTTTCTACACATTTAAAACTGCATAGCAGAATTACATGGCTCTCTTTGAAACATTACATTAAATTATCCTATGCCAGAAAATAGGGGAAAAAAAAGTAGACTCAGAACTATTGACTGTCATATCTACAAAGCTTTGAAAGCTAAACCATGTGTCATCTGCTTCTATACTGGTTATTAACATTCAACAATTGCTTTACAACATCTCTCATTGTCGGTCGGTTACTCGGCTTCTTCTCAGTACATCTCAATGCAAGTAAAAGCACTCCAATAATTTGTTCTGTAATATTTGAATCGACGGCTTCCTCGATTAGACTTGAATCAATAATGACAGTCATTTCTTGAGTCTCACTCCAGACCGATCTAACCCATCCAACAATGTCCATTTCCTCCACAAATGATGAAGCCAATGGCTTCTTTCTTGTTATTAATTCAAGCAAAACAATACCATAACCATATACATCAGATTCCTTGCTCATTGCTGTCATAAATGCATTCTCTGTCAAGATCAAAGTAGACTTTATATCAGAAAGTTCCAAACACATGTAGAAATGAAATAATAATAGTAAAAGAGGAAAAGATAAATCACCTGGTGCAATATATCCAACTGTACCAGCAATTGAAGTAGATGGTGTTGACTGATCAAGAATCTTGGCAATACTGAAATCGGAGATATGAGGTTCCATGTCAGAATCTAATAGTATATTCTGTGGTTTGATGTCTCTGTGTAATATGGGTGGATCACAATCATAGTGAAGATAAGCTAATCCATGGGCAGTTCCAATGGCTATTTTATATCGATCACTCCATTCCAGTTTTCGTGTCGGATTTGTTGCATGTAAAATGTCATAAAGACTCCCATTTTCCATGTACTTGTACAAGATTAATCCATAGTCCTTTCTAAACCAGAAGTTTTCAACTTTGATCAGGTTTCGATGCCTGATTTTCTGAATGATTTGAATTTCTCTAACCATGCTTCGACT
Organism: Jatropha curcas; assembly: GCF_014843425.1. The sequence continues at coordinate 23,155 of NW_023591089.1, read as the reverse complement.
TCCATCTTTGCGTTCTGTAAATTCAAGCTTCTTCACTGCAAAAACATTGGATGGACCTAATTCTGCTTTGAAAACAGCTCCATGAGCTCCTTTTCCAACAATATAGCTTTCATTTAGATTATCAGTAGCCTGCATTATTTGGTTCAGTAGAGGGTCATCATCATCATCCTCTTGCATAGATTTGCACAGTTCCTGCCGCTTTCTTCGTCTGCAAAGTAGAAACATAAACGCTAATCCCACAAGCAGGACACATAATGATGATCCAAGGACAATCGTCACAGTTTCTGTTTTACTAAGGATTTTCCCATTTTTGGAAATACTGTCACAGACTCTGAAATTTCCATTTCCATAGCAATTCAATCCACTTGATATAGCACAATTGACACAAAGGCCAGGATTTCCCAAAAATGAGGCACTCACTAATTTCATCAGGCTTTCTGGTATTGGACCAGCGAAGAGATTATGAGAAACATTAACTTCCATTAAAGACTGCATACTACTAAGAGCATCCAAACTTCCTGTTAGGTTGTTGCTAGAGATATCAAGACTCTGTAGCTTGGTCAAACCCCTCATCGCCAAAGGAATACTACCAATAAATCCATTATTTCTAAGATTCAAATCGTATTGCAGATTCTTCAGTTCTCCAATCCAAGAAGGAATCTCACCTGCCAACATGTTTCCACCCAATCTTAAAAGATTAAGACTTGTAAGTTCTTTAAGAAATGGAGGAATGCCCCCAGTAAACCGATTTTCTTCAAAAATTAAAGTGGATAAAGTAGTCCAATTCCCCAAACTTGATGGAATTGAACAGTTCAATGAGTTGAAACCAACATCAAACTTGTCTAATTTCTTCCAGGTTGATAACTGAGAAGGCAAACAACCTTGTAAATCATTATGTGCCAGAATTATTTCTGTAAGATTTACAAGGTTACCAAGCTCTGGAGGTAAAAAACTGGTAAGCTTATTCATGGACAAGTCAATGGAAGTGAGATTGGTGCAGTTCCCCAAGCTTGATGGAATTTTTCCAGTTATGCTGTTGCCACTGATATTCATGAATGCAAGGTTCAGATTTTCAGGAAATTCTGGAATAACCCCTGAGAGGTTATTATTGTCAAGCCGCAGTCTCCAGAGAGTTGGGCAACTTCCCACATCAACCGGCATGCTACCCTGAAAGTTGTTATAACCTAAATTCAAAACTCTTAAATGCTTCCTAAAGCAAAGATTTGGTGGAATTGTGCCAGTAAAATGGTTATACATTAAATCCACTACTTCTAAGCTACTGTTAACTCCTAAACTCTGAGGTACGACTCCAAAGAATCGATTATTATACAACAAGAGTCCACTTAGATGTTTGAGTTGTGTCAACTCCAAGGGTAATTCACCTGAAAGATTGTTCTTATACAAAAGAACATGTTCCAGGCTTTGAATTTTCCAGATACTAATTGGAATCTCACCAGTAAATTGGTTCTCAAACAATTCAAGATTCGTCAGTTCACTCAACATTCCCAATTCACTTGGAATTTCCCCCTCAAGTTGGTTTCTGTATAACTTCAATTCTTTCAAGGACTTGCACTTTCCAAGTTCAGGTGGAATTTTTCCAGACAAACTATTTTCAAAAAGGTAAAGCATTGAAAGGTTACCCAACAAGCCATAAGAAGAAGGGATATTGCCCGTTAATTTGTTACCCGCAATGATCAACTGTTCTAAGCTACTGCAGTTGCCCAGATCAGGTGGAAGACCTCCACTAAAGCCATTGTATGAAAAATCTAGACCTTTTAAATTCTTGCAATTGCCCAAACCAAAATTAACATCACCCACAAGACCATTATCGTTAACAAGTAAATATTCAAGATTATCAAGAATATTTAATCTCTGAGGCAAAAGCCCAACCAATTTATTCTCACCCAAAAGAAGTTCTTTCAATTGGCTACAATTCGCTATTGAATCAGGAATATTGCCTACTAATTGATTTGTACTTAGCCATAATTCAGAAATCTCACTCAAATTCCCAACATTACTCGGAATTGAGCCACTAAAACTGTTTGAATCCAAGTATAATGTCTCTATACCTGGAATTCGAAAAATCCATTCAGGAATTTCTCCACTAAGTGAATTTTTATAAAGACCCAACGTCTTCAAATTCCGCAGGTTTTGCAAGCTGTAAGGTATTTCTTTAGTAAAGAAATTTTGGGAAAGATCTAAACTTTCTAGCAGAGAGCAATTACTTACCTGTGATGGAATCACACCAGAGAAACTATTATTGCTCAAATCAAGGGTTTGCAAATGGGTCAAATTTGCAATTTCAGGTCCCAATTGACCAGAAATAAGATACCCAGAAAGACTTAAAGAAATTACATTGTGGGTTTTACTGTTACATTCAATTCCTACCCAGGAACAAGGAGTGGAATCAGAAAAATTCCAACTATTGGTTATGAAAGGAGGCACAGATGTCCACTGCTTCATTAGAGATAATAAAGCCAACCCATCTGAGTTTAATGGAGAAACAAAAAGAATTGGTATATGTAACAGCAAAAGAAGTATCAAAACAAGCTTCATTTTGTGTTGAAAATACAGAATGCAAGAGACGGGGAGAGTTGCTATGCTGACCTGCACAATATATATTTATGTGCAATTAAATTTTTTATTGTTTAACAGTTTAGAGACTCCCTTTTTTGAGTTTTGAAGGAAGTGTAAACACATAAACCAAAAAAAATGTAATGTTAAGGATTGAGTGGTGGAGAATAAGAGGAAAACAGGGTTGGATTGAGATATCTATGAACAACGAGGCATAGTGACGAACCTAATCGTCTTTCTGCAATTATTTACTGTAAAACACTAAGAAAAAAAAATATTGGAAATTTGACAGAATCCTTCCTGGTTCCTGGTCCTGGAATAGAAGGCGGATTTTTTTTTTTTTTTTTTTTTTTTTTTTTTTTTTTTAATGTTTTTTTGAAAAGAAGAGAGAAGAATGTTTTTTTTTTTTTTTTTTTTTTTTTTTTTTTGAAAAGAAGAGAAGATAAGAGGGCGGAGTTGGCGGTTGTAGACTTCAAAATTAGAATATTTTGAAATCATTTATACTTAAGACGAAATTAATCCATAAAAATAAGTTTAGTATATTTTTATTGTCTAAAAATATAATTTATATTGTAATATTATGGAATATTTTAAAATTATTATTTTTTAATTTATTAGATGTTTTTATGGGCCATTACTCTCCGGACTACACAATAGGGATAGTATGGTCGAGAGGATTTGAATTCGACGCCTCTTACTTCTCACATAAGTGAGAAGACCAACCAGACAACCATCTCATATATGTGAGAAGACCAACCGAACCACACCTGATTAACATTTTAAAATTATTCTTTGTCATATAAAATTAAAAAAGAAAATATATACAACAGAAAATTAAGTACTGAAATAATAAATTATGATTTTTTGAGTATCTGATTAAGATTTTAAATTATAAAATTATTTTGTATATTATTGAGTTATATTCATTTATAATTTTAAGTTACAAGGCTCACTCTTTAGCTGGCTCTGTCTTCAAGTTTGATACGAGCTTCCAAGAAAGATAAAAGCTGTTATTATATTTGATATTATTCTTTAATGATAATTCATTTTCTTCTAAAAAAATTAAGTTAAAATTTTGATTATTATTTTATGTGCGTCTTAATTAAAAATTCTCAAATACTTGTTATAAATATGATTATTAAACAATTTAAAACTAATAATTGTTAAAATTGAACAATGTTAATTTTAGGTCCATCTTGAAAAACAGAAAAGTATTAACAAATTAATTATTTGAGTCATTTTTGGCGCGCTAGTTGTTCTTACCGGACTTCCACTTGATGCGCCCACAGCCCAACTTGTCCTCGACAATGTCCACTCAAAAGAATAAATCAATAAATAATTCTTTTTAGTGGGAAAAGAATAGGGACATCATACAAGAGGTATGGTTGGAATTAATTTTGCAATATCCATATCGTTCTAAAAATTAAAAATTAATATTATTAAATTTTCACTCCCTATTAAATAGATGGTATTCAAATCTGAATATATTTTTAATATATATAAAATTACTTTAAAAAGTTGTTTTTACATAAAAAAAAATAATTAGGATTCAAGTTGGCTTTGCTAAATCTATATTCCGATTCAATTTATAAATGGATCAGATTTTATTTGGTGGATTTAATAGTAGATAGAAATGAGAATCTCTTGAAAAGAAGCAACAATTTATTATTGAGTTGAAATCAATTATAAATTACTTTAAATTAATTAATATAACTAATATGTATGAATATAAAATAACTTAGTCAACCAATTAAAAAAATTTAAATTTGACATGTACAAAAATTTTAATTGAATTCAACGTTTTCAACTTTCAAAATTCCTTTCACACTTTCATAATGATGCAATTCAAAAATTTTTAGAGCACAAATTCCACAAGAAAAAGTCGCAGTCAATAGCAATGATCCAAAATTTTAGATGTTACATTCAAATCCTTTAAGTTTATATATACTTATCAGTTTAAATTATAAAAATACCTTGAACTTTGTAACTTGTCGCAAAATCACTCTATAAAAATATTTATCTCTCTTATTTGGTAAATATGTTAATTAGTCTTTGAATTAATTTCTTTATACTATTTAATCTTCTATTCAAAAAGTATCATTTTCTTTCATTAAAAATAAGACTAAATAATAATTCGATAATAAATACCGATGACTAAATGATTAACTCGTAAAATGACACTTTTATATAAAAGACTAAATAGTTAAATTTTAAGGATTAATAAACATATTTACTAAAAAAATGAGATGAATTTGTGATTACAACAAACATAAGGGAGTAAAAAGTTATTTAAATAAAAAAATTTCAAAAAAGGATTAATTACTCGAAAAGGATTGAATTAAATGAAAAATATAAGTCTAGTGATGTTTGCTTCAGTTTACGAAGGCAGAACTATCAATTAGCTGATGAACTTCAATTAAATAATCTAGAAAAAATCGGACTAACGCCCAAGTTTGTTTGTTTTTATTTTTTTGTTAAAATATTATTAAAAAATTAGATTGGGAGGGGAGATATTTGACTTCTCACAACGGTCCAAGTTTGAAGATTTAAATTTAGTCGTAGTTTGTTAGATTCGGACTAACGCCCCATGTTTTATTGCCTAACTGCCCCTGTTTGCATTTCTTTTTTGGCTTAATCTATCAGAATATGCTGTATTTTATAAATTTTTACTATTTCACCCTAATTTGATCTTTTCGATCTTTTATAGCAATAGCGCCTTCAATTACAATACAGGATGGAATTGTAAATAAAAAATATTTTTATCTTTTTTTAACTACAATATTATATTGTTGAATAAAATAAATCAATAACATAAATATTTTTTAAATATTAAATTATATTCACATCTAGTAAGTGGTACATCATGAATCAAGAAATATGATATTTGAAATGTGTAATCAAAATAATTAAAAAGTTATTTATTTTCTATTAAATGAAAAATAAATTTCTTTATATTATCAATCTAAAGAATTCCCACAATTAGGATTTTTTTATTCTTAACATACAGATATTATGAAAACAAAATACACAATTAAAAAAATTATTTTTTATCAACTTAATTTTTATTTCATGCTTTAGGATTTTTAGTAAGTTAAAAAATTTTATTTATTAAATTATTAAATGTCAATTTTTTATTTTAAAAATTAAAAATTTAATCTATGCAACATCAATTAGATGGACTAGTGATTTTTTAAAATTTTTATTTTTAAAATTTTTTCAATGTCACATAATGTCTAAAAATTTATATAAATACATTTTTATTTGCAATTTCATCGTTAATTACAATTGAGGGTGATATTGCTACAAAAGGTTGAAATTGAGGTGAAATTGACAAAAAATAAAAAATAAAAATAATGTGAAAAATTGAAAAAAACTCCTAAAGTTCAGGTAATACTAATATATAATTCTTTTCTTTTTCTCTGCATGTTTATACTATGTTGAGAAATGAGAGAAAGAAAAATAAGGAAAGATTGTACTATTTATTTTTTTTATTATTTTTCACCTTATATTAGTGTTAGAATTCGCGCGATGCGCATAGCAATATTAAATAATGAAATATTCTTTTATAATATCATTTAAAAATAATAAAATTGTATAATATAATGATGGTGAAATGTATTATAAAATTATATCTCATTAAGATTTACCGAAAAAATTGCAATGATAATGTGCATTCTTAAGTATCCTATGAACCCTTTCACCAAGGTAATAGCAAAAGCCATGCATTGTATGATCTGCATAAAAAAATACACACACACTATTAATGTATTTATCAATAGTGATAATAATTTTGAGAAATTAACAAATTATATTGACATAAAAAATTAAGTATTTTTTTATTTTATGATTATGATTTATTATCACACCTATTAATGTATTTATCAATAGTGATAATAATTTTGAAGAAATTACATATTAGTAATTGAGATAAAATTAAGTTCGTTTTTTTATTTTATGAATATAAAAAATTAAGTATTTTTTTATTTTATGATTATGATTTATTATAAATGATTGTTTATTTATTTAAAATATTAATATATTATACTTATTTAAGGTAATGTGTGTCCTAAGAGCATGAATGTCCTACTTTTTTTTAAAAAATTATTGTATCCCGTACGTCTCATATCTCATTACCCCTTGCAATCTAGTTTCTGTTATATGAAACTACTCCATACACAAAACTAATCAACTAAGTTTTTTTTATTACCAAGAAAAAATGAAGTGTTGTTTTAAAATTTATTGTTGTGTCTTTTTTTTATTAATAAATGATCAGAAATACTTTCGTTACAACTAAAAACTTATTTCGGTAGTATTGGTAAGTCATTCCTTATTTTCTAGCAAAGTGAGTTTTTTTTTTAATGAAAACTACGATAAATAAATTGAAATGGGAGGAGATTAGCTCTAGGCTGCATATTGGTGAGTTCAATTATCAATAAAATTAATTTTTTAAAAAATTAATCCAACAACTTAATTTAGAATTCTAAATTAACATTTGTCATTCTGTAATTCAAAATACTGTCAAGCGACAAATTATGTTACTTACACTTAGCTTATATATAAGACAAACTACTCTCCTTTTATATATTATATAGATTTAATTTTAAAATAAAATGCTAAATGACAAAAGAAAAAAGTCTCAACTTTGATTTTAGTAAATTCTTTTAATTTGACAACTGTAACAGTAAATTTACTTTTTTTTATAGCAATTAGAGTCCCAAGTCCTATGCACGTTGCAAAATTGTTAATATTGTCATTAGTGGCATTCATATTTTTACACATCAGTGCCACATCACCAAGCCACACTAACAACCAAAAAAGACTAAATGATAACCAAAAAACGTCTGAACATTGATCGTATTTACGATTGTAGCTCTTTTTTTTTTTTTTTTTTTTTTTTTTTTTTTTTTTTTTTTTTTTTTTTTTTTAATTTTGGCAATATCACAACATATTTAACACATAATCAATTATATTTAATCATGTAAAATTTGGATTTTCTTAAATGATTCTCCAAATTCAATTCTATTAGTTTACCATGTAAAATTTATTATTTAATTAATAATTAATATACTAAGCAAAAATAAGAATTTAATTCTAAAATATTATATATATTATATATCTTCCATTTAACTTAAATTTTAAAATTAAAAATAATTTTTAACGCACAATTAGTTTTTTTCTTAAGATTAAATAAATTTCAAAAATCTAAAAATTAAAAAACCAAAATAAGTTTACAATATCAATTGGCTAAAATAGTAAAATGGGATAAAGTTCAAGCTTTTTTATTATTTAACATTTGTTTTGCTGATGTTGTGCTAATGTTTTGCTGATGTGGTGCTAATGGCGCAACACATGGACTCCAACGGTAGCAGTATCTATAATTTTTAATTGACACATGATGGAAGCTATTTTTGATAAAAAAAAAAAAGATAAATTATAAAAACAATCAAGTTCAAGCTATTTGATCATTTAGCAGAAGGAAAATACAGGGGGGAATTTTATTTATTTTCAATTTACCGTTTTATCCTCATTTATTCTTGAATAATATGTTAATATCTTTTTTTTTATTTTTTTTATTTTTTATCTTGTATTGATTTTCTTTTGTGTTGTGTTGTGAATTGTCAATAACTTTTACCTTGTTATGAAATTAGTAGATGTCCCATATATGCTATAAATATATATTTCTTATTATCCTACAAGTTTATATTCCTCTCTAGTGTAGAAGTCTATTCTCCTAATTAGGATACCACTCATGTGCCTATATATATGTGTGGTTTCTCATCAACAAGGATCACTCTCATATTTTCTCTCTATGTTCTCTATTATCTTATAATACATTTTTAGTGCGATTTCGTTCTACCACTTTGCTTGCAAAGTTAAGATTCAAGTGTTTTCATCTTATTTGCCTTTTTAAAGGTAATCTAGGCAAATAGTAATTGATTATTATTATTTTTTTTTTTGTGTTTGATATTTACAAATTGTTCTATATATATATATATAAATTATTGATTATCGAATATCATTAATATATTAATCGTACATAAGTATACTGACATTAAAATAAAATTTGTTGTTGACATTAGTATATTTACATAACTGTTGATTTACGTGAAAAGTTTTATTTTCACTTTTGTTGATGGTCTTTACTTTTAACCATCTATATATGAATATATTAATATTTTATATAATTTTTACTTTGATTAAATTATTCTATTATATTATTTTATTGTTATATTATTTTCTCATCACGTCAAATCTTACAAAACTTGAATTTGTTGCTCTTGTTATCAGGGGCAAGAACTATTTATCATGGATATTGGATACTGAAATACATTTGGATGCTATAGGTCTTTGAGACACTGTGAAGGAAGAAAATCAAGAATCAAATCAAAATCGCGCTAAGACGATGATTTTCCTTCGCCATCATTTTCATAAAGGATTAAAAGTTGAATATTTAACAGTTAAAGATCCATTTACTGTTTGGAACAACTGGGCATTGGCATGAACAAGGACGAAACTATACCCATCGTCAAGAACATGGGCGAAATCATGGTCGAAATAATATTTGTAACTATAGTGGTGGTCATAAAAATAAAAATAAAAATTATTCATCTGACCACAAGAGTGAAAGAATAACGAGGAAAGACAAGCAAATATGAATAATGGATCAAATCAACATTCAGAAAATATATGTATCGAAGTAGCGTGAGTGACCATTGGGCACGTGTTTGTGTACACCAAAGCATTTTGTTGATCTCCATCAAACTTTTTTAAAAAGAAGAAGAAAACATATAGAGACAAATTTTATCACAATTATGATTATTTAGAAGATGATGCTCTTGATGTTACTCATCTTGATATTATTGATTTCTTTAAGGAAACTGATAGGAGAATTGACCATTTAATTGATGATGGCAATGTGAATGCTTCAAAATAATTTGAGTTATTTATTTATTTATCATTACTATTATTTAGACTTGTTAGTGATAGACATTTCATTCTTGAATTGATGTCTAGTTCTTTTGAGATATATATTTAAAATTTTCTATATTTATTTTGACTTATTATTATTATTATTATTGTTGTTGTTGTTGTTGTTGTTGTTGTTGTTTCTTTTATTATTGCTTTTATTATTGTTATTTTTGTTTCTGATAATATATTATTTTTGTGAAGAAATTATGGATGCAATCCAATCTTTACTAGAATTAAATAAAGAGGATGTAGATTTCTGTATTGTTGATTGTTCATTAACTCATACCATATTTGAAGATAAAAAGTATTTTCCCATTTGAAAATTGATGAAGCTTCTATCAATATAATATCTGGTAGTAAAAGAATAATTAAGGGCTCCGGAAGATCAAATATATTCCTACCTAAGGGGACAAATTTTACAATTAATGATGTATTACTCTCCCCTTAGTCTCGAAAAAATTTATTGAGCTTCAAAGTTATTCACTTGAATGAATATCACATTAAGACAAAATATATGAATAATATAGAATATTGGCCGAATGCATAAAATCCCTCTTGAACTTTTTCATATTAACCATTTGTCAACTTCAACTCTGCAGGGGACCTAATGTGCCCTCTGAACTTTTAAATTTTGTAACTATTATGCCCCTCACTAAGTTGTAAAGGTAGCGCGTGAAACCAAATATGAAATGGAGTGTGATCACCTGATTAAAAATCCAGCATGGCAAAAATGAAGTTGTTTTTCTCTCTATCCCAAAGCATCACTTTTCATTTTCAATCCCTCTTCGTTTTTCTCTCTCTACTCCTCTCCTTTCAATCTCTTTCTTTGTTTCTCTCTCTTGTTCCTCTCATTTTCGATCTTTCAACATATCTCTTTGTATTTCTTCTTCTTCTTTTCAATTTTCTCTTCTTCTCCTCCTTGATTTCTTTACAATAAAGTTTCTAAAATTTTGATTTTGGATCCTTAAAATTCATAAAATCTATTTTTTGTAGCTTTGTACCTCCCTCATTGCTGTGCTACGCAGACCGAAAGTGGAGAGGGAGAGAATGGCAAAGAGGCAACAACGGCAGGTTTAGTCCATTGGAAAGTGGAGAGGGAGGAGTTGGTTCTGGCCAGACACAAGCATATGATTGGAAAAAATAAATAAAAATGGAAGCGAGGGCTGTGCATAATTGGGGACAAGGGAGAAGATATATTTAGGTTGGGGCTGGTTTGGGTTGCTTAAGGTCTGGTTTGGCCCAAATCATGAGTTTTTACTTTATTTTTTAATTGGTTTGAGATTTGTAATGAGTTTAAATTGGTTTAGCACATATAAATGCCACGTGAAATAAAGTATGCTGATGGGTTAAAAAAAATGCCATGTATGAGCAATTGTATTTTACACTCAATTCTGTGACTGAACAGGGGTGTAAAAGATACAAAAAATCAAGTTTAGGGGCAAATTAGGTCCCTCACAAAGTTGAAGTTGACAAATGGTCAAGATAAAAAAAATTGAGGGGAAATTTTATGCATTCAGCCATAGAATATTTTTATATTACAAATATTGTATTGGGAAAAAAATACGTGTTAGAGGAATCATATCCCTTATCCTCCAATTTGTGTTACATGCATATTCACACAATTAAAATTAATATGATTGCAAACTAGAAATTTATAGATCCAAGTGCTTTTATAATTTGGCATGACCGATTGGGCCATCCTGGATCAATAATGATGCAAAAAATTTTTGAGTCCTCATGTGGACATTTATTGAAGAAGCAAAATATTCTTCAAACTAATGAATTTTCATGTCTTGCTTGTTCTCAAGGAAAATTGATTATTAGGCCATCACCAAGCAAAGCTAAAATTGAATCAACTGCATTTATGGAACGTATACAATGTGAGATTTGTGGAACAATTCATCCACTATGTGGACCATTTAGATATTTTATGGTTTTATATGATTGCAAACTAGAAATTTATAGATCCAAGTGCTTTTATAATTTGGCATGACCGATTGGGCCATCCTGGATCAATAATGATGCAAAAAATTTTTGAGTCCTCATGTGGACATTTATTGAAGAAGCAAAATATTCTTCAAACTAATGAATTTTCATGTCTTGCTTGTTCTCAAGGAAAATTGATTATTAGGCCATCACCAAGCAAAGCTAAAATTGAATCAACTGCATTTATGGAACGTATACAATGTGAGATTTGTGGAACAATTCATCCACTATGTGGACCATTTAGATATTTTATGGTTTTAATAGATACATCTACAAGATGGTCACATGCATGTTTATTGTCGACTCGAAACTTGACTTTTGCCAAATTACTTACTCAAATAATTCGATTAAGAGCACAGTTTCCAAATTATGCTATTAAGACAATTCGTATTGATAATAATGAAAAATTTACACCTTAAGTTTTTAATGATTATTGCATATCAAATGGAATAGTGATCGAACATCCTGTTGCCCATGTTCACACTCAAAACGATATGGCATAATTATTTATTAAATGATTGTAATTAATTGCAAGTTGTAGATTAATGCAAGCATTATTATGATAACAAATCCTATATTTCTATTTTATTCGATTAAGAGCACAGTTTCCAAATTATGCTATTAAGACAATTCGTATTGATAATAATGAAAAATTTACACCTTAAGTTTTTAATGATTATTGCATATCAAATGGAATAGTGATCGAACATCCTGTTGCCCATGTTCACACTCAAAACGATATGGCATAATTATTTATTAAATGATTGTAATTAATTGCAAGGTCATTATTTATGATAACACAACTCTATATTTCTATTTTGGGACATGCTATTTTACATGTGGCATCAATTATTCGCATCAGGCCAACAAATTATCATAAATATTCCCTTTACAATTGATTTTCGGTTAATAAAAATTTTTCATCTAGAAATTTTTTTATGCATGGTATATAACCAATTGCTCCACCACAACGCATAAAGATGATCCTCAAAGGAGATTGAGAATATATATTGGATATGAATCTCCATCTATAATTAAATATTTAGAACCTTTAACTGGAGATTTATTTATGGCTAGGTTTTTCAATTGTCATTTTGATCAATCATTTTTTCCAACATTAGAGGGAAAATAAGTAGCAAGAAAACAAATTAGTTGGAAAAAATTATCCTTATCATATCTAGATTTTCGCACAAGGTAGTGTGAAATGGAAGTTCAAAAGATAATTCATTTGCAAAATGTTGCAAATCAATTGCCAGTTGCATTTATTGACCCAAAAGAGTAACTAAATGTCATGCCCTAACTCCATTTCACCCGCGAATAAAATCATACATATCAGGCCAATTCCATTGACTTTGCTGTGAATGATTTGGTTTGTATTATGAAGATTTTCTCTTCTTGGATGCTTGAATGTAAAAAAATTTAATTTTCAAATGTGGTTTTACAAAGATTTTGAAAGATAAAAAGATTGTTTTGTAAATAAAAATGAATTTTTATCTGTAGTTGATTATTGGAGTTGATGGATTGTTGAGATTGGGTTTGGAAGTAATTTCTTATTTCACAGGTTATTAGTTATGTCCAATTTTTAGGAAAAACTTTTGCAGTTTTTTTACAGGATTTCCCAAATCATTTTCTAAGTGAAACCATGGATTGGCTAGACTTGTGAGATTTGAAAAAAAATTATCCATATCTTTAACATATAAGATTTGAATCTGTATCTTAGAAAGGTGCGTCTAGCATCGAATGTGGCATCTGTCGCATATTCCTTCAGAACCAGGTGATGGGTGTTATACTAAATCCTGTACACCAGCTATAAATGCTCATATTGGAATTAAAGTCCCTAAAGGACAATCTGTTTAGTCTAATGTGTCTAAGGCATGATTGAAGTGTGGTAGACCAATTCAAGGATAAAAATTCTAGAAAAAGAAAAGAAGCAAATATTCAAAATGGTCAAGCTCTAAAAGAACAAACTGTGGAAGAAGTTCTTGATATGAATAATAAGTTTCTAAAAGAAAATCAAGTACCTGAAATCATTATGGCTTTCCTGGACAAAGGTTGAACCGATATGTGGGTCTCGTTTAATATGGCACAATCCAAGAGGGGGTTGAATTGAGTTTTTTAAAAATTTAGCTTTTAAAACACAAGATCATAATTCTGTAGCAGCGAAATTAGAAAGCATTTGTGAGAGACAATTATCAAGTTTAGAACTTTCTCACAAAGCTTATGAAAGAATAAAAAACTGGTTATAACTTAGATTTTGATTTTTATAAAATGTAAAAGGACAGATTAGAACTTGAAAAAATCATAGTACAGAAATCCAGAGTTCTAATGACCCACAAAGATAAAGCTTTTTATCAATTAGAAACAAAAAATCATTAACAACATTGCAATATTGAAAATATTAATAGATTTGTAAACAGAATATAATTAAGCAACACTTCAGAAAATAAAAGAAAATAACACAGAGATTTATAGTGGTTCGACACTAATTCACCTATATCCACTCCCCAAGACACATCTTGAGATCCTCTACTATGTTATCTCTTTTAAAAGGCAAGAGACAAACCAACAGTTACAAGGAAATAGATCAAAACCTAGATCTAACCTTTAAACCATTAGATTTCAAAGGTTTTAATTAACCTCTACCCTTCTGTTTTCCTGAGAACAGAAAATTCATATCAAGACATTAAAATCTCACACAAGGAGAAGGTCGCTTGATAACCTTTTATAACATAGCTTCTGACCTAAGTTATTACACAAATGTTTTTCATTTAAAAACCTCTAGTTTACAATAGATTATAACAATCTATATAGACAGAGAGAAATGCAACTATAAGCACAGAAAGAATAGAAAATAGATTTTGAAAACAGAAAGAGGGTGCATAACTGTTCTTCAAAAAGAGTTGTTACAAAATTTCTTTTCTCTTATAAATATTTCTGGAAGAACAGAGATGAAAAGAAATGAAGTGGATTGAAGAGAGAGCTTTGTGTGATTTGAATCTTTGAACAATAGTCTCTTACTCTTGCCAACAATTGCTTTTGAGAGAGGAGAGAGTTTTTATAAGAAAGAGCGATAATCCCATTATAAATAACTTAGGATTATTGCTTTAAAGTGTGATGATTGATTCTTACATTTTAATTCAAAAAATAACTCAGCATGGGTTGCATTAAATGTGTTGTTAGTTCAAATTTTAAAAGCTTACACGCATGACATGGAGTTGAAAGGGTAACTTCAAAAAGCTGTTTAACTTTACTTCAAAAATTGTCAACTGTGTCAGATCAGAAACTGCTTTTTGCAGAAACTCATTTGATAGCGACCAAGGGGATTTACTATAAAAATCTTTTAAGTGGGAAAACGTGAAAAACAATGATTTGGCTATATCCTCTTAATAGTTTTATTCAAAAGCATTTAAAAATAATTTTTGAGAGAAATAAGATGTGCTTATAATATTATTTACTCCCTATCCTCCAATAATTTCCTAATACTTA
The DNA here is from genome assembly GCF_014843425.1 of Jatropha curcas. Next base: position 8,140 of record NW_023591089.1, on the reverse strand, counting down.
ATATAATACTAACTGATAAAAAATATCTTCATGGTCTTCAAATAAAAATCTTGGATTGTAGGAGCTTCATTTCTTCAAAAGTCTTAACAATAATTTTCTGCATAAAATAACTTTAGCACAAGATGAATATTAAATTTATTTGGTTTGCATAATCATCAAAATCTTATGATAAAATTAACCTTGAGCCAACGATCTCTCCCTTTTTGATGATGACAAAATCAATAAATTTATCAAGCATAAGAACATGTGCCCCTTGAGTTTATGCATATCAACAAAATACAAGTTTTAAATTCAATAGATTTATAACGAAGTAAGATTAGAACTCATATAAAATTTCCCCCTAAATAAGTGCAATTTAAGCCTAAGGGATTTAGAACAGAACACAAATGAGAAACTGACTTCAGAATTAGAACTGGAGTTTTAAAGTCTAACAATCAGAGGCATTCCTCAATACAAGCATATTCTATCACATAGAAACAAAACATTAGAACAAAAGAATCACAGTATAGAACACGATGAGCACAGAGTTCAATTACTTAGAGATTATTTTGTGTTCTCCCCCTTTTTATCATCATAAAAGAAGGTTTAAAAATCCAACAAAAACAGACAAAAATTAAAAAAAAAAAAGTTAAAAATAAATTTGCAATAAAAATAAAGAAATTCAAAGTGTTCACAAAACAGAATATAAATAGAGATAAAATAAAACAATAACAATAAACAATAAACAATAAACAAAAGTAAAACAACATAGAGTAAGTTATCATAAGTCTTTGCAAAAAGTTTAGTAAAAAATGGTTGGGAAACAGGTCATTAGTCTTGAAATTCAGTTTTGGGTCTTTTTGAACTTTTGAGGTTTTGAGCAGGGGTTGACTTAGTTGAGTCCTTGGGTCTTTTGGTAGATGGGTGCAAAGGTGGTTTTCCTCCCAAGTCTTTTATCCTTCTAATAGTGCTTTTGAACCTTTTTGGCTGTTAAGAAGATGGAGGGTTGGGAGTAGCTTTTACCTTAAGAGTAGCAAGTCTCTTCTCATTGATGCTCTTCATCCTTTACATGGAATCAAATAAGTGACTGAGTATGTTCCACAATAGCCTTTTTGTGCTTGATGGCTTTATCAAGCTCATTATTGTGCTCCTGAAAGAGCTACTTCTCTATTTCCATCAATATAGCCTCTCTATTTTTCTATGCAGAAGACTACTCAGGTGTCTTTCCAGCTCCTGTTTCTGTTTCCACTTCTTCATCACTGATGTTCAACTTCTCAGTCTTAGCATCATTGACTTCTTCAACTTCAACATCTTCCTTATCCTTTCCTGCCTCCTCAGGTTCATTCCCACCAAGATCCTCTAAGTCCCTTTTATCTTGAGGATGTGAACCCTCCCCCGAAGGCAAAATTATGCTAGAACGAGGTATGCTCACATGTGTGTTTTATAAAGTCGCCATCTAGTTTATTTTTATAAGGGAAAACTAAGAGCCATCTTAGTTTATTTTATAAGGGAGAAAAACTAAAGATAAGAACCCTAAATTGGACTCTAATTTTTAATTAACCTAAGTCTAGATTATTATTCCCAAAGTTTAAGGCACAATCTACGAACCCGAGTGCGATCCCGCAGGACCGATGTCATGTAGATTAAACTAACCTTTAAGTAAAATGCTTTGCAATGGTAATTTGATTGCAATTTGGACCAATAAAAGTGTTTTGATGATTTCTGACTTGCTCGCTCGGGTTTAAATCCCGAAACGTTTGTGCCTACGTACTCCGTTTTGAATGATGAGATCCAAACCGACGTAGTTTTATAAAGCCTATTCAAAGGCATTTTTGAAGGGGTATGCTTTATGCTGATGAGTGTGTGCGTGCTTCGTGCATTTTTTAGGCATTTTGCCAAAAAATGATTGATTTGTTGTTTGTAGCATTTGTTGCCAAAAGGTGTTTGATTGGGCAATTATGCCAAATAATTTGATGTTGGGGCTTATTTTGTTGCCAAAATGATTGATTTAAGGCATTTGTGCCAAAAGTCGATGTTTGATTAGGGGGGGGGGGCAAAATAATTTTGGCCAAAGATTTTGTTTAGGCGATTTTGTCGCCAATAAAATTGATTAAGGCATTGTGCCAAAGGTTTTGTTGGGCGATTTGTCGCCCAAAATTCTATTAAGGCATTCGTGCAAAAGATGATATGTTAATTTAGGCAATTATGCCAAAAGAAAAAGTGATATTGGGCGATTTGGTCGGCCCAAAAAGGTGCGTTATTTAAAATTATAGGCCAATTTGTTGCCTAAAAGGTCGATTGATTAAACCGTAGGCAATTTGTTGCCAAAACGTGATTGATTAAAACTGTAGGCCAATTTGTTGCAAAAAAACTGTGATTTGATTAAGGCTTTTACCACAATTATTGATAATTGGGCTTTTAGCCCGAACTGTTTTGAAATAAAGGCAATTAGCCGTATTTATTAATTGAACTAGGCACTTTAGCCAATATTGTTCGAGTTTTAGCATTTTTAATTACCTAGATTATTGATTTAACCGGGACATTTTTAGCCTAAACTCATTTACTTAAAAGGCAAATTTGCTGCCAAGGATGACGATTATGTGAATGCTATTATTTGATTAGAGTTTATGAGTAGAAGAGAAAATATGCACAAGAATGCTTGAAATTAATATGCGCAGAGTTTCGTTATTACCTGAGTAATCGGCTGTGCCGTCTTCGTTTAGCTTTTCAGCTTTGAGAATAATTCAGATTTTAAGCTCCTCGTTTGGGAGGAATTGATTAATTAAAATTAATTTAACATTAAGTGACCAAATATCAGAACAGCAGGGGTAATAAAAGGCCTACACTACAATGCAGGAACAAAGCAGAGAAAGAACCCCAAGAGCGTAGGAGAGAGGAGAGCGTCCGTCAACACATGGACTAAGTCCTAAAACTGTTCGATTCGGAGCTGTATTTTATAGGGAAAAACCAGGCTGCAAAAGCGGCGGCTGCTGCCGCCGGCGGATGGCAGGCTCCGCCGCGCGGTACGGCGGGCGCCGCCACCGTGGACGGCGGCTGCGTGTCCACTTGGCTAGTTTTTCGTCCAAAGGCTTTTTTCCGGGAGTTCCGCAAACTCCAAAATAAAATATTCCAGGACCATTTCTGCAATCCTCAGTAATTTTTCAGACGTGTTCAAGTACATATTGGTCATACTTTCGGTGAACTTTCCGTAATGGCCTCCGGTCCGGCTCCGAACTATTTGCAGTCCGGGAAAACAGGCTTTTTGAGCCTCAAAATTTGAGTATCTGACAGTTGCCCCCCACCGGCAATGTTTCATAAAAATGATGTATGGGAGTCGTTGCGTTGTTCTGAAAAATAAATTTTGAAGGCGAAATCGGACGCGGTTGTCCAGAGGACCCGCCTTTTGGCTATTTTCCTTTGCCTTGTATTTCTGTTACTGTGACTTGTGACTGTACCTGCACCTTGGTTAGTACTTTGAAAAATTATATGTATTGCATGATATCCAACTTTGATTTGTAAAAAAAAAAGCGGTGATTTTTTTTCTCAGATTTTTTTCCAAATTTCTGATTCTTTTTTCAAAAAAATGAATTCCTTTTATAACCACAACATGCACTATATGGACGTAAGATCTTTCTCCAAGGTAGAAAAGATCAATTTGGGGAGGTTACGTCTAATCTCCTACTTGCTACCTTAGGGGAGTAGTTATAGACTGGGATTTTTTACAGGCCTTTGGCATCAGATTTTGGGACCCGGAAGGCCCTCGTTTTTTCGATGTCTTTGGTCCATGATGGAGGAAATGTGTCCTCCGCTCTTTGAGGAATTCTACAAGATTGATTTAGGGTGCGATCCCAATGCCCCTTTGGTTATGACAGTGAGGTCAGAAAGTTGTGGTATTATGCACTCGTTTGAAAATCTATTCCAGTTCAGCCGGGCCATCATGCTAGGCCATGGTTGGAGTCAGCGACCAGAATGGCAATTCTGCTACCATCTGATGATTGAATTTTCAGAGATTCGAACCAGATGGACCCAGGACTGAAGTGAGGCTGAGGATTTGCGGCGCTTCTGTTTTTTGCTTATTGGCGCGTTTCTGTTTTAATGAAGGACCCAAAGGTTTCATAATTGTCTTCGAGCCAAGAGCCCCTATCCCGTGCATGTGTGAGACCGGACTTCCCCGTTTGTGTAAGTGGAATCCATAATGTTTTGAGCGTTCCCCGTTCATCTACACATCCCTTAAAGTGGCGCTAGCACGGACCGTTCCAACTTCTTTTATACTAGGAACTCCTCCTAGTAAGGACAAATATCCGGATGCTAATTGCCCAAGTGGTCCGTTTGATCTAGTCCTTCAAGGGACCCATCCGAGGTAAGGCCTCGTTCTGAAAATGATAATTCTGTACGTCCCAAAAACCAGGGGCTTGTCATCGACCAAATTCCATGATGTGGGCCGGTTGTTCTGTAGCCGAATCTGTTCCATAGGCGTCGAATGAATTTGATTCCCCCTCCTTCACATTTGACCATGGACGAAGATAAAAAGTACAAAGCATCGAGCAAGCTGTTCTTGGCTCGGGGCAAGTAATGGAAAAGACAGATCCCGTCGAATTTGTATTGAGCCAATTCGTCCCAAAGCGTCTAGGTACAGGACAAATGCCTCTTCCCTTTAATTTTCCACTTCCGTAGAGGCTTGAGAGACTATTTAATTGGAATCCCCCGAACAACCCTAAGACTTTGTTATCCTCTTTTTCCGAGGGCCGCTTCTAACACCCTTAATGCAAAGCTTTTCATAAACTCGGCTTCATTGTTGCCTAGTCGAAATCTAACTTGACTGGCGCTTGGGACGTTATTCTCCCCAAGGAGGTTTTTGAATCACGACTCCAATTGCCATCCCGTGATAATCAGAAGCTCCATCAGAAAATAACATCTTCCCAAAATGTCATTTTCCACGTTCAAGAAGATCTTCGTCGGGAACTCCACTTCTTTCATTTCATCTTCCACGCGGCAGTTCCGCCAATTGGTCAGCAAGGCTCGCTCCTTTTACTGCCTTTTCCGCTGTACTAAATTTTCAATGCATAGCTGCGCATGCAACTGACAGGCCTCACTTTAAGCCATACTTGACTGTCAAGAGACCCGGCTCTTCTCCATAAGGAGATTTGCAAGGGGTTCGATTCAGAGATAACATATGTGGTTATAGTGATGAAAGGTAGTGCTTGCAGCTTTGTACAAAGCCCAAACCATGAGCTAGGACAATTAACTTCTCTATCTTTCCATACTTCAGCTCACAGTCTAAGCATCCTTTTGCTAAGGTTTATGTACAGCGACATTTTTCTACCCTGGTTCTTCTGGCTTGATTGAGCTAGCATTGCACCCATCGCTTCTTGCTATCACTATAAAGAACAATAGCAAAGGTTTTTCCTTAGCCTTGGTCGGTTGCAGGAATTTGGCGGAAGAAAGTAGAATTACTGTTTTGACCTGATCAAAGGCTTTCTTGACAATCTCGTTCCATGTGAGGTTACCCCTTTCCTTGATTTAATTTTGAAAGATCGACCACAAGTATCGACCAATTGATTAATGAACCGGCTGATGACTGTGAAGCTCTTCCCAGGAAGCCCCGAACTTCCTTTTCCATCTTCGGGTGCTGACATTTTCCAAATGGTCTTTTGGCTTTTGACAGGGGTCCAATCTCCTATGCCTTTCCGTGCTTGACCATATGCCCCAGAAATACTCCGGATGTAGCTCCAAAAACAGACATTTTTCCGGGTTGAGCTTTATAATTGACTTTTTGAGCCTAAGGAAGAACTTTTCAAGTGTTGTGTATGTTTCTTCAGCTGTTTCGATTTAACCAAAGCCATGGTCGTTCCACATACAGCCTAACTTTTTGATGAATTCATTGTTGTGGAAGATAGTTTGTTGCCGATTCTTTGATAATTGCCCGGCATATTGAGCCCAAAATGGGCAGACCCTTCTAATGCCAGTAGGTTTCCCCACTTCTATGATGCAATGCCGTGTCTGTCTTTTGTCTGCATAAGTGCATCATATATCTGATTTGTACTCCGACAGCGAGATCAGGTCAAGGAGCACATCTCGTGTCCAGCCGATTTCGGTCAACCAACAAGTCCAATATGAGGCAAAGAGAAAGTCTTCCTTTCGGAACACATGCTTTATTCAGATCCGGTAGTCGACACGTACATGTCGCACTTTTCCATCGCTTTCGTTAGTGAATCGGCCACTTGTCTCGCTAACCCCACTGACTTGGGGGTAGGCGAATTTGGGCCCTGATCAACTTGCTCTCTTTCCCACACGTTGCTTAGATCCCTAACTTTCCTCCTGAGATTTCAAGGATCCATTTCTGTATTTCAGGGCCCTCCTTATGCTTCTATTTTTTACCGGCTTAGCCTTCGGCCCTGAGGTTAACTGGGAATCTTGTTGTTACCTTGCATTGCTGGGTCAATTCCCGTGATGTAAAAACTTAGCCTTTCCACATGAAGGCAATCGACAAACATTCTTCGAAGCATTCGAATTGATCTGTCCCCCTGTTCACACAGTCAGATGCAATTGTATGTGTGGTTCAATTTTCTTTCTTTGCCAATGATATTTCTTTCTCTTTTCATTTTTTGTATTCATTTATATTTCTTTTTTCATTATTTTTCCTAGGATATGCTTTGGAAAGATTTGACACCGCAGGGTAACCATATGATCTGTATCAGGCTTTTATGATACGGACGGGAATCTGTTCCTCAAAAAATTTACATTCCAAAAATTTAAAAATCCGGATTTTTCCAAATCGATAAGAAGACTCGGACCGTGGACTCTGACGTCCGAATTTCAGACTCTAGGGTCAGTCTCAGATCAGTACAAGCGACTTGACAGTTGAGGTCCAGACTCTAGGTTTTGCTCGGGAAGGGTTTTGTCTAGTCCAGCCACGCTTTCTCCTCAGTATAGCCAGTTGGTGAGGAGGCCCTTTAATTCGGCTGTTTGGATCAGGCTCAGCAGATCTTGGTCTTCCCATCATTACTAGTAATTAACTGCCAACCTCGGTTCTAAAGAAACTGGGCTGCATGAGATCTTCTATTCTCCAAATCGATTATTTGCCTCAGACTTGGTTGCTCCCAGGCATCAGCAGAATTTCCAGTCCGACGGCAGCATTTTCTTAGCTCGCCCGATGTCGGGAGTTCTAGAATGGTTCCCGGAAGCCATCGAATAAGGAATGTTTCTCCTGGTTTGTCAGAAATGACCATTCAAGTCCAAAAGGTAAGGCCGCATTCTGTTATAGCTCTCTCTTTCTTCTTCCTGTCCTTTCCTTAAGGCTAAGAGTCTTCATCAGTGGGGCTCATAACCCAGTCCCTCATTAGGTCCCGTGCTCTCCAGCCGCAGGACGACTCTCTCAAGCTTCAGTGTGGGTTTTATGTTTTTTCGGACCTTGTCCATAACCTATTCTTCGGGTAGGTAGGACATTTTCAGCATTAATAGTGGGACCATGCAGTTTTTATTTTGCGTTCGTCCCGAAATCAAAAGGGAAATTCGAGAGTTTTGCGCAGTTTTCGCCTTCTAGCACTTTATTGCTACTGTTGTCACTACTTGAAACAATCCTTTTCGAGAAGGGGCAGCGGTTAGCATTCCTCAGGGTGTGTACCTCATACGAGAGGCAGCCCCTTTGTCTTCCTCAGTCGGCTTTAGTTATCCCTCCTGACATAGTTATAACCTTTTGGCACCTCGTAAGGGAAACTCTACCCTTTTGATGCAGAGAAGAGGGCACTGCCTTAGTATGATGTATCCCAATGCGTCGTCCCTAGGAGTTAGGTTTGAAAGATCTAGTAGGCCACATTCAGTATTATCCTTGGAACGGACCTCCATCATAGCTGCGCCCTCAATCGGCTAATTCCAATGTAGCAACCCCCAACACTTTCCCTTCCGGGTTGCGCTTAAATCATAAGCTTTCGACTATCTTGGTCGATGGACTGAAATCTGCTTCCTCCAACCCCAGACAGCTAGCTACCTTAGTGGTGCAGGACATTCAAACGCTGCAACCCATTGTCAGATGAGGAACCATGGCACACGGTCTTTTTTCTAGTCTGAAACAGGTAATGTATGAGTGCATCAGGTGACTGGCTTCCTTTCCTTGGCAAGTCATCGTCAGAAAAACCCAATGCTGTTGATCTCTCGTCTTTTT
>NW_023591088.1:0-19317 GCF_014843425.1 Jatropha curcas | reverse complement strand
AAAAAAAACACACACACACAAAAAAAAAGGGGGAGGAAAGAGAAATTTTTAGGGAGGTTGAACCCCCATGGCCTAGAATTCCTAGGTGGCCCTTATAAAGAACATAAGCTGATGCAAATTTTAGAGGATTTACAAGTATGATTCATGGAGGAGATGCCTGAATTGGCTTATGAAAGTTAGAGAAGCAAAGAGAAAAAGGGAAGAGCCCCACATCAATATTAGGGCTTGCAACAACAACAGCAATTCCTTGGGGTGCTAGGATGGCCTAAAAGGGAGGAGAAAAAGGAGTTTCAAAAGCTTAACACAAAAGGGGACAGATTTCAGAGTGCCTAAGGCATTCACGCCTAATGTGCCAACTTATTCAAAGGGTTCAAGTTCCAATACTCCTAGTAGAGACATCAAATGTTTCAAGTGTCTTGGGAATGGCCATATATCTTCTCAATGCCCTAATAAGAGAGTAATAGTGATTAGGGATGGATACACCTATTCTGAATCTGATGATGAAGAAAACCCAATGCCACCACTTGAAGACTGCCATGATGATGATGAGGTTAATGATGAAGTTTTACAACCTGAGATGGGACAATTACTAGTTACTAGGCGAGTTCTCAACATGCAAGTTCAAGAGGAGAGCTTAGTACAAAGAAGAGAATATTTCCATACTAGGTGCTTGGGTTACTGACAAGGTAAATGTCCTTTTGATTATTGATTAGTGGAAGTTGCACCTAATGTAGCTAGTTTGAGCCATGGTGCAGAATTGGGTTTGACAGTGTGCCAGCACCAAGGCCATAAAGCCAATGGCTAGAATGATATGGGTTCTGTAAGAGCTAACAAGCAAGGTGAAGGTGCCATTTTCCATGGAAGGCTACAAGGATGAGGTCACTTGTGATGTAGTTACCTAATGCTAGCTGGCATATTCTTCTAGGCGCCCATGGCAATTGACAGGCCGAGTCCAGCATGAGGGTACACCAACCAAGTTCTCCCTAGCCTATTTGGGTACAAATGTGGTTCTAGCTCCTTTAAACCACAAGGGTCTATTTGGGACCAAAAGAGGATATTAGAAAGTGAGGGCAAAAATTGTATTTCAGGGAGGGAGAAAATAAAGATAAAGAAACAAAGGGATAAAGAGGCCCAAGAGTGAAAAGACAACAATTGAAGGCCCATTGGTGAAAGTGAAACACCAAAGAGAGGGAAGAAAGAAACAAAACATGTATGTAAGAGAGAGAGAGATCCGTAGCAGTGTTGGTGAGGGTAAGACCAATCTTAATGATCGGTTAAGGAACACTTTGCTTATTTGACTGACATTGACTGTCTTCTTTTGCTCCTAGTTTTGGTTTCTTTGTTGCAGGAGTTTCTGATGTGTTTCCTGATGAAATGCCTAGCGGACTCCACCCCAAGAGCATTGAGCATCAAGATTGACTTCGTGCCCGAGCACAATTTCCCTAAATAGGCCAGCCGTATATGGGAGCAACCCCCATGGAGACTAAGGAGTTGCCACAGCGCCAAGTTGATGACCTGTTGTCTAACGGGATTTGGTGAAGTGGAGAGTAAATGAGCCCAGTGCCAGTGCCTGTAATTACTTGTGCCTAAGAAAGGACGGTTCTTTGAGCATGTGTGGCACGGAACCGGGAATCGGGAATCAAAGGGATGGGAATATATAGTTCGCCTCTATGGCACCCCAACGTTATAATGAAACGGAAACACCAATAATGAGATTAAAACGCTCTAAATGGCACCACCACGTTTTAAGAAACGGTAACACCAATAATCGAGCAAAAGAACAAGAAAACGCCACAAATGAATTGATTTACCTTAATTCTTGATGCAATTAGAGAATAGCAAATTCTCACAATCACTCTAATTAAGAAGAACATGCAAGAGCATGAACAATTCTGCCTTTGATTCAAATTATGCCAAAAATCTCGTTTTACATATTAAGGAGGCTATTTATATGCCTTAAACAAACATAACCCTAAAGAAGAGCATCTAACTAGGCTGCCCTAGGGCCAAAACACAGGGGCTTAACTCTAAAACACAAAATAAAGTCATTTCCAGCCCAAAACAAACAACTTGATATTGGGCAGATTGCATGCATCATAAAACCAACCCAAAACAAAATCAACCCAAAACAACTTAAATAAACACTATGAACCCATATCCCTTACATATTAATTAGACCAAAACAAGCAACAAGGGATAAAAACACATCCAAGCCCACTAGGAAGCACCAATGGATCCATATCATTCCCCCTTTCCTCAAAAAGATTCGTCCTCGAATCTTAGTTAAAAATTGAGGTATCCTTTTACTTGCTAGGATCAGTCCACTTCTCCTTAGAATCCATGCCCTTTTCTTTACTCTTCTTCTCCTTTTTAGACCGTATTGAACTCCATTGTTTGCTACAACCTTACAACCTGAATATGCCTTTGCAACACCTTTGTCTCTATTGGATTGCTTCTATTGACTGGTTGATTTGGAATGGTGGAGCCAAGAATGAAATCGATTTGATGTTCTATCCCTCTCAAAGGTGGCAATCCACTAGGCAACTCTTCAAGAAAGACTCAGTGAACTCCTCTTTCTCATCTCAAGCAACTTTTTTTTGATCAATATTCACTTCTTGAGGTGTCAAGGTGCAAGAACCACCTTTCCACCTCACATGAAGATTGGGGGGCAATCTCTTCGGAACCAACATGCTTCAAACCGTCCTGCAAAAGATCAACAACTCTTCCCTAGCAGGATGGTTAAGATCATTAGTGTCCAAATAAAGGTCCCTTACACAAAGTTTTACAAGTATTAAGGCTGACTTGTGGTACAAAGCATGTTCATCCTTATCTTGCTCCTGCTATCAAACTCACATTCTTTTCTTTTTCTTTTCCCTCTTTCTTTTTATATGTACTATGTGTATTTCCACTCATTTTATTTTCAATCGCCTTTTCTTTCTTTTCAACATGAAGTCTCATACTTTCATTTTTACATTTATCTACATATACTTCCTTTGACCAAACTGGTGTTAGAATGGTCTTATGCTCTTCCTTTGTGGATGAATATCTGCTGAGGTAATCCACATTCTTCCTTCCCTGCACCCTTCCTAACTCATTATTCAAATCCCTAAAGTAACGATCAGGATTATCGACCTTCTTCTCTTCATGCTTCATGAGTTTGAAATCTAGTTGGTGTACCACTAGGTCGAGCTCTTCTTGTATTAGAGCGTTGGGCAGCTTTAAACTCCTGCAACTCCTTTCTTATATCTTGGACGGAATTGTTGAAAGTTCTAAATTGTCCTAGGATTGACTCCATTACAAGTTTCAACTGGGGATCCTCTATTTGCCTTCCATCCCCACTATTATCTCTAGATGTGCTTGCACTCATGGTTAGTGTTCAAAATAGAAAACACGAAAACATTTGAGTTAGTGATAAAGCACTCCCTCACGTGTTTACACTCTTTAATCACTCCTTGCTTGCAATTCCTCCAATTGTACTCGGAATCATAAGATTACCCAAAACCAATTCGAAAGCATGTTTTAGAATCAAGGAAATAAAATCTTAACAATAAAAGTAAAGCCCCAAACTCTAGAAAGAAGACTCAAAACGATAATGGATGGTGATATGGATCCATTGTGCTTCTCTAGTGGGCTTGGATGTGGTTCTTATCCTTGTTGCTTGTTTTGGTCTAATTAATATATATTTGTAAGGGATATGGGCTCATAGTGTTTATTTAAGTTGTTTTGGGGGTTGTTTTGGGTTGGTTTTATGATGCATGCAATCTGCCCAATATCAAGTTGTTTGTTTTGGGCTGGAAATGACTTTATTTTGTGTTTTAGAGTTAAGCCCCTGTGTTTTGGCCCTAGGGCAGCCTAGTTAGATGCTCTTCTTTAGGGTTATGTTTGTTTAAGGCATATAAATAGCCTCCTTAATATGTAAAACGAGATTTTTGGCATAATTTGAATCAAAGGCAGAATTGTTCATGCTCTTGCATGTTCTTCTTAATTAGAGTGATTGTGAGAATTTGCTATTCTCTAATTGCATCAAGAATTAAGGTAAAAACTTATCAATTCAATTTGTGGCGTTTATCTTGTTCTTTTGCTTGATTATTGGTGTTACCGTTTCATTATAAACGTGGGGTGCCATAGAGCGTTAATCTCGATTATTGGTGTTTCCGTTTCCCATTATAAACGTGGGGTGCCATAAGAGGCGAACTTTACATCTCATCCTTGGATTTTCCGATCCCCGTTCCGTTGTCATTTGGTATCAGAAGCCCAATCAAAATTTGGGGGTATAGTTCTGTTATTTAGTTTAGGAATTTGAGTTTTTCTATTTGCTGGATTTCCTTTGAGTTATCTTAATATTGCTTTCCTTCTAAGATCCTGGATTTCTCTTTAGATCTTCTTGGATCTGGACTTTTTCTTTTAGATGTTCTTGGATCTGAGTTTTCTCTTTGGATCTTCTTGTTGTTTGTTTGTTTATTAAATAAAAAATAAAAAAAAATCAATTGATTACGTTATCAAGAATTTATAAGTTATTAAATACCAAATCTAGAGATTTGTTTGTCTTCTTGAATCTTGTTGATAAAAAAAAAAAAAGAGAGAGAGGTAAGTCAAATCTTGTTAAAGTCATTACCTACCTATGTTGAATTGGGAGACACAAAAGTCATTGCTGGATATTCTAAATATAAAACCATTACCTACCAAAAGTCATTGTTGGACAACCTAAATAATAAGTCATTACTTACCTAAATTGAAATTGGGAGACACAAACCATCCACTTATACCTTGTTAAGGCTTTACCCTACCTAAATTGGATCACATTTGTGGGTTAAGTAAGGATATAAGTCATGCACGCTGCTACAGTAACTTGCTACAGGAATTCAGAAGCATCCGTGCTACAGTACCTTAAAAAAAAAATTTTTTTTTTTTTTGGATTTTCTTTGTTTGCTTTCTTTGATTGGGTAGAATTAATTAGGTCCATATTTGATTTGCTTTGTAGTGAACTAAATTCATACATTATATCCAGAAATTGTCTTTTAAATTCTAGTTTCTATTTCTTGTTTGTGTGCTATCTTTGTGCTTCATTTATATTGTTAGGGTGTATTTGCTTGTTCCAACACTCTAATTAATAATCAAGTAGTACATTGTTTTGTTCTTGCGCTACCATTCATTTCGTTTGAGTTTTCTTTCTAGAATTGTGCTTGCGTTTCTTTTGTTAAGGTTTATTTTCCTTGTGTTCTAAACGTGCTTTGAGATTGATTGGTTGGACTGAAATTCAGAAGTACAATTGGAGGATTTGCAAGGAGTGATTAAAGAGTGTAAACACGTGAGGGAGTTGACGCGGAACCCAATGAAAATAAATTTCATGAACTCAATGACAAGTTTTGGAAGAGATCAAAGATCTAGAATAAATTCCCCTCTATGGCACCCAAGGATGAAAGTCAAATAGACGAATCCCAATTAAAACTTGTTATGGAGTCAATCCAAGAACAGTTTAGAAGCTTCAACAGTTTCTTCCAAGATATGAGAAAGGATTTGAAGGAGATTAAAGCCGCCCGACGCACTAATACAACAAGAGCTCGTCCTAGTACTATAGATTTCAAACTCCTAAAGATGAGGAGGTCGATAATCCTAATCATTACTTTAGGGATTTGAACAATAAGTTAGGAAGGGTGCAAGGAAGGGGAAGAATGTGGATTACCTCAGCAGATATTCATCCACAAAGGAAGAGCATAAGACCATTCTAACACCAGTTTGGTCAAAGGAAGTATATGTAGATAAATGTAAAAATGAAAGTATGAGACTTCATGTTGAAAAGAAAGAAAAGGCGATTGAAAATAAAATGAGTGGAAATACACATAGTACATATAAAAAGAAAGAGGGAAAAGAAAAAGAAAAGAATGTGAGTTTGATAGCTAACCAAGCTACGAACAGCCTTGAATGCATTTGCTCAAGAACAAATCACATTGGAGCTTCAAGCATCATAATCGGATCAAGGAAGCAAGGTGAAGGATCCTCTAGCTCTACCCGTGGGGCCAATCACAAGAGCTCGTGCAACCAAGCTACGAACAGCCTTGAATGCAACATTGACCCCTCAGAAAGTGAAGTATTGATAAGAAAAAGTTGCTTGAGAGAGAGTAAAGAAGGAGTTCACTGATGTCTTTTCTTGAAAGATTTGCCTAGTGGATTGCCACCTTTGAGAGGGATAGAACATCAAAATCGATTTTCATTCTTGGCTTCCACCATTCCAAAATCAACCAGTCCAATAGAAGCAATCCAATGGAGACCAAAGGTGTTGCAAAAGCATATTCAGGTTGTAAGCAAACAATTGGAGTTCCAATACGGTCTAAAAAGGGACGAAGAGTACCAGAAAAAGGGCATGGATTCTAAGGAGAAGTGGGACTGATCCTAGCAAGCAAAAAAGGATACTCAACTTTTTAACTAAGATTCCGAGGACGAATCTTTTTGAGGAAAGGGGGAATGATATGGATCCATTTGGGTGCTTCCTAGTGGGCTTGGATGTTTTCTATCCCTTGTTGCTTGTTTGGTCTCAATTAATAATGTAAGGATATGGGCTCATAGTGTTTATTTAAGTTGTTTTGGGTTGGTTTTCATGATGCATGCAATCTGCCCAATATCAAGTTGTTTTGTTTTGGGCTGGAAATGACTTTATTTTGTGTTTTAGAAGTTTAAGCCCATGGTTTTGGCCCTAGGGCAGCCTAGTTTAGATGCTCTTCTTTAGGGTTAATGTTTGTTTAGGCATATAAATCAGCCTCCTTAAGAGTAAAACCTAGATTTTTTGGCATATTTGAATCAAACGGCAGAATTGCTCATAGCTCTTGCATGTTCTTCTTAATTAGAGTGATTGTGAGAATTTGCTATCCTCTAATTGCAATCAAGAATTAAGGTAAACTTATCAATTCATTTTGTGGGCGTTTATCTTGTTCTTTGCTCGATTATTGGTGTTAACCGCGTTTTCCATATAAACGTGGGGTGCCATAGAGCGTTTTAATCTCGATTATTGGGTGTTCCGTTTCCATTATAAAACGTGGGGTGCCATAAGAGGGCGAACTTACATCTCATTCCTTTTGATTTCCGATCCCGGTTCCGTTCAGATGGTAGTCAAGGACAAGATAGACTACTTGATTATATTAATTTTAGAGTGTAGTGAACAAACAATACATCCCTAAATAATGTATAGAGGCAAAAAAAGCTCACAAAGATAGCACACAAACAAGAAATAGAAACTAGAATTTAAAAGACAATTTCTGGATATAATGTATGAATTTAGTTCACTACAAAGCAAATCAAATATGGACCTAATTAATTCTACCCAATCAAAGAAAGCAAACAAAGAAAATCCAAAAAAAAAAAAAATTTTTTTTTTAAGGTACTGTAGCACGGATGCTTCTGAATTCCTGTAGCAAGTTACTGTAGCAGCGTGCATGACTTATATCCTTACTTAACCCACAAATGTGATCCAATTTAGGTAGGGTAAAGCCTTAACAAGGTATAAGTGGATGGTTTGTGTCTCCCAATTTCAATTTAGGTAAGTAATGACTTATTATTTAGGTTGTCCAACAATGACTTTTGTCTCCCAATTCAACTTAGGTAGGTAATGACCTTAACAACAATTTGACTTATCTCTCTTTAACTTTTTTTTTTTTTTTATGATCTAATTATAAAGATCTAAGGAAGGCTGCAATGTCTGGATCTTTTTTTTTTTTTTATCAAGAAACAAGCAAACAACAAGAATATCTAAAGAGAAAACTAGATTCAAGAAGATCGAATAAGAAAAAAAAAATATTCAGATCCAAGAATATCTAAAGAGAAAATATCTAAATCCAACAAGATTTAAAGAGAAAATGTTTAGATCCAACAAGATCTAAAGAGATAATGTCAAGATCCAACAAGATTTAGATCTAACAAGCTCTAAAGAGATAATGTCTAGATCTAAGAATGAAAACAAGAATTTAGACAAACAACAATGGAATTCAACAACAAGAAAACTCAAATTCCTAACTAAGATAACAGAACTTACCCCAAAACTTTATGAACCTCGGAACCCGGGGGATCGAAATCAATAGAATGAGATTAAGTCGGCCCTCTATGGCACCCCCACGTTTTATAGGATGACGGAAACCACCCAATAATCGAGTTAAACACGCTCTTAATGAGCCACCCCACGTTTATAATGAATACGGTAACACGCAATAAATTCGACAAATAGAACAAGATAAACGCCACATAACGAATTTGGGAAATAAGTTTAACCTTAATTCCTGATGCAATTAGAGGAATAGCAAAATTTTCCTCACAATGCCACTCTAATTAAGAAAAAAGCATGCAAGAGCATGAACAATTCTGCCTTAGATTTAGATTTATCCAAAAAAATCTCGTTTTACAATCTTAAGGAGGCTATTTATATGCTTAAACATAAACTATATACCCTAAAAGAAGAGCATCTACTAAGGCTGCCCTAAGGGAGCCAAAAACACATGGGGCTTAAACTCTAAAACAACAAAAATAAATTTCATTTCCAGGGCCAAACAAACAACTTGAATATTGGCAATTGGGGGCATGCACATAACCAATCCGCCAAACCAACTTAAATAAAACACAATGACAGCCCATATCCCTTACATATTAATTAGAACATATAAACAAGCAACCCAAAGGGGATAAGAACACATCCCCAACCACCTAGGAAGCACGCAATGGATCACATATCACGTAAGCCATTTTATCCCCTGTGGCATTCAGGCCCCTTTCATTACCATATCCCTTACATATTAATTAGACCAAAACAAGCAACAAGGGATAAGAACACATCCAAGCCCACTAGGAAGCACCAATGGATCCATATCAGCGTAAGCCATTTCCCCTGTGGCATTAGGCCCTTCAATTCAAACATTCAGAACATCAATAATCAATAAAATGGTTCCGATTCGAAGATCCAGTGGCAAATCTCCAACCTTAAATGCTCTGGAATGCGTTTCTATCCACAAATGGATTAAATAAACACTAATAAACAAGATTGAGAGTAGTGATTGGTGTTTTTATTCATCATTCGCGATGAACATCAAGGCCATGACCTTAAATCTTGTTCACACCTTTAAATTTTTGCCTTTTAATTATTGTTCTTTATTTTCCAGCACTTTTTTTATTCTGTACTTTAATTTTATGCCTTTTAACTTAATGTATTATGAATATTATTACACTAACCCTTTATTTATTAACTTTGTAACTTGAAAATGCATCATTTAATCATTTTGTGAATGAATGAATGTTTAATGGTGCTAGATGTATGATATTGATTCTATGAATCATGTTTATATTGTGTTTATATTGTATAGATGTTTTTATTTTGCTTTGCTTTAATGTTATATTATGGCTAATGGGTCTCATTTATTACTTGATTGTAATAATTATGGGGTTTGAGAAATTTGGATGGCTATTGGATAGAATGTATTTTAGGATTGATTTGTATTCTTTTCTCCTCACCCCTTTTGGATGTCTACTTTTATGTTGTGTTAAAATGCTTGAATGACACGTTTTCCGAAAGTTGCATCAAAAGTATTTTACATTTAATTTTTTTTAATTAATGGTATTATTAGATAATTGTGAATTAATGGACAATGAGGAGGCCAGTTTAATTAGGCGATATGGGTGCCTAATACCTTCCCATATCGTACCTAACTCCCGGACCCTATCTCTGGTTTAAAACCGAATAAGTTGATTCCAAAGAATTGACTAATTCGAGAATTTTTCCTAATAAGGGTGGCGACTCCATAAAAATAAAACTCTTACCAAAGTAAGAGATCGAAGGATTAACGAATGTGTTAAATAAAGAAAACCAATTTAGTAAATAAAATTAGCCAAGCATGTTCGATTCAATTCTTTCCTTTCATTGAGGGAAAAATCGCGCATCCTCCCCAACCTTTCATGAACATTTACAAAAGAAGATTTAGCTACTCTAACAACTCCATTGGTGATAAGATAAGTCTTCCAACATCAAAGGAACTATTAAAATATTATATTGCATCATTAAATATAATAACTAAAATTTGAATACCTTGTACAAAAAATTAAACATTATAATTAATAAAATAAAATAAAAATATTTTCTAAAGAAAATTGATAACTAAATAAAATATCTAACTTACAATCAATTAATAATATCTTTCTTAACTTTCCAATAATGTTTGTTTCATAAAATTCTATGGGATTAACCTTAACACTAATAGTCTGACACTTCATTCTCTTTGCGATACCTCAAGATTGTTAATTGAATAATCATGTCCAACTTCTGTATTTTGATTTTCTGAAAAAAAAAAACAATTTATGAAAGTTCATACAATATAATAGAAATATGAACAATAGAATAGAAATTTTGAAGTCAGTACCGAAAGTGAAACAATTCTAATCCCATACTTCATATGAATAAAATTAATAAGACACAAATACACGACTAAAAATAATTAATAAAGTTACGAAGAATAAAATAATAATATTAGGTAATAACCTCAGTAACCTCACTTTCGTCTAATAACTTCATATGATAACCTCAATAACTTCAACATACAGTTTCATCAATTTCAAACTTAACCCAATCTGCTCTTCTCTCAGAGTCTCAGGCACATTAAATCTTATTACCACTTCCATTATCACCGATAATGAAAATAAAATTAAAAAGATAAACAACAAAGCACAAAAAAAAAAATCCTTTAATTTAGATAAAAATCCTATTTTTATTGGCTCTTAACCACTTAACCAGAAATTAAAAAAAAAAATAATATGGATACTTTCTAGTTCAAATCAATCATATATATTCAATACTTTTTATGAATTGTTCCATAAAAAAATCAATCACACATATTCAAGTTTGTCAACCAATTAATAAACGATTTCAATTTGAACATACAATTCATAAAAATTTTGAAATGAGAAACATATTCTAATAGAAAATTACTGCAACAAAGCTTTATAAGGAGAAAGGATCAAACGAGAAATAATTTTTCAACACATGATTAACAATACATGCAATAGTAAAGGGTAGATAGTATTAATTTATGCAATGAGATTATACTTACCGCAAGAAGAAAATATGATTACAATCTCAATAATTTCAAATTAGCGAAAGCTTGATATAATAATTCTTGATAGTCAAGCAACTTGAATGGAATTTTATATTGGCTCAAGAGGAGTTTGTTCTAAACAAACAGCAAAAGTCCACTAGTTACAATTTGGTGATAAAAACACTAGATTTTTTCATCAATCTTTCAAGGGTAGAAAGCAGACTGAAATTAATTCTCTTAAAAATTTTGTTGGTGCCATTATTACTGATATTGAAGAGTTATAGCAGATGGTTAAAGAGTATTATGCATCTAATTTTTATGAGGGTTTTTCAGATAGAGCTCTTATTGGTCTTGTTTTACTAAGAATTTCTGCTGAAGATAATACTATCCTTATAACACCATTTGATCTGAAATCATTTCGGGACTCTTTTTCATATGAAACCTGATAAAGAACCAAGTCTGGATGGTCTTAATCCAGCCTTCCATCAAAAATTATGGCATATAATTGGAGATGATATTGTTGATGATTGCACTTCTTGGTTATAGCAAGGTATTTTCCCAAATTCTTGAACTGATACCTTCATAGTTTTAATTCCTAAAATTACAAACCCTGTGATTTTAAAAGATTTTCATCTTATTTTTGCTTTGTAATGTTGTCTATAAAATTCTTTCAAAAGTGCTTGCCAATAGACTTAAGAAGCTATTAAATACAGTAAACTCAAGTAGTCAATCTGCTTTTGTTCCGAGTAGGATGATTGTTGATGGTGTTTTGATGGCTTTTGAAATTTTACATAGTATGAAGTGTAAAACTAGGAGAAATCAAGGAGTGACTACATTGAAAATTGACATCTCTAAGGCTTATGATAGGATACATTGGGATTATTTTTAGGGGATATTTTAAGTGCTTTGGATTTTTCTACAACTTGGGTTAATTGGATGATGATGTGTGTGACTGATGTCAAATACTCTGTATTATTTAATAGTTGTGAGGTTGGCCCTATAGAACCTAATTGGGGTCTTCGTCAAGGAGACCCTCTGTCCCCTTATTAGTATATTTTATGTGTTGAGGGTTTGCCTATTCTTTTCTCTAAGGCTGAATGGCATGGTCTTATTCATCGTTGTAAGGCAAGGGTCAGATGTCCTCACGTGTCCCATTTATTATTTGCTGATGATTCTTTTTTTTTTTTTTTTTTTTTTTTTTTTTTTTTTTGTCAATAACTCCCTGGTAATTAGAGTTTACATAGTTGGTGGAGGTTGGGCCCTAATAGAACTAAATTGGGGTCCTTCGTCCGAGAGAGACGTCGTGTCGCCCTTATTAGTTAATAGTTTTATGTGTTGAGGGGTTCTGGCCTAATTCTTTTTCTTCTAAGGGCGTGAATGGCAATGGGTCTTTATATCATCGTTGTAAAGGCCCAAGGGTACAGATGTCCCTCACGTGTCCGCATTTATTATTTGCTGGGGATGATCTTTTTTTTTTTTTTTGTTTTTTTTTTTTTTTTTTCTTTTAAAAGAAAAAATGGAAAATTTTTTTTTTTTTTTTTTTTTTTTTTTTTTTTTTCTTTAAAGAAAATGAAATTGAGAGTTGTAATGTTAAGCTTAATTTTCATGAATATGAGTTGGCCTCAGATCAAGCTGTTAATTTTGAAAAATCTGGCATTATGTTTAATTCCAATGTCGATGAGGGAACTAAATCTAGAAGATCTAATGTTTTGAATGTCTAATCTTTTATCAGTGGAGGTAGATATTTGGGCCTTTCATCTTTGATCGGTTGTAATAAGAGTCAGATTTTTGGGTATCTTAAGAATATTTTTTTGAAAGAAGTTAATAGTTGGGGTAATAGACTTTCTTCTAGAGCGGGTAAAGAGGCCATGTTAAAATCTATTGCTCAATCTTTGCTTTCACATTGTATGAGTGTTTTCTTACTTCCCAAATTATTATGTGATGCTTTTTAAAAAATTACGAATAGTTATTGATGTAGGAAAAAAAAGAAATGGGGGAAGTAATATTCACTGGTTTTCTTGGGATCGTATGTGTTGTAGGAAAAAGGATGGTGGTATGGGCTTTAGGGATATGCACTATTTTAATACGACAATATTAGGGAAACAAGATGAGAGGTTGATAACCAATAACAACACTCTTCTTTATAAAATTCTCGGAGCTAATACTTCCCAGGATGGGGTTTTTTAAGAGCTTCTCTTAGTGGAAACCCAAGTTATACATGAAAGAGTGTATTATTCTCTGGAGATGTGTTAAAAGAAGGTGTTCAATGGCAGATTGAAAATGGAGAAAATGTGCATGTAAAAAATGATCCATGGCTTCCTAAGGATGATTCGTTTTATATTGATGATGATTTATTTTTTATTGATCCTACTTTGAAGGTTAAGGATTTAATGACTAATGATATTTATAGATGGGATGTATCTAAGGTCATTGAACATTTTATAGTTGGAGATATTACAACTATTCTTAGTATTCCTTTGAGCATAAATGAAATATTAGATAGGCAAGTTTGACATTTTTAAAGAAAAAGGTCATAGTGTTAAAAGTTGTTATTTTATATGTCAACGGGTCTTAGGAAGGGATGCTATTAGAACTGAAGGGGATTTTTGGAATAAAATTTGTTCATTTGATATAAATCCAAAGATTAAGGATTTCCTTTGGAAAGTATTAAGAGATATCTTGCCTACTAAGGATAGACTTATTCGTAAGGGTGTGATTGTTGAGAGTTCTTCTTGTTTTTGTGGAAGATATTAGGGTCTGAAACATGTTCTTTTGGATTATGTGAAAGCAATAAGGCTTTGGAGGAATTGTGGTTTTGGGGATCTTAATTTTAATCTCTCTTTTAAAGAATATTTTTCATTGCTACTTGCTTCTTATTCCATAAATCAACAAATTGAATTTGTGGTTCTCTCTTGGGAATTATGGTATGCTAGAAATAATTTGCTTTGGGATAATGTGGACTAATCTCCATTGGCAATTTGGTCTGCTGCAATGCATTTAATCTCTGAATGGCGAGAGTTTATCTTTGTTCCCTGACAAGCCATGCATCCCCATGCAATTGTATTTACTCTTCACTATGGCCCTTCATTTGCCAATGGTTGGAGTTGTTTTGTTGATGGTGCATTTCCATAATGAATATACAGGTTATGGTGGTGTTTTGGAAGATGGTGAAGGGCTTTTTGTGGTTGTTGTTTCTAGTCAATTTCAAGGGTTAGATCCTGTTGATTTGGTCGAGGCTATGGCCTTATTTTTTATTGATTCACAACTTGTTATTGGAGCTTTGTGTTCTCACATTACTGATATCCCTGAATTTGGTATTGTCATCCATGATTATAAACTTATTTTAACTAACAAGTTAAATACTTCTGTTAGATGGATATGTCAATAAGCAAATATGAATGCTCATGCACTAGCTAGAGCATCATATAACTATGCGGGTCTTCAAGTTTGAAATTTAATTCTAAATGTATTATTACATTTCTATTAATTATATTTCTTCTATTTTAAGTTTCAAAAAAAATTTATTGATAGTCAAAAGTAACAAATTCTTGTTGCTCAAAAACAATTAAAATTAAACATATATATAGTGATATGATAGGACAATTTCCTAATTAAAATAATTTTGAATTTTGTGATATGAATATAATAAAAATAATAAAGTGATGTCACAATTATAATGAGACTAAACTTCTAAATTAATAAAAATAATAAATAATATAATATATTAAATCATATTTATCTTCCAATGTCTTATAGAATATGAATATGTTACTAGTCATTGATCCGCGCTTCGCGTGTGGTTACTTATATTATCTAAATGTAATTAACTTAAAAATATTAATTAAATAAAATAAAATAATTTAAAATTTTCAAACTCATAACTCATAATATCTATATATCAATTAAAAGAATGTAAACAAATTTTTAAAAAAATACATGCAAGTCTAATCAATTGTAGAAAAATAAAATAAAATTTAAAAATTAAAAAAAGAAAAAGAAAATAAAAAAGATGAAAGAGAGCATCTAATTTATTTTTGTTTATATTTAGTTGAATGATTATTATTAATTCAATATTGATTTTATAATTAAATATATTTCAAATCTCAAAAAATTACAATTGATTATTTGAAATTCTAAAAAATATATACCAATTAAAAGAAGAAATTTTGAAAAAATATATTTATTCAATTTTTTATATAAATTTAAATTATAAAAATTTCTTATTTTATTATGTATTGGTCATACTTATCTTAAGGACTTAATATCATAACATTCAATTTAATATACAATAAATAAATAAAGTTCAACAATTCAATTAAAAAAAAACTATTAAAAAACATTTTAATAATGTTTTTTGTTTCACAAAAACTGTTACATATAATTTCAATGTTTAATAGGGAGAGGAACGTGGGGAGGTGTGGTGTAATTAATAGAGTGTATTAGAGTCTATTTTAAAAACATTATAACTTTATATTTAGAGTTTGAGCTAAGATAAATTCATAAAAAAAAAAATGTAAAATTAATTTTTTTATTATTAACGTTCAAATATTAATAAGTAATAATAAGGATATGTAAAGTCAAAAAAGGCAAGTAGGAAATACAAAAAATAATCTATAATTGTTCCACAACCATACAAGCACACATCAAAATATAAACCTAGAATAAAAGCGGATCTTTTTGTATGTGCATTGACGCCATTCTCCACCATTCATCTTTTCTATTTACATTCAAATTGGAATATACCTGCATTTTCTCTGGCTTGGGGACTTGTGACTTTCTTTCCGTTGTAAGGAAATGAATAGATTCTAATTAAACTGAGTCGTGAATAAAAAACTACTAAAAATCCCAAGCCCTCCAACCAGAGAAGGGAAAAAAAAACAATTAAGTTGTCATAACACTTCCGGATATATGATTTGTATTACCGTGAGAATCTGAAAATGCCTAGCATTATGTGAACAAAATTCTAATCTAGCTTTCACGTCTAGCATAACACAACCTGTTTATCATCTTATATACAGAAAACCAAACATTTCAACAATTAGATTAATTTATTGTCAAATTTTTAACGCTGGACAGTATGAATTTGAAATCTCATGCCATTTCTCAAAAACAAGCCTTGTAATGCCCTTAATTTTTTTTGTGTGAAATAGTAGTTTTTACCCGGTCTGTGAAATAGTACCATCGGTCTAGGAGTCAGTATTATTCTCTAATAATATATATATATTTACATTTCTTTAATATTTTTTATATCTATATGGGTAGAATTATATATATAATATTATATATATATTAATAGTTATAATATTTGTGGTTTATATAATATGGAAATTTGAGGAATTATTTTATATAGTATAATATATTAATATTTTGAACAAATTTAAATTGGGAATATTTTTAAGCCATTAAATTATTTATACCATTGAACTAAAAATCTTAGCCATTTCAATATGAATATATACTAAAATACCCTTTAGTTGCTTTATAAAAGTCCAACTGCTATTTGAGCAAAACCATTTTTCTCTTATTCTTCTTCTCCTGTTAACGCTAACTTCTTCTTCCTCTCTTTTTATTTTTCTTCACTTTCTTGTAAATCCACCAAAATTAGCCCACCCAACTGATTAAGTAATTAATCCTAGAGATTAAAGCTTGAAGTATTATTATTATTTCAAGAAAATTTGAGAGTTGGATTACTTATGCTTAAAGGGTGGAGAACCTCGTCTACCAAAAGAGAAGGCCAAAGCTAGGCTTAAAGGAATTTATTTTAAGTTTGTTTATAAGCTTGCGTTTAAGGTAGTGTTCATAAACACACTTAACCTTATTCAACAATTTTTTTGATTTTTGCTGAAGTTTATTGCCTACTTTGTGAAAATTGGAATTTAGTATGAAATGATTTTTGAATTGTTGAAACTTTGTTGTATCAATGTGTTCTTGAGTTGATTTCTAAGCATTGATTAAATCGTTTGATTTGAAGAGAAAATATTTCCTTCTTCTCTTCCAAGAGTGGCCGAACCTACCAAGGAAAAAGGGTTTAGCATTTCTGTTTCTTTGTTGCGTTTATGCTTTTAAGATGATGTTTGATTGTAGTATTATATATGTGTAGAAATCTCGTTCTGATATGTTTTGTCTTGTTCATATTCTTTTTCATGGACTAGAGTAAGCTAATATATTTGAAAATGGGAATTAGTGTGATTGATGCATTATGAGCGATTTAAAATGTGTTATGTGTTGTGTTTTAATGGACTACTAGTCGTTGTTATGTGTATTCTTGTCTGAGTCTTTCATGAAAGTTGTAGGTCTACTTCTTAGTTATCCAAATCCTCTTGTGTCCAATTTGGATACATATGTTAATTATTTTAATCCTGAGTAGCCCATGTAATTAAAGGGGTAGTTCTAATTAAGGTTGGCCCAAAGATGCATGGTTAATTGCTTTAATGATGAAGACCAGTAGGGTTTTAATCTTCTAATAAAAGTTGATAATATAATATATATCTTTGGTTAGAAAAGAAAAAGAGAGTGTGACGGCTACCTTCAAACACAATATCTATATTCATTTTTTATATTAATTGTGAGAGAGCATGAAAAGAAAAACTCCCATGTATTTGATAATTTCTCTAAAAACCATTAAGATTTATAATATACAAAAAGGCCAGAGTGAAGATTATAATATATTGCTGTTATGGTAGAATCGAATTTCCCAAACGAGGTAATCAATAGCTATGGATCCAAGGTACACTTCCGTTTTTATTTTGTTTATTCTTCTTATTAAACTATATATGAACTATAATGATCTTAGGCTATTTAAAGTTTATTAACAATCTGGTAATCAGAGCCTAGTCCTTGTTCTTAGATTTGGTTTGTATATTATTTTGTTAAGTAAGGGAATAATTAAATTTCGTATTGTGAAAGTTATATTTATATATATGAGCTAAAATCTTATAGAAATTTTAAAAAATTTGTTTTCTTTATGCTTATTTATTGCTGTTTATTTTGTAAACGAAATGTTATAAACATCTTAATTTGTGTTATTGTCGTAAAGTTTTGAATCTTAATGCAATCTATAAAAAGTTTTGCATAAATATATTATATATGTATAACTTATTATTCAACCATAAGTGGCTTTGTTGGATAAATTTAGGACATGATAGCAGTTTTCAATTGTTCATGTTTTGTGATGCTTTAAATGACATGAAATTTAAAATTGAACAATTAGTATCAATTGGACTTATAATTGTGTTAGGTTACCCAATTAGACCATTAATTATAATTAATGCATTAAAGAGGACTTATCATTGTACTAATTAATATGTATTATCCAAAGATAACATGTATATTTATTGAATATATATATATATAAAATAGATATATATATTAACATAGAATCCAGAAAGGGAGCACGTGTTATAATGAGCCACGGCGGCTATGACTTCCAGAGAGAAGCACGGCGTGCTTGTAGGAGCACGGCATTGCTTCTCTTTGCTTTGCATAAAGGTTCGGCAAGTGCTCCCACGTCAATGAAAGTCTGTTATATTAGTATATATATTATTTGTTTTAAAGCTATGTATTTAAGTTATTACCCCAAAAGATAATTGTAAATGTTATATTATTTATTTGTTTGAATCCATTTATGTTTCTCAAAGTATTTAACGTAATGGAGATATGTCTTTACAGCTTCTTTTTAAACATATTTGCTATTGGCACTAGGTTGATTTAAAGTTCAATGGACTAACTATGCGATTGGTCGATATAAAATTCCATTTATCATTGATTCTGGACTTGGATCTAGCATTAGTCCTTCTGAAAAAGCTTACCACCATTATAGAGACCAGTTACTAACCGACAAGTCCCATTACGAGGCTTGGGAGCGGTCTAAACAGGCTGGGGCAAGTCCCAATCAGGTATATATGCTGACAAGTCCATCGTAGATCCTTGATGATGAGCTAAACGACCAATTATTGGTTCACAAATCCCATCTTCTATATACGTGACTGCATTGTAGAAATTGGATAGCAACTGAAATCATGGGAATGGATGTGAGTGTTCAATTTATTATTTCACTTCCTCTGAGTTTGGTCAGTTCTAGTGAATTACAAACACCTTAAGGTATTATATATATTGAAAATTCTCAAGGCCCCATGTGATACAAGATTGGAAAGGAGATTTAAAGAAATTGAATGGAAGGATCTATCAATCTCACATTTCATAATGGAGCTTTAGCAGCAACAAATCAGGAAGAAAAGTCAAGAAAAGGGATATGCCC
>NW_023591087.1:0-26665 GCF_014843425.1 Jatropha curcas | reverse complement strand
AAAAAGAGAGAGATTAGTGCTTTTAAGCTGATGTATATAGTGTTGTAGCTTATTAGTTTCCTTGTTTTAGGGCTTATTTGGAATTGGGGTAATTATAAGATTAAAGTTAATTTAATATTCCCTTAACAAGGAGCATCTCAGAACACCGCTGGAGTTAAAGAAAGTGGTCGTTCGGATTAAATCAGGGTAACATGAATCTAAAACTCCTGCCCTATCTTTAATTATTAGCAATGTCCATGAACCATACTATTGAATCCTCTACAGGTCCTAATAATTTCTATGACTGCCATAAATGTCCATATCATGACATACTTATAAGGCAAGTAAATTGGCCTAATTAAATAAAAATTTATGGACCTAAAAGTGAACCACGTTAATAAAATTTAGATCGGCCGTATATTAAAGTCCCTGAACCCGCACAATAATTACGCGCTAGTAATAAAAAAAATACCTAGTTAAATTAATAGCTATGTGATATAGCACATCGTCCTCCTTTTATTTCGATACAAATCTAGCCTTTAAATCCATAAACAATAATGTGGCTAAAAAAGCTTTTTATATTCATAACACGTTTTTCCCTGGCAATAAATTGGCCTACCTATACAATTTCGTTAACCGAATTTCGGCAAATACATTGCCAATATAGACTTTAACCATTTTAGCCGGGACAAATCGCTTAAATCAATTCTTTGGCTAAAGCCTTCAATTAATCAATTTATTTTGGCTAAAAGCCTTAAACACCATTTTGGTGCTGACAATCGCCTCTTAATATTAATATCATCTTTTTGGCAAAACAGATTTGCCTAAATCAACCTCTTTTTGGCTAAATAACCTTCTAAATTTATATTCAATCCTTTGGTCTAAAAAGCCTCAAAACAACTTTATTGGCGATCTATACCGCTCTAATTCATCTTACTACTTTGGTCTTAAAAATTGCCTAAATTCAATTTTCATTTGGCTAAAAAGTCCTTAAATCAGTCATTTTGGTTGACAAACGCCCGAAATAATTCACTTTTGGAAACAAATTTGCCTTAAATCTTGGCTATATAGCCTTCCATATGACCACTTTTCTGGCCACCAAATGCCTAATCAATTTGGCGACAATCGGCCTTAAGCAATTTTTGGCAATAAATTCCTAAATCACAGATCAATTTTTGGCCAAACATTGCCTAAAATCAACCCTCTCTTTTGGCTGCCACGACAGCCTTTAAATCAACATTTTTTTGGCAATGTCAACATGCCTACAAAATTCACCAGTGACACGTTCCTTTTGGGCAAATATGCCAAAAACAACATTGCACGAAGCATTACACACCCATTCATTCACAGTCTTTCTTCATTTGAGGCATGAAAGTTCAAATACCCAACTCAAAAGCCCTTTTTTCAAAAGCCTAGTTCGAACTACATTGACTTTGGGATTTCCTTCCCATTTCACAATAGGAAGGTTACGTAGGCACACTTTTGGAGAATTTTACCGCAGGGCGGCAAGATAAATCAACATAAAAAACATTTTTTCATTAGCCACACTTATTTTTCATCTTAAAATTCGCCAACCAGCATGTCAATTTCTGGGTGAGTTCAATACAGTCCAGACACATAGTTCCTCAAGGGATTACCCACCCATCGGGTTCGTGAGACCATTAAGGCCGAAAACATTTTGGAAGGATAATTAATACTAGTAACTAGAGTTAATTAAAAAATTGAGGAGGTCACTGTATAGAGGGTTTTTTTCCTAGTTTAACCTAAAATAATTAAACAAGGGGTTGGGCGTACTCTCCAATAACATTCATAGTGCAATTTTCTGCCACTTAGTCCACAATGCATTCATATGGAGTGCGCGTGAGTGATATCTGGGGGCACCGGGCGTTTCACAACATAGCAACCTATTTCTTGGAATCTCTTGCTTCTTCCTCGGACCTGGTATATTATCTGGGTGCACTTCTGAAGTCCTTGGTCCTCTCTTCTGCTTTGAGACCGTTGCCGTCTGGTACCCTGACTTGCCTCGAACTCTCATGGCTCTCCGGAGGTCTCCTGACTCCTCTCTAAACCAAAGCCGGAAGAACTCTTAAATATGGAGTTACCACTTTCCGAATCTGAATCTCACTGTTCAAGCCCCTAGTTGTTCCTGAACTTTTTCAATGGCGACCTCTCCTACCTCTGTAAAAGCCAAATATCCGGTCACCAAACCCTGTTGAATGAGTCTGGGTGAGTTCTCTTCGATGAGTTCCTGCGAAGTTTGGATCATTTCTATCATGCCTATAACGCGTCATAAATGAATCTTGGGCGTCCTTCTGGCATCAAAGGTAAGCCTCTGGTGGATGGAACTGTTTTCTGTGGAAATTCGATTTTCCAATAAATGTAAATTACCAGTGTACGCTTGCTGGTCATGTTATGCCCCGTACTGCTCATGCTGGATAGTATTTCACTATGTAGCTAGGTTGCCACTCACTTCTATCAGCAATGACGTGACACAAAATCAAACTGATCCTTTAGTGTACACTGTACTGCTCTCAGGACTCTCAAAGTACCATCGGATAAACTAATACTGTCAAGCTGTCTCTGGTACTGTCATCCTTGCTTTAGCTTCTGAATAGTTCTTTCGCACCTGCCAATCTATTTCCTAACTCTTTTCTTAGTGCGTTGCTTTCTTTTCTGTCTACTACACTGGTGCCTGAGGTTACCACCCCTGCAGATCCGCGAAGTATCCCGCCAAGTTATTTTAATAGTATCTCCTGACCTGGTCCACTGGAGACTCAACCCTCCACGCCCTAGAAAGGCATGTGACTCGCTCTCACCATTCCTGTGAATCCCCTAGATAAATAACAACTACGTAGTTCATTAAGGGTAGTCATGGCATGTACACCTATAATGAAATATGCATTCAAGCCGGGGAAACTAAACTGGCTCTGATAACCAAAAATTTGTAAACATCCCTTCCTGGTCCACCCGTTAACCCGAATGAAACCGAGCCGAGACGCTACAATCTGGTTGAACTAATGTCCTGTTCATGCTGACTATCATTCTGAATGCGTAAATTTACTGTCATGTTTGTTGCTTATAACATCATTTATATATGGATGATTTACTTTCATTAGTTACAAACATTACTATTTTTCCAAAAATGAAATGGGCCCAATATGTGCCCTGTACATGCACAGAAACCAAAAATATCAAAATGAGTAGCTACCTATGAAGACTGGGTCTTCAAAGAATGAAATCAGCAGTTTATTAAAGATGAATCTCTACGGTCCAGACCCAAAAACCTGCAAGTTTAAATAGGTAACCTCGCTGAGCAAATAAAGCTCCAACGGATTTCTCAACTTAAAATAAGACCACATAAATAAACATGTAATCACACATATCCATGTACACTTTCATGATCCTTACCTGCTATTCATTATGCCTGTATGAATTATGCAACTTATTTATTAAACATTGTATATTAATTATAAATTAATAATATCTCATTAACTATATGGCTTCATAAGGTTTACAGTGAAACCTAAGTGAATAAGAAGAGAACTGTATGAAACTGGAATGAATACTGTATGGTTGGGCCTGCTCAATGAACCCGTATATAATCATAGTGTCCTCCTCAATTTAGGCCTTGTAGCTTGGAGTACCTACATTGTATGGGGCGGAGATCTGGCTATCTGGCTATGTCGCAGACATTAGTCTAATCTAACCGTGGTTTCTACCTACTTCAGTAAAGAGCATATTATCTGTATTTCAATAATACAGATAAAAACTTATTAAATTATTTCAAAAATGCACAAAATGTACTGGTTTTGACTTGTATACTGTCTCATTATGTAACGTTGCTAACCTGTATATTCATCCTTTACAGAGATTTCAATAGATCACAAGCTACAATAATACTCTAAATGAGTAATAATGCAAAAACAATTTCCGCATCAGACTGTGTAAAAGGAACTTGCATGGAAATAAATCTAACTGTTGCACCTTGCACGTCAATCCTTACTAATCTTTTATATAATTAATTTATTACCATTCAAATTCAAGAAAATTCTTGATTTCTATCATTTACAGTTAAATCAAAAAGGTTAAATTCAGTAGAAATAAAAATCTTAAGCTGAATGAATCTACATATGTCACCCACATCATTTTCTAATGTAGCCTTGGAAATCTGTCAGGGCTAGCCTGTACATGTTTTCGCCAAATTCTAGCATAACTCTTTTTCTACCATAAGTCCAAACTCTTAGGTAATTTCCTAAATTCTCTACTGGTTAGCCTAACGAGTATTAGGGTACAAATATGTCCTTCTATCACATCTCTTAAATATCCTGTTTGGGGAAATGTATCCAAATATTGAGCTAAGTAAGCAAACTTGCAAGTCTGCCGTAGTCTTCGGCACAGTTGTACCCATGTTTGGGTCATATCCTTTCATTTTATAAGTCCAATCTAGTAATATCAAATTCTCACTGCGTTAGCCAACATATAGAGGTACAACATAATGTCTAAGTCTAATTCTACCTCTTTAAATATATTCGGTACAGTAGTCAATATTGAGCTGAAGTACATGAGGAGACTTCGAAAATCTAGTCCAGCTTCTTGGACTCTCTTTTAGCCTCCCCATACAGTTTGGTAATCCAATTTTTCGGTTCACCATATCTTTCCAATTTAAAAGTCCAATTTAAGGAATGAATTCCAAGAGCTCATGGACACGATAAACATAAGAGAGATAATATAACTCTTGTATACCTACTTCCTTAATTTCCTTTCGTATAAATAGGTTTCAAAATTTCAGTTGAAATGTACTGGTCAGTTTTCCAACAAACCTATTTCAGCATGAATTACAATATCTATTCATTTTATTCAATTCATCCATGCTTATCAACATTCTCCAACCTGTTTACTCACCTCAAGCATTGTTAGAAACGAGTATCTCCCACTTATCATCACACTACAACATATTCTCAGCAAAAAAAATTTTTGTAAAACTAAAATAGTAGATATCAACACTTCAATCCAAAAAGCACTTCTTACAACCTCTTCTGAGCTTCCTTTTTCTTCTTAACTTTTGCAGCTCACTGTCTCCCTTATACATAATAATATCTTATTAATGATTCCAAAATATCACTAATATTATGATTCAAGAAAATTTCAAACATACTTGGATAGAGATTAGGAGGCTTATGAAAAAGTAAGGTTTGAAATATGAAGGATAGATAAAAGTAAGATGAAATGACGATGAAGGAGCAAGATGGAGAGGTGAAAAGGTGAAATAGAATTTTCCGGGTAATCGGCCCTGAATATATCTCGCATCAGTCAATTTTAAAAAAAATTTATAAATAGTACCTTTAAATTTTTTAAATAATTTTTAACAATTTAATACCTAAACTTTTAGTACGTGTGTAGTTCAATTAGGGTTCCTAATCCCTTATACTTTTATTTCTATATTAAGTCTACATCTTTTATTGTTTCACTTCAATTAAGTCCCAATTCTTTTATTTTATTCCTGAATTTAAGAATCCATTTCTACCACACTCTGGACATCTAAAGGCTCGAATATCGGGTTCTGGTTTCGGTCCGACTCGAACTCGACTCGCTTTAATGGCACACAAACTCGATTCAGTACGATGTCAT
This sequence comes from Jatropha curcas, assembly GCF_014843425.1. Next base: position 21,058 of record NW_023591087.1, on the reverse strand, counting down.
ACCGAGTGTTTAGGTTAAAGCATGCAATATACTAGACAGACCTTGGCTCTTTGATAGTGTACTGAGGTGCCGGATGGATCGAGTTTAATTGAACAAATATCAAATTTAGGGTTACAACCTTAGGGTGTGTCATGTGACCCTGAATCAGAGCCTCCACGATGACTAATCGACAAAGAGGTCGAGTCTTTTTCTCCAATTAACAAAGGAATGGGCAGGACGGACCCAATTATAGTTCTTATAATACTTGTAATTAAGGATTAGTAATTTAATTCTTAAGTTAATTTAAATATTAAATAGTTACTAGTAGCTTAGTCCTAAGGAAAGACTAAAAGTCCAATCTTAAAGAATTACAATGAAATCGACTTTTGAGATCCAACGTCACGCTTCTGGCTCTCCAGCTAACGGCACGAAGCACCGAACACGCTCCATCACTAAGGCTTACGCAACTTTATACCACGACGAATACGCACGCGCTCACTTGATGGCTTCGTTGCCGAAGCACTCGACTCACGGCAACAAGACGCTTGTTCGCAACAACACATCGCGCAGGACGCGGCGCGGGCCGAGGCGAACGCGCCTCGCCCTAGCGACATCGCGTTCTCACCGACGCTCGCCCGGCGACGCCGCTACCGGCGCACCCTCGCATTTTCTCCTCGGAAATGGGCGGTGTGATCACTGACGCCACGCGTTCGACTTTCCCGGTTCCACCCGCGTTCCGCCGTCCTCTCCATCTCACGGCCTGTCAAGCCTTGCGCTCACCGCGCGACATGGGATTCGACTCCCGTCGCCCACGCGCGCCGCCCACCTCCCGCCGCTCTTCTTCCAACAAGGCACAATTACTCCTCACCACCACTGCCCCGCCCCCTTCCGTCTCTCGTTACGCCGGCGCTCCTTCCTGCGCCGCCTCTCGCCACCCCACGCTCCGCTCACTCCCCACAGGGCTCAGAACACGAGCACATCACTGATAAGCTTGTACTATGCCGACCGATTGAGAACCTTCCGGAATTTCACATATGAAATGTTGGTAGCTGAATACATGAGGTCAACAATCTTGGCAACATATTTGAATCATATTATAGGTTGCGCGACACGACCTGAGGGCAACATATGTATCAGGACCCCTAGAAAAACGCACCATCTCTCACTAGCCCCAAAAACCAGATGAGGAATGGTAATGCCGGAGCATTCTGCCTAGTACATAGATTGACTGACATCTTAGCATGTTCAAGAGAGACTCCACCAAATTCATACCAGTTAGTTCGATTCGAATAAAATCCGAGTAAGATATGATAGCTGAGACTAGCGGATAGACATTATAAACTCTCTATAGCTAAGCGTGTAGAGCAAAATACTAATATATATACGAAGTTCTTTGGGTGTTATAGTTTCCATGGAGTAAAGGTTAACAATTTATTTGGTATTATTTTTTATGATAATCTCGTACATCGGAACTTGTTTAGGGGAGCATTCGTCTCATTGCTTTTAATAGACTTTCGTGAATATCATGGGCAAGGTTGTATAGGCGAGTACGTTTTACAGATCTGATGGAGACCCCCGGATAAGTATGGAGAATACAGCCAATGAAGTGGTGTAGAAGTTTAGGGATATGATAGTATGGAATCGTGAGTGGAAGGCAATAGGGTTTAGGGTGGGAATTTGCAATTCTGTGGACTGAATACTCAATTCATCAAGTGTCGATTATCCCCATATCATATAGGGACTTTTCATGAGATTGGCTTATTAGAGACATATCATCGTCTGTTCATCACTCAATTAAGCTTTAGAAAGCAAGCTTATAATGTTTGACCTGAATCCTAGCTCAGGTAATCCCGAGCCCAGAGGATGGTGAGGGTTACATTGGTAGTGGAGGCGCGATTCTCAATGCAGTCACATTCAGCTAAAAAGCTGAGCATGTGGGATAAATTCTTAGTTTTAATGGCTTAGGTGCTACAGAGTATTAATCAATTGGGAATTTTTTCCAAACCTATATTGATAAAGAACCGGGTCGCTTTGGATGGACTCCACCTATTACCTAGAAATCATAGCACGTCGGTGCTTGAGAACCTACAAAGAATGGCTTCGACTCAGACCAGATCCCTTATGTAAATCCTAAGTTGCGTGATCCCTTATTCTTCAAAATGCTCTACACCATCGGCAGATCTACGCATCCTCCAAGAATTATTCGAACCATGTTCCTAATAGTTATCTCCATCCAAGTGTTGCGAACCATCCTTCAAGTTTCGGTTCCAACTCCCTTGATATCGTCATCCCTTCAATCTTTGCAACAAGGGTGAAGAGGCCACTGGCAAAGACAATGCAGCTGACGTTCCTAGTGTGCTCTTTCATACAGTCCGGGCATTACAGTTTAACTAAATGGAACATTAATGGGTTTGGCAATAATTTTTTTTACAATGCAAAAAGATGCATTGCTTAAATAGAAAATTCACATGGTATTCACAGGGTCGTATTAGCCTGAGAAAAAAAGGGGATTATTCATCAATTCGTTCTGGAAATTAACTTAAGAGGGAAGCTAGAGGAAATGTTTTAGAACAAAGAAAAGGAAGCTCCTTTGGCTTCCGAAGCCCCAATTTGTAACAAGAAAGAAATGGGCATTTAGTGTCGAAAAGTGAAAGAAATGACTTAAATACTTAATACCCGCAATCTCTGACGGTGATTCGGTAAAAAATAATAAATGGCGCTGGTCTTTACAATTCTGACACGATAGGAAAATGGGGAATGGATTATCGGATTCCCGTTCAAAAGCTTCATTCAAGCGCGCGCAAGATTTCTTCAAGAACCTATAACTAAGTGGATTCCTTGTACAGTGGTTTGTTTGTTCGGTCGGCGGGAAGGTGCCTTAGGTTGTTCTCAGTTATTACAGGAAGAACCAGAAGTTTGCCTCTGATTTAATCCCTTTACAAAAGAAGGAAGTATTCCACTCTGCTATAAAGGAAAATCAGCTCATGGCAAAACCTTTATACCAGGGGGGCAGATGGGCTTTCAAGCGGTTTTCTACCTCAACGGGTATGTGGCGAATTAACTTGGAAATGGAGGTCAGTAAATTTTGGTCTGCTTCTTTAAGTGTGTTGGGGTGTGGAGCTATCTCTCAGAAAGATGTTAGGATGAGAAGGCTTACATAAGTCTTAATTCCAAAGGGGTGGAAAATCCGGAAATTTATGAATCTCCCAAATTTAGAACCAATTAGTCTATGGCATTGTCTCTATACAAGATATATTAGAGTGAAAGGAACCATGGTTAAATAGGGCTAAAATATGGTGAATGTCTCTTTCTATGTGCGTCCCACCCAAGCAGAGTAGGTTCTAATTCCAGGGTCTGGACAAAAATTGTATATAACAATCCTGATTCTACCAAGGAAATGCTACCAATATACGATTTGAAGATTGGCACTGCAGGGGTGTTGCATTATTTGATGGGCAAGTGTAGATGGATTTAGAAAAGGTGTAGTGCGACACACCGTGGTAAGATGGAGAGTTTATTTGTGATTTGGTTTTACGGGGGTTATGGTTTCTCAAACAAGTTGGGCTTAGGAACAATCTTAAAATGTGGTTAAGTGCCTTCTTCGATGTCCCCATTTTATGGAATGGGGTTAAAAGCTTCGATGCATTGGTACCAACAAGAAACGGGGTAAGACAGGGGACTTCATTGATCGCGCGCCTGAATCTTTTTGTATTTATGTAGTTAAGTAATCTTGCTATTGTTGATTCAGGAATATTGTCTATTCTGGACATTGGATAAGCTTACACCTGTGTCCTAGACGTTGGCGCTGTAGTCTCCCTAATTTAAATGGTACTTGGATTGATCATGGTACTCTTTGCTGAGGTCAATCTGGTTGGCCCAATCCTTTCGTATTTAACATGTCAGTTTCTCCTGGATACCTTCTGTAGCAATTTTCCCTGGTCAAAAGATTAATTTCCAAATAAAATTTTGTATCTATGATCTCAGTTGAATGTCCGAGCCTCTTGTAGCTGGGTGGCCTTTATTTAACTTAGCTTAGTATTTCCCCTCTCTATGGATCTGGGGAGCAACTATCTTGTGAGTCCGCATCGATCCATGCTAGAATAGTCCAGGTACATACCTGCTATAATATTTGGTGGGAGTAAGTACAATGAAAGCGAAGTGTTCGACAGGTTGGCGAGCGCAACTTCTTTTCAAATTTGCAGGGAATCAGGTAACTTTGGGTTCAGTTGGTTCTTCCGACGTCACGATATTCTCTATGTTAATGTAATTTATTGCAAGCTAACCTTATGCTAATAAGAATGGAGAATAAAATTCGGTCAAACTTTATATGGTAGGTATACCGGGGAGAAACATGTGTGGTGTCACCTGGTACTACAACTGGGGTATACGTATCTCAGCATCCTAAGAGCGGAATAGAGGGTGTTGGGGATTAGGAAAGCAGAAGCTTATGAAACACTGCTATGATCGGTAAATGACCTTGAGTTTGTGCCAGGCGAATGAAAGACCAAAATTCGTTATGGCTAAGTGTTTTTGGTGAACAAGTACAAGTGGGGAGGTAAGAACCGAATTGGGTCACACATAAGACCAAAAGAGCTAAATTGCTTCTCATATATAGGAAAGTTTTTTGAGTCATATGGTATAGGCTTGGTTATAAGAGGGGTGATGAAGGACGTCCATTCTGGAACTTGATAGAAATTTTTTTGGTTGGAACTTTTGAGTGGCTTCGCAGGTGGGCCCAAGGTTAATTAGTTTTGTGCTCCGGGTCCAAGTTTGCAATGAAGCAGCGGAGAGAGCTTAGGGTGGTTCGTCCAATTTTTGGTCTATAGGCTAGGGTCGGGATTGGCAATGAGCTACAAAACGAGTTTTGCCAGGATGAATATATGTGCAGCCTTTTACACGCCTGCTAATTTTATCGGATGATCCTTTCCCTGAGGGCATTCGGTTGCATGGAAACTGGATTCTTCGGATAGCTACACACGTTCAAGATCAGCCTATGAGGCAACTTTGCCAAGCATCTATCGCTACGTAAATAGTTTTAGGATTCTGGATTGTAAGGTGGGCTCCAAGAAACAACCTCAAACAGGCTTCGGCCCTTTCGACTGTGTTTCTTACTTGTGGGAAGTGGCCCGCCAAAAGATATATATCGTAATATGGTTCGGTATTGAGGGGTGGTTGTATGCTCTGATGAATTAGGTTTCACTAGATTAAGTCATGTGGTGCCAACACTGAAGAATGTTTTTGGCATGCAATTGGTGAGACTAGTCCCCCATGTCTTCGTGAAGTTGTGGAAATATGATCTCAAGGCTAATATGTGTACCGCATGTTGAGAATCTGGGCCCTTAGGAGCAATTTAATTCAAATCCCAATTCACCATTAGTTTGATGTTAATACTTGGGCTATACATGAGTTCGGGCTTACCTTTAACAACAAAAATTGGCCTAAGCCATTTGGGTTGTTCACCCTTCACATATATTGTCCATTTCATTTAGTTGTATTTATTGCGAGTGATGGAAAATTACCACATATTTCCAACACTTTTTCCCCTTCCAAAAGTGGGACTACCCACTTGAACAAGCAAACGATGGCCCAACACGATGGGTCCATCAGGGTACGACCCAGACACGGGAACTTCCCGTCATGGCAGGTTCCGGGTCCCAGGCTCTGACTACTCCATGCCTCTGAGAATCTGGCCCTAGGAGCAAAATTATATTTCAAATTCATCCGAATCTCAAATTATTATTATTTTAATCATTTGAGGGCTTAGATAAAGAGTTGGGCACTTACCGTTAACACAAAATGGCCTAAGCCATTTGGTTGGTTCACCTCCTTCACAATTATATACCATTTACATTTAGTTTGATATTTAATTCGAGTGGGATTACCCACATAGTTCCATACAAACTCGGCGATTTTCTTTAACAGCTTCTGATCAACCACCCTTTTGTGGTTGAATAGGAGAATCTTAATTGTCTTATATATTTCTCAAGTGCATGGACATGCATGGAGGTGATTATTGTCTTTTTCGACCTACAGTATGGTTGGATATGGATAGAAGGGAATGACTAATCTTTAATCCTTATCCTGGCTCATCTCCACTCTCTGAAACAGTTGATAAATTTAAGAAAAACTAAGACGAAGATTTGTGATTGCTTGGAATAGAGGGAAGTTGCTAGGTGTTAAGTGGAATTAGGCTAGACTTGCTCTTATTATCTTGGCCAAGCTCACTCCTGCTAATTAGGGAAACAGCTTCAGTACAAATGGGAATCGGCGAGGGTAAGTCCGGGATCTCTCTTTTGTGTTATTAACAGTGATTGGGGCAGGTTTGGTTTCAATGTGGCCTTTGTGTGGGTCAATGCACAAACCATGAAACGGAGCTGCTGGGGGATCTACCTTACTGCGTTGAAAAGTTTCTGCTTGGGACAAAGCAGTCTACAAGAATCATCATATGTGAAACAGAACTCGTCAAGCTATTGTTGTTCACCTGCACTTACAAACGAAGGACGGGAAATCCTTCAAACTGCAAGAATTACTTTCAGCGTGTCTGGCCTTCTTCAATGGAGTGAAAGGTCATAGCCTGGTCAAAATAATATCGTTGCGAGGCAAACTCAATGCCTGATGTCTTGCTGGCACTGGGTGTTGAGGTAAGACTCTTTGGCAATGAAAATATGTTGGGATGAGCCCCTCCTCCAACTTGGCTTGCTAGAAGTTTCTGGATGCTAATTTAGTTTAGGCAGTATGGCCAAGAGTTACTTCAGTGATAACGGGAATCTAATACCAACCTTCTGTAATTTTTTAAAAAAAAACAAAAAAAAGGGTAGATCTTTCGAAGGAGCTGTAGACTATTTATGTGTTGGACCCTTTTATTGTAATGAAATCTCTTTTAAGAAAAAAAATTGTGGATCCCTTTAAGTAAGAAAGGATTTAAGGTGATAATTGAGAAGGGCTGGGATACACATTCTAATAATCTAAACCTTTTACACATTTAGTTTTAGGATGAAGGGAGGGGATCAATTTAAAGTAAAGGGGTAGTAGTAATAATACTGGTACTTTTTTTTTTTCGAACGGAGAAGGGTTCCGACTGTGGGGGTTGGGTTTCAAAGAAGCTAAGTAGGATGGGAGAGTCCTACATGTAGTTCGGGGAAGGGGAAGTATTGTTGAAATTCTGCTTTTTGTTAAGGTTTGTTATGGGGAATATGTAAATGAAGTAGTTTAATTATTAAATAATTATTGAAAAATACCTTTTTTAATCATGATGATTTTATATAATATAATCATTGCATAATTTTAGAAATTAAAATTTTTTAACCATACTTTATCACGCCAATTTTTGTTGAAGACTTAGAGTTTTTAGGCGGGAATTTTCAACCCCTCAAATAACTTTCAAAAAACTCCATACTCTCTTTCAAAACTCTCTTCCCAAAGGACTAATAATCCCGGGCTTACTTATTTTTACTCTCCAAGGGGGACCCAAGCAAAATGAACCTTCCATTGGCGGCAGAACAACTCTGGTTATGGTAAAAGTGTAATTATGTATTACCACTGGGCCTATTCTAGGGTTTTTAGATAATAAAAAGTTGTAACTTTATGATTTAAAATAAATGGGCTGTTTTTTGGGCCTTTTTGGCTCAGAAAACAGGTATCAAAATCACTGAACCAGTTCAACGAATTAATCAGTTTGAGCAGCTCAGCTCCAATTCTGCGCTTTTCAAACACTGAACTTCAACTTACTCTGAAATTAGATGTATTGAGTATTTTTTTTTTTAAATTGTAAATGACTTTTGCTATTTGTTGTGATAGTTTTTCACGTGTGGATAAAATTAGAATGGATACAGTACTACTTGCACAGTTGAAAAATAATGAAAATTGTCCGTTCCAAAGTTTTATAAACTAACTCCAATTTTTGCATAATAAGTCAAAACATTAAAAACTATGATTGTCCAATATCGTATGGATAAATAAAAAATCAAGCATAGTAGATTGGAGAGGGGTGAATTCCTTGTCTATTGGTGACAGTTCCTCACTCTATTTTCCTTCAGTATTTGTTGCAATTTTTATGCTTTTTTTATTAAATAAATTAATAGATCTATATATAACTTGTGAGACATAAGATATTATGTTATTTATGTAAAGTTAATTTTCTTTGTGTGTTTTGCGTGGAGTTTATTATATCTCTCTTCATTTATGTGGTGAAGTATTTTTTTTTTTTTTTTTTTCGCATTTATTTTATTTTATTATGGTATCAGTGGTACAGAGTGTGGTGGAGAATAGGTTTAAAAGACGCATGGATGGACTGATTTGTATTGTTGGCCCGTCGGGGTAGGGGGCGACCTGTCCTCCCAAATTAGATTTAATGGGTATCAAAGTCATCTGTCTTCAGTCATAGAGCAACTGGTAGTTCATGAAATAATTAAGGGACTTATTGTATAGAAATTCAAGGAGAGTTTGTCAACATTGCCACTTTTGAAGACGTTTATATAGTATTTTCAAGTATCACCTTCCAATTTTTCAATTAAGAACTAAATTCTTAATTAAGATATGAAGCGAATAAATAATATATTTTAGTTACAAATATGTTTTGTTCTAATGATTCTGTTCTTCAGGAATGAAGTCATAATCCTGCCATGGATTAGTTTTAGTATTGATTTGAAGTAAAATATATTCATGAAAATCACTAACTTACCTTCATATTCAAAAAAATATAAAAAAAATATATGCATAGATAAAATAATATTACCAAAAATTCACTAATTGTATAGATATAATAGATTGTTTTGCAAAATCGGAGATTGTACGGACCACTTTATATAATCACTAAATTATAAATGAATCGGTTTTGATTCAAAGTAAGATTTATTTTATGATCTTATACACCGAGAAAAAAAACAACAAACAAAAAAATTTTTAAAAAATCTCTTTTTGCTTTTGCTTAAACCATATGAGGTGGTACGGCAAGAAATTTCAAAAAAAAAGGAGCGTGAGGTTAAATCTCTTTGTTACCTTTTTGAATTGGTATATTTTAGTCACATACTTCGCCAGATGGGAATACTGTTTTACATTTGTTTAGGGCCCCAGTGAATAAGATTACGAAATATAATAATTTACGTGCAGCGCGATATAAAGTAAAAAATTGTGTACACACAGAAATTTAATGTGGTTCACCCTTACTTATTGTAGGGCTACATCCACGGAACCCAACTCCGAATATTCTCTTTCCACTAATAAAGATAGTAAGGAACCTTACAAGAGAAGTAAATACAAAAAATAATAGTAGGCTTACAAAGAGAGTAATACAAAAATAGTGGCACTCAAAGTGTTTCCCAAAAAACACTCCATAATAATTTCCTCACTATTTTTCTCTCCCCAAGTTTTAGGAAACCCTTCCTAAAACTAGATAACTCTCTACATTTTTTTTTTCTTTTCTTTCCTCTGTGTGCTTTGGTTGAGGAAAACTTCTCCTATTTATAGGAGAAGGAAACGCGTATTGAACGAGTTGTATAATACCAATGCAAATTGGCTACCACTTCCAATTTGCACATTTCATGGCTGCTGCCTGACTTCTTTATTTCCTCCTCCCTTTGCTGACTTTTCTTTATAAAAAAAAATGTGTTTCCTTTTTTTTTTCTTTGTCAAAAGTGTGTGGGTCCCACATGTTGGAGGGACCCCACAACAATTCTCCCCCTCCCGACTACATGGTGGGACTCTCCATTCCTACTGCTTTGACACACAGTCTTCTCCGGTCGAAAACAAACCTTTTCCATATATCCGCAGCATTTCCTGTCTGTGTGATCTTTCGTAACCCATAGAGAAACTACTTTCCTCGTCCCACATGTTGGAGGGACCCCACAACAATTCTCCCCCTCCCGACTACATGGTGGGACTCTCCATTCCTACTGCTTTGACACACAGTTCGAACTTCTCCGTCGAAACAACCTTTGTCAATATATCCGCAGCATTTCTGTCTGTGTGAATCTTTCGTAACTAGAACTACTTCTCTTCAATGGCAAATCTAAGCCAATGATATCTTACATCAATGTGCTTCGTCCATGCATGATACATAGTATTTTTGCTCAAGTCTAACTTTAACTATCATAATAAACTATATATTCTTCCTGTTGCACGCCCAATTCTTGAAAGAATCACTTTAACCAAAGCATTTCCTTTCCTACTTCCGTTGCTGCAATGTACTCTGCTTCGGTTGTTGATAACGAAATACATTTTTGTAATCTTGACTGCTATAAAATAGCTCCCCCTAAGAATATAAATAGGTATCGTGATGTACATTTTCTTTCATCAAGATCACCGGCCATATCTGCATCTGTGTAACGAACAAGTGCAGGCTTTTCATCTCTAAAAGTTAAACATAACTTTGAAGTTTCTCTCAGGTATCTGGGGATTTGACAGAAATCGGTTCACAATGTCAACTGCATGAGCGATATCTAGTCTCGTACACACCATTGCGTACATCAAACTTCCGACCGCTGAAGAATATGGAACATTTGACATATCTCCTTTTCTTCTCTGTTGACTGTAGTGGTTTCATTAACTCCAACTTGAAGTTGAGCGACCAAGCGGTAGTGCTAACCTGGTTTAGACATTCTTTTCATATTTGAAACTCTCTAGCAACTCCGTTCAATACTATTTTTCCTGCGACTAACTCATAACCTGCAACTTTCTGTCTCGGATTAATCTCCATTCCGAGAGATTCGCTTGTCGATTGCCAAAATTCCTTTCATGATCAAATCCTTCATGTCAAATGCTTTTGACAAATCACTTTTTAACCTGATAATCATGTGTGCATCTTGTCCAACGATTAACATATCATCAACATATAAGAGAAGGATGATAAATTTATCATCAGGGAATTTTTGGACATATACACAAGGATCTGCATCTATCCTTTTGTATCCTTGATTCACCATGAAAGAATCAAACTTTTTATACTATTGTCACGGCGCTTGTTTCAACTCGTACAAGCTCTTCTTCAAGCGACAAACCATGTCCTCTTTTCCCTTGACCTTTGTCCAGTTCCTCTTGTGTTCATTTTCCATAGCTTCTTCAAAGCTTTCAGGTTCTCCCCCATCAGTCGTTAGTAGATACTCATTGACTGCATATCTAGTAGATGGTTGTCAGACTTTACTAGATCTTCTTAATGTTTGAGAACCTTCCGGTGCTAGTGGTTGAACATGAACACCCTAATCTTCATCTGGTTCATTCTGATTAGGAACTTCTGGATTTTCTAACTCTTGCACTTGTTCTTGTGGAACATTTTCTTCATCTCCAATTTGTCTGCGTTCTATTGGAGGGACTCTCTGTATGTTTGTTGAGTCTTCATCAGATCTATTGCGTTCATCAGACCTATTGGCACTTCTGCTTCAAATATCTTCAATAGTCTGATCTTCAAACAATACCACAATCAACATTTCTGTATAGTCGTCTTCTGGATTGGTCATCTAAACTCATATATCTAAATTGGTCTTTGGCTTATAACCAATTGACATAGCACACTGTCCTAGTCTTGGCATCAAGCATGTAGGACCGTTTTCATCTTCTGGATAAGACACCAAAAGGTTCATCCTTCGGGATAAGCACAAAGGCTTTGCAACCAAACACCCGCAAATGATCATAGGAAACATCCTTTCTTGACCATACTCTCTCTGGAGTATCATACTGTAGCGGAACACAAGGTGAACTATTGTAAGAGGAGCTTCACCCCAAAATCTTTTAGATAACTTTGAATGTGAGAGTAAACATCTGACTCTCTCCATCAAAGTTCTATCCATCCTCTCAGCCAAACTATTCAGTTGCAGCATCTTGGGAGGTGTTGTTTGATGTCGAATGCCATGCTCTTTGTAGAAAGCACCAAATGGCCAGTGTATTCTCCACCATTATCTGTCCTGATACACTTCAGCTTCTTGCCTGTCTGTCTTTTAACCAGGTTTAGAAGACTTCAATGTGTATGCCCAGGTCTTCTTAGTATGGTCATTGATAAATGTCACAAAATATCGATTTCCTCCATATGACATCGTCAATGGTCCACACAAATCTGAATGAATCAGATCTAATACATTCTTCATTCTGGAAGGAGGGGTAATCTTGAAACTGGAAGGAGGGGTAATCTTGAAAGCTACTTTGTTTTACTTTCCCGCTATACAATCAAGACACTTGTCTAAGTGAACTTTATCTAATCCAGCTAGTACATTCTTTCTTGCCAGAGTTGTCATTCCTTTAGCTACCGCAAATGAGCCTTTTGTCAGCTTCCACTGACTATTTCTGAAGGTGCTACAGAAACCTTCATCATTAAATCTACCAACCGAGATATGGACACATGCTCGAAAGCCCATTCCTCGTCAGTCTTGTCTTCCGGTTTAGCTGAACTAAGCACGGGCAGATGCATTTTGGTTACCATAAGTAGATCTCTCATTTTATTTCTCGACATACGGTAATTCGCACCATTTAGACTGATCATTTTGCTTGTCCATTTTTACTTGTGCAGAATATCATAATCGATCACCACATAACCGTATATATAAACCGTATATGTGAACAGTAGTATATGTGAATAGTGACCATGAATAGTAACTGTATATGTGAATAGTAACTGTATGCGTAAATAGTAACTGTACACGTGGATAGTATAGTGTTGGGCTTACTTGAAAGGGACTTAGCAACAGTAACGCCAATAGTACTTTTCACCATCAACTTTGAGTTTACTATTTTACTATTCATCACTAAGTCGATTCTGCAACGCCTTTCCGAGCGGACAGCACCAATGGACTCATCGTAATTTTCTCTTCGTCATGGTATATTTATTTTCAAAATATATCCACGGATCCAGTACCGCTATCTGACTGGCTGAACCTGCCGAAACCTTCGCTCTGATACCACTTGTTAGGGCCCAGGTGGCGAACGATGCGGACGGATCACGGCCACTTGGGCTAGGCGGCAATAATGCCTTAGTTACGTACTAGGAGCGATGAGTAGTCACTCTCATCGACGATATCATTTCAGAATTATACAGGGTCTGTGAGGATCGTAGCACTATAGGATATATAGCGTGCTATTATATAATACGCAATTAACCCATACCCACACGTTGCGCGGATATAGCAATGAAGAGAGTAATGAATGTGAGTGATACAAGGGTGATAGCGAGTCTAGACGGAACGAGAGAGATGTCATTAGCATGGTCACACCTAACTGATCTAGGCTACGTCCACGGAGACGCCGTTATACGGCACTGAGAACGATATGTAGATAGATGAGCCCCCCCAGCGCGATGACAGAGAGAGATATATCCACGGATCCAGTACCGCTATCTGACTGGCTGAACCTGCCGAAACCTTCGCTCTGATACCACTTGTTAGGGCCCAGGTGATAAGATTACGAAAATAATTACGACAGCGAAAAAGTAAAATTGTGATACACAGAAATTTACATGGTCCACCCTTAACTGTTTAGGGCTACGTCCACGAGACCAATTCTGAATATTTCTTTCTCTATTAAAATAGTAGGCTTACCAAGAGAGTAATACAAAAATAGTGGCACTCAAAGTATTTCCCAAAAAACAGCCCATAATAATTTCCTCATTATTTTTCTCTCTTTTCGTTTTAGCAAACCCTTCCTAAAACTAGATAACCCCCTCTCTATATTTTTTTTTTCTTTTTTTTCTTTTGTGTGTTGTGGTTGAGGAAAACTTCTCCTGTTTATAGAAAAAGGAAACGCTTATTGAATGCGCTGTACAATACTAATGCAAATTAGCTATCACTTTCAATTTGCACATTTCACGGCTGCCACCTTGTTGACGCGTGTTTTTATGCCCCCACCTAACCCAATGAGGATACAAGGACGTGGAATGAGGAATCATGGTTGACCGGAAGTCTTTAAACCAAGGATCGATTTAAACCAATTCAAAGAAGTCTGATTTGCACTAGGGTTGCGTCATGCAGCTATAAGGTGCGTGACGGCACTGGTAGTTGCGTCACGCAACTCCAATCAAGATGACGTCAACTTGAAAAGCCAACATAACGGTTTTACTTTCTGTTTGGATATGTGGCAGTGGTCCAGAAAGTGAGCTGCGTCACGCAGCTATCGGGTCTGTCACATAGCCGACAGTTGCATGACGCAGCTATCCTTTGTTGCCCTACCCATATAAATACTGCGTTTTTTATCTTTAAAAAAAAAATTGGGAGGAATTTTTGGAGAGCATAAAAAGATAACTGCAGCTAGGTTTTCTGGAGAGACTCTTTTGAGTTATCTTGAAGAAAAATAGCCTTTAGAAATCAATTAAGTCCATCTCAGCTGAGAATAGGTGAGCCCACAGGAGACGCCATGATAATGGGTCCATCGCATGACCGAGCACGCGATCTGTGTAGTATAGAAAGAATCTGGTATGCGACACGAGATTCGTTAAAAAAAGATAGCATTGAGTGCGTATAGACTGATGGACAACGACTCTATGCGCTGAGTTCAGGTCATGGACAATGAAAACACGCCTCGGACGATTCAGACGAATACGATCGATTAAATCGTGGGAGCAGATCTTGCACTAAAATACAACAAAAGAGAAAAAGAGTGAAAACAAAAGGAAAAAAGAATTTGATTTGTTAAAAATTGGTATAAGCAAAGACTTCTGGGGCCCTTGAATCTCGTTCCTTAGAGACATTCAATTGTTTTACAATCCCAATCTTGAGGGTTAGGTAATTATCTAGACTTTCTGTTAATTGGTATTTTTAGTTATTAATTCGTTATTATTTATTTTGTTGATGTTTTAGTAGTGTGATATTGATTAAACGGCACCCTGCCCATTATTGGATGTTTCTGGGTTATATTAAAATAAGTTTTGATAAAAGGGAAACGTGAAAAAAGGTAGTTTGAAAGGTAGTTACGGACCAGAGTAGTTGCGTCACGCAACTACTAGGTGCGTGACGGAACTGTTCATGTCCAAGATATAATTATATTACCCCCAACTAGTTGCGTGATGGAACTGTTCGTGTTTATGATTTTATTTCACTTTTATTTTTTGGCTTAATCCTGTATTTGAAATAAATTATTGATGAACCTGAAGATTTTCCCAAGTTACGAACAGCTGCGTTACGCAACTGTTGGATCCATCACACAACTGTTCTTTCATAGAACAGCTGCGTGACGCGACTGTTCTAAGGTTCCAGAAATAGCTTTTATTCTTCTTCTTTAAAAAAAATAAAATAAAAATAATAATTTTGTGCAATCAAATAAATGTTCAATTCTTTTTATAATTCAAGAGGCAAACAATAGTGGGCAGATTGCGGTTTAATTAAGTGTGGGCAGATTGCGGTTAGATAATAGGTTAATTTTTTGCTGTATGCATGATTCCAGCTTATTAGGTTTTCTTGAAATTAAAATGGGTACATGTATTTTAGGTACGGTTTGTGGCCCGGCCTTAAACCATAAAGGCAAGAGCGGGTCTTTGAATATTTAACTGTGACTGCTATGGGTTGTAATGATTGGTTGTGGTTTGAAATGATTATGAATGCAATGAAGGAATTTAATTTGGACGTATTCAATAATTTTCGCATAGCGAACTCGAATCGATTTATCGGTGGGTTGTAATAAATAAATTTGCTTTCTAAAATTAAATATTAGAAAATTGGTCAGATTAAAAGAGGCCGATTTCCGGATCCGGCTTTCAGCGGGTCGACATACCCATTCCACTTATCCCAAGAATCGCGTTTGGCTAGTGGCATGACCAGTCTTTTAAAAAATTGGCCTTAAATAAAATTGGGAATTTAAATGAAGTCTAAAATGAAGTCACTTTTAATTGGAAACGGTCCCATTGCCGAAAAAATGGGTGGCGACTCAAAATATTTTATAAGACCGATTTATCGGCATCGTGTACAATAAAAAGGTTTTGTCACCACTTTTTAATAAAGATCACTCATTTCCAAAAACGAGCATTTTTCGAGTCGTTCAGGGGCGGTCGGCGAAAACAGATTGGCGACTTCACTAGGGATCGAATCCAGAATCTCTGGTTATTTTTTTAATAACTAGATGGTTGCAATTAGGAATTGATTCTAAAGCCTACATTTTCTAAATAAAAATTGATTAGAAAGCCGTTGGAAAATTCTTTAATCGTCCGTATGTGCTTATTTGCTTTCCTTTATCTTTCTAGGATAATCTCATTCCCATACTGCATTTGCATCGTCTTCTCACCACTTCTACCCAATCTGTAACCTTTCAGTATTTTGATGTTTAAACTTTGAAGGTGGGATCCATGCCCTAAACTCGCGTTTTAGGAGCACAAATCCATCCGAGAATTAGCAAAATTACCGAACCATAAGCCTATACCTCTAAAAGGTGCGTCAAAAGGAGTAGGCCCCAAAAAAAAAGCCCGAAATCCTGTATTGCGGAACCCAACCTTTGTAAGCCTAAATGACCACAAGCCCATGCATTAGTCAAAAGCCGTAGTCACTTCCCTAAGGAACGCCTGATTCTGTTTCTGTTATTATGCCGCAATTGCATTTCCGAGAGTTTATATTCGTCAATCCTCAAAACCCACTGTTGGTTGTCCACATGTGAGCATACCTCATTCTAGCACATTTTTGCCTTCGGGGGAGGGTTCACACCCATGTGTGGGAGAGATAAGGTTGGAAGGCATGCATTTCCCATCTCCCACTCCCCTGTATGTTATAAAACTGCTCATCGGTTGTGACATTCATGCACACCATGTAATACTTTTCAGCCATGCATTTAAGAGCTAATTTTCAGTATGGACGTTTGACCGTGATTTTGAGACTGGACCTCAAATTCGTTCTGAATAACATAATGCAATCGCTTATAGTGAATTTATACCCAAAAGAAAAGGGAGTTATAAGGGGGTTGCGATTCCTTCGTATTTTCACATTTCTAGCATTGCATTTATCTGAAAGTAAGTTGAGAGATTACAAAATTTGTAACAAAACAAAACGAGAGGGATACTGCTTGGGAACCATATGTTCTAAGGCAAAAAGTAAGGATACAGAAACAAGAAACAAAAAAAGATAGTAAAAAGTGTTCCGCTTGGAAATTCTTTCATTCCAAGGCAAAAATTAGGGACTTGAGAGAAAATAGTCGATCGTAAAATCCAAAAAGGAACGGTCGGCGACAGATAATGCCAGAAATGTTTGAATGCAAAATAAGTTATTGCTGTGTTATTCATGTCAAATTTTGGGTCCAGTCGTTGAAATTGAGATCTTATTTCCATACGGATCATCAGCGCATTAGAACTGCATTCCTCATCCTATGTGTTGCTATTTCTCATGCATACATGCAGGACCTACTTTAACTCAGGTGTTTCTATCTATTAGTCAGAATTGATCCTTCCCGGGAATCGCTTCGAGAGCTTGGCACCGACGCTCTGGTCAACGTTTGGTTAGAGTATCCCCAATCCCCGAGCCTACTCCAGTTAGTCCTGTGATTCGTTCAAGTTCATCGGATTCAGTTTCTGATTCAGGTTTGGTAGAAATGGCGTTTCTGATTCAGGTTGGTTAGAAAATGGCTGACTAACACTGGTGAAATGAAGCCGGGTTTCTCTCCAGCCCAGATAAGACATCATTACTGAGATAATAGCATTACTGAGATAATAGCTGCTGCCTTGGCCCAAGAGAGGTCACAAAACCAGGTTCTTCCTGCTTCGAGCAATCAGCCTACGGTTGAGGAAAGGGATAATCCAGAACCCACTTCGGATAATCGGGCCTCCGCTGGTAATGCTGTCCCAATTGAGAATGATCTAGCTAAACAGTTTGCAGAGCTGAGGGATAAAGTGGAGAAAATGTCTATTGCAAAAGAGAAGGATCCAGTCACTAATTTCCACGTGGCTGAATATGTCTTGCATCCTACAAGTTCCACTTCATCCAAGACTTTCAAGCATACCATATTCGAAGGAGACAATGACCCGCGATCCCATTTGTCTGAGTTCCTTCGGGTCTCCCAAATGAATCGATATAACGAGGAAGATGTCTTACGGGCATTTCCTCAAACACGGCACAGGAGTTACAGGAGATGGTATGATGGCTTGGATACAGAGACACAGAGAAATTAGGTCAAGCTACAGACTGCTTTTTCGAAGCACTTCAAAACGGATGACAGTGATGAGTTCGGCCTGCGTGACTTAGAGAGCTTAAGACAAGAAAAGGATGAAAGTTTCTCGGATTATTACAGGAGGTGGAGGACAAAACTGTTCATGGTCCAGACAAGGCCAAAGGACCAAGAACTGATCAGGATTTAAGGCCAAAAGGACCAAAGAACTGATCAGGATTTTCAGTTAGAAGCCTGTTACCTTTTCTTCAAGGAGAGAATGCTGCCCAACCCTCTCACTGGAATTTTGCTTCTAGTTCATGGGCTGTTGGAATAATGAAGAGCTATACAAGGATGGATAAGGACGAGAAGAAGAAGAGTCGAGGGTTTGGTAACTACCGGTCCTCCTACACTGATAGAAATGCCGGAAGTAGTACCCCGAACCAGTCAGGGAGTAGTAACATGGTGGGAGCTGTTAACGAGAAGGTGAGAAGGGAGTTCACCGATCTGGGTAGACCTTTGAGCACGGTCATGAGATCCTGCATTAAGAACGGCGTGCTGTCCAAATTACTTGTTAATCCAGCTAAGCCTGTTCGGGGTAGGTTTATGGATCGACACTGCGAGTATCATCAGTGTAAGGGTCATTCTACTGATGACTGCTTCAAGTTAAGGCACGATATACAGGATCTGATAGACAGTGGGAAGATTACCAAACCTTCTACCTTTCTAAAAGGAATAACCGAGCACCAATAAGAATAAATCCATTGACCACAACCAGTATTAACTATCCACCCCACCAAGTCTCAAAATGGGGCGGTCGGTTTAATGCAAATTGGGAGTGGATCTACCGGGAGCAAGAAACTGGGTATTGCAAGAAGCCGAGTGGGAGGAAAGACTGTTGTGCTATGAGGAAAAGATGTGTGCTATGCTGAACATCTGGGATGATTGCAGTAGTGAGGAGGAAGAAGAGAAGAGGCCTGTGAAGATTGAAATTGAGAAGAGCATCATAGTTAAAGTTGGTGAAGTACCGGAAAGCAAAGACGAGCAGGTTCAGCTTGTGATTCAGAAAAGTTTGGCTGATCAGGAAGATCAATGGTACTATAGCAGTGATAAGGATGTAAATGAAGTTGGCATCCAGAGCTTAACCCGAAGCGGCCGTGTGTATAATCCAGACAACAATGCTCAATCTAAAGGAAAAGCAGTTGCCATCGATGGGATGGGAAAGAAAGCAACAGACAAGGGTGAAGAATAGCCTAAGGAAAAGAAGAAGGAAGATGATGTGGGAAAGGTACAAAGGAAGGCTACTGAAGTGGGTGAGAGTAGTCAAAACAAAATACCAAGCGGCGTAACAGCAAGTTCAGTATTGAGTCAGCTGCAGAGGACTAAGGCTGACAGACATTTCTCACTGTGGATCTACTGATAGCCTCAAAGGAGCACAGAGAATCTTTGTTAGAAAGCTATGACATTTGTCAGGAGTTCCTGCTAGAATCCAGAGCTGTGGATATTTGATTCAATGTGTACAGCGCAGGGATTGGCTTGAGATCACCTTTCTTTTGATCTCCGATCGTTCCTCCGGGGAAGGTAGAAAATCACTTCCAAGCCTCCTGTACATCCAGGTTACTGTACACGGGTGAGAAACCCGACAATGTGATTTGTGGACAAGGGTCGGCATTGTCCTGATGGCCCATTGAACAATGCTGTCCAAATTTAAGTCGAGGAGTCGGATCTCTTGAGCCGTCTTAATATGGTAGTTAAAGCATATGACAACCACCATGCGTAATGCAGGGGACTTTCAGGGCAAAGATTTCGACGGGGGGGAAATATAGAAAGTTGGGTAGATTGTAGTCGTCCTAGATATTTTAGGCCAATTATGCATTACTGTTGGAAGGCCATGGGCTTCATCCTCTGGGTGCAATTCCCTTCCACATTGCACAGAAAAGTTAAGGTTTCCTTGGCGGGACTTTGATTGTGGTTAACTATCAATGCACAAGAAGATTTGGAATGTAGGCGGCTGTAGAAAGTTCTAGAAGCATCTGTGCCCTTTATCTTGGTTTTCAAGGTTGGCTGTGATTGATGCTTGCAATTACTTGAAAACAAAAGTGCAGTTAACAGGAATGAAGCCCTTTTTTCTCGTAAAATTGATTGAAGAAGATGCAATGAAATTACGGTAAGGGCTAGGCTGGATTTACCAGGGAAGGTTTGAACTTTGTCATCAATCCTTCACATGGGACAACAAGCATTGGAATGGGCTGGTATTCAGAGAAGTAGAAAGAAGGAAACATATGAAAATCCAGTCTCCGAATAAAAGAAGCCAAGGACTGAACAAGATTTTTTCTTTGTCTCAGGAGGCTTTCAGAGGGGAATTTCAAAGCAGAGGAAAGACCTATCTTGGCCTTGAGATCTTACATGACAGACTTTTGATCAGACAGCTGATCAAAATCTCCTGAGCCTTCCTTTGAAACAGTTGGTTAGAAAGGCACACAGTTCATGGTTGTTATGGTTCAAACAGGCAGTGGCACAGAATGGTCACAGAAGATACCTGAATTTTAAAGATTTCCTGGGGATGGGGACGAAGCTTCAAGAATTGGTTGCAGGAGCAGAAGGCTAAAGGCAAGGATCCTTCCAGTCAATACTAGCAGCTGGAAGATTAACTAAAGAAAGCAGAGAGGTGAAGGTGACAGAGAATGAAGAGGCGGAAAGAAGAAGCTGCCCCAGAAGCAAAGGAAGCTCCAGATGAATCGATGAAGTGATCGAGCTATAAAAGACAGTTTTGTGATGCATGTATTGAACAGGCTATTAATCCTGGTCTTTTGTTTTCTGATCTTTGTTTTGAGAACGATTTGGATGGTTTCCCTTATTTATTTTCCAATTCAATGGAAGTGAATTTTGGACTACTTGTTTTCTTGTTTTCCTGATTGTCACGTTTCATGGCATTGATTATACCACCGCGCATTATTTGACATAAATGCATGTATCCCATTTGCATTTAAACCCTAACACCACTTTGAAGATCCCAAAAATAATCCGAAATCTCTCCTTCTTTTTATTT
>NW_023591086.1:0-56623 GCF_014843425.1 Jatropha curcas | reverse complement strand
ATATGCTGCCCTTTGGTGGGATAATCTGCAAAAGCGAAGATGGATGCGGTGTTCTTACCACCTCATTACAGACAGAAAATGATTAAGCAAATGTTGAGCCTCAAACAAGACACTAAAATCGTGGAACAATAAACCATGGAATTTGAGGAATTTTTATTGAAGTGTGAGGTCGACGAGACCGAGGAGCTGATCATGGGGCATTTTCTCCAAGGCTTGCATTTTGAAATCCAAGACATGGTAAGCTTCTACCCTCATGAATCTCTTATTGAATTAAAGAGATTAGCATTGAGAAGTGAGGCAAGTTTGAAGCATTCACACCAAAATAAAACTAATACCAGAACTTCTAACTACAAACCGAGCTCTAGTAGCCCCAATTATGCCCCTATCAAGACCACATACACACCCTCACCAAAACCACCTCTTAAAAACACTTTCGACACACCAAGAAGTACTCAATCTGTCCCACCATCCAAAAGTACCTCTCTGGGGTGTTCAACTTCTGTGGACTTAACAGTCTCATGCTTCAGGACATTAGTGTAAACATGTCTACCAAAATATAAAACTAAATACCGAACTTCCTAAACTACAAACCGAGCTCATATGTCATAGCCCAAACAATCTTAAGTTGCTCCCTATGCCGAAGTTACCACATACACGACCTCTCCATGTTTTCATTGTATTTTTTCTTAAGGTAATGTCACCAAAAAAGCACACCTCTCTTGAGTCGAGCCTACTCTTTACACACGAAGCATCAGCACTGAATGATGCCATTACTCGCAAATCTGGAGATCCCACAACAAGACCACATACACACCCTCACCAAAACCACCTCTTAAAAACACTTTCGACACACCAAGAAGTACTCAATCTGTCCCACCATCCAAAAGTACCTCTAAGAATGCTTTGAAATGTTCCAAATGCCAAGGGTATGGACACTTCCAATCTGAATGTCCTTCAAGGAAAATAATGACCCTTAGGAGATAGAGGAAATTGAGGAAGAAATATACCATGCTAATCCTATTGCGGTAAATAATGAATTGATTGTTGATGAGGGTGCAACCCTTGTTTGTGACGCAATGGAAGATGGGGAGTGTTTAGTGATGATGTGTATTTTGAATATTGAAAAGAGTGAGGAGGATTGGAGGAGGAAATCCCTGTTTCACTCCAGATGTTTGACAAAAAATAAATTATGTGAAGTTATTATTGATAGTGGTGCATGTGAGAATGTTGTATCCAATGAAATTGTTGCGAAGTTGGGACTGAAAACCGAGCCAATTGACACCCCTTACAGGTTGGCTTGGCTGAATTCTGAACATGAAATTAAGGTCATTAAGAAGTGTCTAGTCCCTTTTGCAATTGGGCAATATGTGGATGAGGTGAGCTGCCATGTTATCCCAATGATAGCTTGTCACTTGCTTCTTGGGAGGCCTTGGTTGTATGATAAGGATGTGCAACAACAAGGGAAGGCCAATACTTACACCTTTTCCATGAGGGTAACACCATCTTGCTCATGATGATAAGGATGTTGGCAACAAACAAGCGGAAGGCCAATACTTACCCTTTCTCCATGGAGGGTAACACCATCTTGCTCACACCGTTTACTACCTATCAATAAGCACAAGGTGTATAACGCTGCTTATATTTGTGTATCATAGGGTAGCTGTGCTTATGTTTATAATATAGTTTTTAATTAGACATTTATGTTGCACTTTGTGTGTTTTGCCTCAATTATATGATGCCTTAAAGTATGGTGCTCTGTTTCCAGGATGACCGAATGTGTTGTTTTGCCAATTGTTTTTTTCCGGCAGTGACGCGTTTCCTTTCAACGGAGAATGATCGAGTGCTGGGAGAATCTTATCTCTGTGATTAAGGAACTGGGTGTGACCTGACATTGCATTGGAGCTGTTATATATGACAATAGCGCGCCAGGTCTTCTTCTTGTAATATTTTGATTTTTCTAATCAACATACGATCTTTATTTTTCTATTACCCGAATCACGAAAGTTAAAGTTTCGTGCATTGAGAATTGGCGCCTTTTTGGCGCATTGGAATTATTGTTGTAACTCAATTCACATTCCAATAAGCTTTTTCTTGGTTCTATTCCTCCACGAAACCAAATTTTCTGTTCGCTTTTCAATTATCATAATTCTTTTGGAGTGACTAAATATATGTGATTTGTAATTTCACGTAGAAAGTGGTATTTTATTACTATTAAATCTTAGTATATTGTAAATATCACCTTTTAGTAATATTGATAGTATCTAAATGCGGACACAGTCTTATCCTTAATTTCTTAAGTACGCTTAGGTACCCTAGAAGAGAAAAATTGTAGGAATTCTGGCCAGCAGATGTGCACTAGGACTTTGATAAATACAAGGCACTGTAGCTTCTAGCACGCCCAGGGCCCAGTGCTAAAGCTCAGGCACACACTGCCCGTGGCTTAGAAAGCCAATGGAAACCAAGTATAGGCTAGCCATGACAGAAAGAAAGAGCATCGCGACAAGCGGATGTGTGAAAATGGGAATCTGGCCGCAAAGTTTGGCGTAGCAGATGTGTAACACAGGGACTGTGTCCAAAATCTTAGCACGCTAACGACGCCATGGCTGGGCAAATGAGACCTAGGCATAGACTTCCTAGAAGAAAGCACGCCCTGCCTGTGCTTCGCGTATTGCCACCGTCACCCTCGTGCCTACAGTGGCTTTGGCACTAATCCGCTGCTACCCCCAAGTTAGACAACAAACTTTTTCATAAAGGGGTACCGGGCGCCCCGTTGCTTTCACTATGTCTCGCACTCGTCTCCAGACTAAAGCACACTCTTCATGCCCAGTCCGTGCCATTGAAGCACGCCCCTGTTTTGGCTGTCGAGGCCATTCGCGGACACCAAGCGTGAATTTAATACGCAAATCAAGCTTTCTCCTCAACATGGAGAAACCACGAGACATTCAAGGGAGTTTCCTAAACACACTAAAACAAGACCTGGACCTCTTCTATTTTTTACCTATTAAATTTTCATCTGTACCTTACGGCCGAATCTCTCTTATCATGTCTAAATAAATCAATAAGGCAAATGGGAGACATAATTTATTGGTAATGAGGAGGTGGATAAACAAATCCACTGTGGATCATGAAATACTCTCTTACTCTATATTATTTTTCGTTGCGAATTTTCGTAAACACTTTTTGGTAATTGATAAACAATCCCTGTGGATATGATACTCTCTTACTCTATATTACTTGTTGCGATTTCGTACACTTGCGAAAAACGTTGTCAAGCAACAGAAGAAGAGAGAAGTTGGGGTGGTTGGATTGTTATCCAATGATGAGAAGAGTGAGAAGAGTTGGGCTGCCTAGCTATGTTCCAATTGACGTGGAGGATGAGCCCAAACAGAATCATGTGATTCCAATAGAGGCACAATTTCTTATTAGGGAATTTGAGAGAGTTTTCCCAAACACTTTACCTATTGGTTTGTCCCCTCTAAGATCAATACAACATGAGATCAGTTTTGTTCTGGGAGCTCAAATTCCTCATAAACACTCCTATAGAATAAGTCCTCAAGAGAGTGATGAATTACAAAAGCAAGTTGATGAATTGTTAAAAAGAGGCTTTATAAGAGAGAGTGTTTCTCCTTGTGTTGTGCAACCTTTGTTGTTTCTAAAAAAAATGGCAAGTGGAGAATGGTAATAGATTCAAGGGCTATTAACAAGATAACGATCAAGTACAGGTTTCCTATTCCAAGGCTTGATGACATGCTTGATCCATTGCATGGAGCTTCAGTTTTCTTAAGGATTGATCTTGCAAATGGATTCTAACAGGAGCTTCAGTTTTCTTAAGGATTGATCTTGCAAATGGATTCTAACAAATTCGTGTTAGAGAAGGTGATGAGTGGAAAACAGCTTCAAGACTAATGAGGGGCTGTATGAATGGTTGGTAATGCCTATGGGACTCTCTAATTCACCTTCCACCTTTATGCGGCTCATGAATGAGGTACTCAAACCTTTTCTTAACAAGTTTGTGGTGATATACTTTGATGATATTCTGATCTTTAGTGCTAGTTTACATGAGCATTATATGCATTTGAGACTTGTTTTTGAGGTTTTGGACTGTGAAGAGGTTTTGGACTGTGAATCATTGTATGCTAATGTAGAGAAGTTTCATTTTTGTGATAGCAACATTAGTTTTTTGGGGTATGTTGTATCGAATGATGGCATAAGTATGGATTCTAAAAAGGTTAAAGCTATTGTTGAATGGCCTATTCCAAATAATCTATTTCAAGTAAGGAGTTTTCATGGGTTTTGTTCTTTTTATAGGAGATTCATTAAATGTTTTAGTACTATAACAAGTCCTATAATAGACTGCATGAAAAAGGGGGTGTTTAAATGGACACCTCAAGCCACCCTTGCTTTTAACACTTTAAAGAATGCAATGACAAAAGCTCCTGTTTTAGCCTTGCCTAATTTCAATTTACCTTTTGAATTGGAGTGTGGTGCTAGTGGAGCTGGGATAGGGGCTGTTTTGAGTCAAGAAGGCAAACCTATTGCATTTTTTAGTGAAAAATTGATTGAGTGTAGGAGAAAATATTATGCCTATGATCTTGAGTTTTATGCCTTGATTCGTGCTCTAAGACATTGGAATGCATATTTTTTTGGCTAACTCTTTCATCTTTTTTACTGACCATCAAGCCCTCAAATACATACAAAGTCAAGCTAAGTTTTTTACTGACCCATCGCAAGCCCTCAAATACATACACAAGTCAAGCTAAGTTAAGTTAAGCAAGAGACATGCATCTTGGGTTGAATACATGCAATCCTTTGATTTTGTAGTGAAGTATAGGGATGGTCCAAGCAATAGAGTGGCTGATGCATTGTCTAGGAGATATGAGGTTCTTAGTACCATGCATGCTCATATAATAGGATTTGAGAATATTAAGACCTTGTATGAGAGTGATGGGGAATTTTGGTCAAATTTAGGAGAGAGTTAGGAAAGATGGTGCATTTAGGAACTTCACTATTCATGATGGTTATCTTTTCAAGCTTAATGCTGTTTGTGTTCCTCAAAGCTCTTTAAGGGAAGCAATTCTTAAGGAAGTCCATGGTGCATGGTGGAGGCCTAGCCGGTCACTCTGGAAGAGACAAAACCTATGAATTGGCAAGCAAGAATTTCTATTGGCCAAAGATGTGGAAAGAGGTTTCAAGACTCGTTAAGGGTTATAATACTTGTAAGCAATCCAAGATGACCTTACAAGCTCACGGACCATACATGCCTTTGCCGATTCCCAGCTCACCATGGGAAGATGTAAGTACTGATTTCATTATTGGCTTGCCAAGAACAAGACGAAATCATGATTCCAATATGGTTGTAGTAGATAGGTTCTCAAAAATGGCTTATTTTATTGCTTGTAACAAAACAAATGATGCATCTCATATTCTAAATTTGTACTTTGAAAATGTTGTAAAACTCCATGGAATTCCTAGGAGCATCGTGAGTGATAGGGATGTAAAGTTTTTGAGTCATTTTTGGAGACATTTGTGGACAAGGTTAGGAACTACCTTGAAGTTCAGCACGGCCTTTCATCCTCAAATAGATGGACAAACAGAAGTGGTCAATTGAAGCTTGGGCAACATTTTGAGAAGTTTGCTAAAGGGGAAAGTGAACAATTGGGATTCTTTATTGGCTCATGCTGAATTTGTTTAAAACAGTTCAAAGAGTAAGACTATAAATTTTACTCCTTTTGAATTAGTTTATGGAGAGCTAATCCACTTGTTCCTCTTGATTTGAGCAAAATACATTCTAGTATTCCTTCTAACTTAAAGGCCGAGGACAGAGCTACTGATCAAACTCCATGCTAAGGCAAAGGCACATATTGAGAAAAAGAACGAGGCCTACAAGATGCAAGCCAAGCTGAAACCTATTGTGGAATTTAAAGAAGGTGACTTAGTGTGGGTTCAGTTAAGGAAGGAAAGATTCCCTTCTAAAAGAAAGAATAAACTTATGCCCAAGGTTATGCCCAAGGCCGAGGGTCCTTACAAGATCATCAAGAAGGTAAACCAGAATGCTTACAAGGTAGAGCTGCCTCCATCTTATAAGATTTCCAACACCTTCAATGTAACTGACTTAGCCAAATACAAGGAAGACACCATGTCAACTTCTGACTAAGTTGAAACTTTTCAAGAAGGGGAGAATGATGGAGGTCCATCTAGCCTTTCATTACAAGCTGTCCTAGACATGGGCCTTAGTCTTGACTCCATTAGTGAAGTTGATGAAGACACTCCAAGTGAAGATGGGCTTAATGGGGGTGACATGTTCAATCTGCCTTAGTCTTGACTCCATTAGTGAAGTTGATGAAGACACTCCAAGTGAAGATGGGCTTAATGGGGGTGACATGTTCAATCTAAAGCTAGAGCTCCTTTTGGCGCCATTTGGGTTCCTTCAAACCATCATCTTTGAAGACCACACTCAAAGACCACTTGGTTGATCATTGACTATGAATTTTAGACCATTTGTGCTATTTTCAAAGTTAGTTATTGTCCTTTGAAATTGTGTCTTTGAGTGTGTTGTTTTCAACCTCAGTTGGTGACCTTTGAACTTGTGTCTTTGAGTGTTTTGTTTTCAACCTTAGTTGGTGACCTTTAAACTTGTGTCTTTGAGTGTGCTGTTTTCAACCTTAGTTGGTGCCCTTTGAAATTATGTCTCTTGTTTCCCTATTTAAAGGGATTTTTGTATAATTTGAAAGGAGATTTTTGAATAACAAGAAGGTGTTTCCCTATTTAAAGGGATTTTTGTATATCTTGAAAGGAGATTTTTGAATAACCAGAAGGTGTTAATCACATTTGGGTTTTATTAGTTTCCAAAAACAATCATCTATCTTTGTCATCTTAATCTTCATCATTAGCTACCTTAGCCTTCCATCACATTTTCAACCAAGACAGACCTTAGCATGGCCAGGGCGTGCCTCAAAGCACGGGTGTGCTTCTCTCCACTCCAAGAGACAGACCATAGCACGGCCAAGGTGTGCCTCAAAGCACGGGCGTGCTTCTCCAATCTCCAAGAGTCAGACTCTAGCACTGCTAGGGCATGCTTCTAAGCACGGGCGTGCTTCTCCATCAATACCATAGTCTTCTTCACCACGCCATCAGTCTGTCAGATTAAAAGGCACCTCTGTGTTTGGGAACTTGTCACTGTGCATCATTCTGAATTTAGATGAGTCCCCAAAGGCCTAATCCTCTGGGCAAGGGCAATGTATGTCCTCCCCTTTTCGATAAATAGGGGAAGGGGGAACTTCAGTTGTTCACATTTGCAAATTCCTTCCTCTTTTTCTTCTCTAAAACCTCTGACCTTGGTCTTCTGTGGAGATGGCTCAACAATCAAGACATGCGCCCATCATGACCTCAAGTGACATAGAGTTCTACTGAAGGATCGAAGCACCCAAATCTAAGTCCTTGGCTAGAGAACGGTACCTTTCTGATCGGTCTCTGAACTTTTTAAATTTCTGCAATTTAGTCCCCAATTATGCACTTACTAGAAGTTAAATATGTTTGGACATCAACTGATATGCATGACTAATAGGAAGATGAGTTCCTAAAGCTATGACATTAACCTGACTAGGTGGGAATTTTGTAACTCGACCCCTGAACTTTGAACAAATTACGCTTTAACCCATAATTTGCTTAGCTTAGATTTTCCGTTTGTTTTGGCTCTGATTAAAGCCATAACCTCCTCAGGCCCTCTGTAGGTAGCTCCAGTTGGAATTTGATTGTAATTTACCATTTTGGTCCCTTGATTTTGTGAAAATTACCACTTTTCCCTCATGGTTTGTTTTCAGCTCTGGTTGGAGCTACAACCTCCTGTGACCCCATAGATAGGTTTGAAAAACCTTGTTCTGAGTCAGAAAACTTTCATAGTTGGTCTGAAAACCTTGTTCTGAATTTGAAAACTTTTGTAGTTAGTCTTAAAATCTTGTTCTGAGTCTGAAAACTTCTGTAGTTTGAAAACTTAAGTTTGATAATTTTTGTACTTAGTCTGACAACCCTGATTTAAATCTGAACACTTTTGTAGTAAATTTTTCTAGTTGCTATCTTCCTGTATGAAGTGTTAATTTTGCTGCATAGACATTACTTTTGCATTGAAATGCGTGTTAGTAAATTCTTTTAATGTATTCATAAGTTATGAATTGAAAATTCTGAGAACTAATATTTGTGCATTTGTGTGCCTGTGCACATACTTGGTAGGCCAACATCCATTCTCGGGGGGCGCGGAAGGGCCTAGGCATTGTAGGGAGCGTCATCCGAAGAAACCTAACCGTTGGTGATATGATAGCTCCTACTTGGATGCACCTATTTGCCGCATTGGAGACTAGTAACGCCGACCATCCCTTGTAGCGGGCATTAGTGGAGAGGTGGTGGGATACGACCAACACCTTTAATACAACCATCGGGGAGTTGACCATCACCCCTTTTGAGTTTGTCGTCTTGATGTGGATTCGCTTCGGTTCTTGCCTGCCAGACGTGGACTCTTTGATGCTTACTCCTGAGCGTCTAGCTGACCTACTTGGATTCACGCTAGTGCTCAGTGTAGGGGGCTTATACAACCATAGTACTCTTTGCGAGCAGTTGAGGGACTTGAGCCGAGTAGGCGGGGATAGAGCTACCACTGACCAGTTGACCCGTACATCCCTACTTCTGGTCTTAGGATTTACCATTGCACATGATAGGGGGGATCACGTGAATCTTTCTTCGTTCAGTCCCTGGCAGACCTGAGCTTGCTTAGGGAGTATGATTGGGTGGTGCCTTCATGGCATCTATGTACTGTGATATGAGTCAGTACAGTCATTGCGCCCGGACGACTTAAGGGTACTGCGGCTATATGAGAGGTGAGTTTTCTGAACTGTTCCCCGTTTTCTTCTTTAGGCTGATTTCTCTAGTTCGTACCTTCCAATTATCTATTTTGCAGGCTTGGGCTTATCTGCTTTTCCCATTCATTGCTCCCATTCTGACACGGGACGTATAGTGGGAGATCTCGATGATGAGCCATTTTAGGCCGGCTTTGATAAACATGTTAGGGAGGGTCACTTGATTCTACGGAGGAGGTTTAACGAGCTGTCCATAACTCAGGTGAGTTTCCAATGACTTGTAGATCATCGTTCACGTCGAGGTCTGAGAGGTGTCGTTTACTTTTATAGGTGAGGATTTGTATATTCCATCATTTCCTTGATACTCCCCTCGAGGGGAATCTGCTTCATGCTTGGGAGATGACGCACTCACAAGTCCTTTTGAGGTGTGGGGTGATCCAGCGCTATTGGCTATGGGTGGGTCTATTGTAATGCCCTATTTTTCTTGCGTCTGAAACAGTAGTTTACCGGTCTATGAATAGTACCATCGGTATGTGAATAGTACTACCGATCTGAGAATCGATATTATTTTGGCCCAGAAAAATTACTATTTATATTTTATGTAATCTTTTTGGAGCAAGCATGCATGATTTTTATGGATAGAAAGTAAGTAATGAATTTATTTGGGAATTTAGATAATTAGTGAATAGTGAATTATGGTGTTATATTAATTAAGGAAATTTAAGGAATTATTTTTATGGAGTAAATCTAAGAATTTTGTGGAGATAAATAGTGAATTATTTGGTGTTTTATATTAATTAAGGAAATTTAAGGAATTAATTTTTATGGAGTAAATCTAAGAATTTTGTGGAGATAAATAATATTTTGAAGGAATTTAATTGGTACAATATTTTTCCCATTAGAATTAGATTACCCATTGATTAGAAACTTAGCCACTCCAATTTAATGATAAAAAGACTAAAGAAAGCGCCTTTAGTTGCTTTATATAAGTCAAACACCCAATAATTGTGCAACACTTTCTTCTTCTTCTTCTTCTCTTCTTCTTCTTCTTCTTCTTCTTCCCTTACTTAGGCGTCAACTTCCTCTTCTTCTTCTCTTTGTTTTTCTTCAATTCCTACTTGCTAAATCCGCCAAATTCACTCCATTAAACTTGATTTAAGTAATTAATCTTAGAGAATTAAGCTTGAGAAGTGATTTGTGGTAATTATTTTCAAGAAATTCGGAGATTTCCTACTTGAGCCAATAAATGTTTTGATGATAACTTCATTATTTTTAGGTTTAGATTCTTCTTTTAGCATATACATGCTTATTCATGCTCCAATTTCTTCTTTTATGTGTTGCCTTTGTTTTGATTTTGATTTTCTTATATGTAGAGGGTGCAGAACCTTCTACCAAATAGAAGGGTAAAACTAAGGCTTAAAGAGTTTTAATTCAAGTTTGTTAAAGCTTGTTTTAAGGTTAGTGTTCATAAATACACTTACCTTGTTTCAATTTTTGATTTTGTGATTTTATGCTATTATGTGATAATTTGGTTATGCTATTATGTGATAATTTGGGAATTTTGTATGAATTGATTAAATTGTTGAACTTTGGTTATATAATTGTGCTCTTGGGTGCATTTGAACATTGTTAGAATGATTAATTGGTTGAGAGAAACTCCTCCCCTTATTCTCTCATGTTGGCTGAACCATATATGAAGTAAGGTGTGAGTTTTTCTTTTCAATTTTTGATTTAAGCTCTAAATGTGTTGTTATGAATATATTTAATGGATACTAAAGTTAAATTTTACATATGTTAAGTTTACTAATTTTTCCTTTGAGTAAATTATTGGACATTTTGGGGAAAAGTGTGGAATTAATTTAATTGATGCGTGATGAGGGTTTGAATGGATACTTGGGTGCTTAAGAATTATGTTAACATGCTTGATTGAAGGAGGAAACTTCCTCCCCTTAATTTGCATGAAGAGGTCGGCTTACTTAATTGCCTTATTAAGTGATGTATGCACCTTCTATATTCTATATATATATAATATATTATATATATATATATATATTATATATATATATATATATATATATATATATAATATATATATATATATTATATATATATATATATATCTTTCATAGTATGATGCATTTGAAATAATTTTCATATGTTTTTTAGTTTATGAGAAATGGGTGTTTTAAGCATATGTGCCTTGAATTTCAATAAGGAAAATATGATTTAATTTGATAAGTTTTATTCATGATGAATCTTATTATGACTTTAGGGAAAGTAAAAAAAAAAAAAGAAAAAGAAAATGAGTTTAAGAGAAATTTTTCCCTATGATAAGATTGTTGCCTAAGTATGAATATTTTTATGAATTACTTAAGTTTAAATTAAAGTTTTCCAAATTATGATTTTAAAGAAGACTAAACGAAAATGAATTTTACCGAAAGAAAATGTTATGAATTAAAAGAAAATAAAACAAGGATTTTGGTGGGCTCTAATATACTTGGTGTGAATTTGTTGCATGATTTGATTTACTTGGTAAGATGAGCATGGTCGGCATTTGATGCCATTATGATAAGAAGCTATGATCATATGCTAGGCACGTGGGTGTCATATGTTAGGGCGGACACGCTCTATATGTTATGCTAGGCTCTTACAACCCCTATGAATAAGCTATGAAATCTTATTTGCTTCTTTTTCTCCTATGTGTATGCGAGCCCATTGGAAAATATCTTTTAAAAAAAATTAAATTTATGAGATTGCATTATTTTAGTAAATCTTAGTTTAGAATAAATTATTTATGTTATCAAATGAATTTCCAAAGCATGATGTTTTAGTGCATAATTTTAAAATATTAGCATGTTTATTGGTTAATAAATGTTTAAGTAAAGGACTTATGGTATAAAAGAACTAAATTATTTATGTTATCTTTATTTATGTTATCTATTGTAAGTTTATTTGATATTTCTTATGCTATAAATGTTAATGTATGTTAAAAATTTAATGATTTTATGATTTGTAAATCTTTTTTTGAAAATTTATAATTTGAGTATGTTGTCATCACAACATTGATATGTTTGTGATTTATGAGCAATACTGAGTTTTATAGGTTCGAGACTATGTTTTGCTGCTTGAAGACTAGAAGAGTAGCATCAGAGCAGAAGAGACTAATTTGAAAGTAGTAGATTTAGTTTTATGTAATTAAGAATTTTAGCATGTATAATTATTACATTTTTTTTGAAGATTATGTTATTTGAATTATAAC
Organism: Jatropha curcas; assembly: GCF_014843425.1. The sequence goes on along the minus strand of NW_023591086.1, from coordinate 44,518 downwards.
TTAAGCATGTTATTACAAATTATTTTAGTGTATATATTTGGATTATTTTAGTGTAATTATTTGGAGATAAGTATGAGACATATTTTATAAATTGGATATAAAATATATATCTTTTAAGATAAGTTTGGCATAAGATTAGTTCACTAGGACTTGATTATATATATATATATACTTAATGTATTGGTTGACCGCGTGTCCGTTTATGCCCCACCTAACCCAGTGATGATCTAACCCAATGAGGATACGAGGATGCGGAATGAAGGGTTACGGCTATCCAGAAGTCTTTTAATCCAAGGATTTAAAATCAGACTAATTTAAATGTGTTTGGATTCCACAAGAGTTGCGTCACGCAACTATTAGGTGCGTGACGGCACTGTCGATTGCATCACGCAACTCTAATCTAGATGACGTCACCGTGAATGCCGACATAACGGTTTTTCATTCTGTTTGAGTACGTGGCAACAGTCCATAAAGTGAGCTACGTCACGCAGCTATCGGGTCCATCACGCAGCCATAAGATGCGTGACGCAGCTATCCCCTGTTGCCCTACCTCTATAAATACAGCGTTATTTCTCTTATTCGGGACAAGAATTTTAGGGCGTAAAAACATACACTTGCGGCTAGGTTTTTCTTCAAAAACTCTTCTGAGTTGTCTTGAAGAAAAACAGCCATTAGACATCAAATAGGTTAAAACGAAAATCATTAAAAAGGAAAAGAAAATAAGAAAGAAAAGGATGAGTGTTAAATCCTTGTGAACAAAGGCCTCTGGAATCCCTAAACCTTCGTTCTTTAAGGCGTTCAAGTTGTTAACGATCCTCAATCTAAGGGCTAGGTAATTCTCCTAAACTTTTATTGGTATTTTTAGTTGTTTATTCATTGTTATTTATTTTATCATCGCTTTAGTAGTTTAATCTTAGTTAAATGGTATTCTGCTCACTCTTGGGTGTTGTTGGTCTGCTCACTCTTGGGTGTTGTTGGATTGTAAAAAGGTTGTTTGAAAAGTAAATACGGACCAGAGCAGTTGCGTCATGCAGCCAGTAGTTCCATCACGGACCTGGCAGTTGCGTGACGAAACTATTCATACTCATAATTTTATTTTCTGTTTAATATTATATTTATATTTATGGATTTGAAATAAACGGTTTGGCGGATCTGGAAGTTTTCCAAATTATGAACAGCTGCGTCACGCAGCTATAGGATCCGTCACGCAACTGTTCTTCCATAGAACAGCTGCGTGCGCGACTGTTCTAGGGTTCCAGAAGACATTTTTATTCTTTTTAAACACTTGATGAATTTTGTATAAAGAAAATAAAACTTAGTTCTTAAAATAAATCTGAAGACAACCAATTGTGGGCAGATTGCAATTTAGCTAAGTTTAGAACACTAAAGGATAATTATACATGATTTTAGGGTTTTGGTTTTCGGGTTTAATATTTTCAGGGTAGAATGTAGTTCTTAGGTCTGGTTTGTGGCCCACCTTTAACCATAAGGCAAGAGCGGGTCTTTTGTTTATTTTGATTTAACTATCTTGGGTTGAATGGTTTGAATGATTTTTAACTATCTTGGGTTGAATGGTTTGAATGATTTGAATGATTATGAATGTAACGAATGAACTTGTTTGGGGACGATTAAATAATTTTCCACATAGGAACTCGGTTCGTTTTATTCGGTTTGGGTTTGAATAAATAAATTGGCTTTTCTAACTAAAATAAATTAGAAATCGTAGTTTAAAAGAGGCCGGTTTATCTAGGCATCGGCTTCCAACGGGCCGGCGTACCCAATTCCCTTACCCAGAACTGCATTGGTTCGCCGGACCAGTCTTTCAAAGATTTTGGCTTTAAATAAAATTGGGTTTAAAATGGAGTCATTTTTATAAAATAAAATTGGAAAACGGTCTAAAATTGGAAAACGGTCCTTCCCCATTCTTCTTCTTTTTCCTGAATAAAATGGGTTTGGGCAGACCCTCAAAAAAATGTTTTGTAAGACCGATTCATTCGGCATCTGTATCAAAGTGTTTGTCACCATTATCAAAAATATCCACTTTTTCCCAAACTCAAAAGGGACAAGTTTTTAAGAAGTCGCCTCGGATAGCCGATGCCGAAACCAAATTTGGCAACTTCACTGGGACGCACCCTAATCCCTCCGGTTCATTTTTTTAACTAGATGGTTGCAATTAGGAATTGACTCTAAAAGCCTACAATTTTCCTAATAAAAATTGGTTAGAAAGCCGTTGGAAAATTCTTTAATGCGTCGTATGTGTTTATTTACTTTCCTTTATTTTTCTAAGATCTTGCATTCATACTGCATTTCTTCTCTTCTCACTCACTTTCTATCCCAATTAATACCCTTCCGGTAATCTTTGTTAAATTTCGAAGGTGGATCCAGCCTAAACCTCGCGTTTTGGGTACATCCACCCAAGAAGTTAAGCAATTTTTACCCAACCGCAAGCCTAGTAAACCCATTTAAAAAAGGTGCTCTAAAGGAGTGGGCCCATAAAAAAAAAGCCCGATCCTGTTTGCGGAACCGCTAACTTTGTAAGCCCATGGACTAAAGCTGCATGCATTGAATAGCCTTAGTTATTCCCCCTAAGGAAAACCCGTGATGTTGTTTTGCTGTTGTTTCTGTTGCCATTCATTAGGTCTCGAGAGTTTTATAATCGCCAATCTCAAAAACCCCCCTGTTGGTTGTCAGATTAGAGCCAAATCCTAGGAAACAGATATCGGAAATTTGTACCAACAGAATTACCAACAGAATTCGTGTGTGGGAGAGATAAGGTTGGAAGGCATGCATTTCCCAACTCCCGTTCCCCTGTGTGTTATAAACTGTTCATATACTGTGACATCCATGCATCACATGGAGGAACCTCTCACAAAGACAGAGGAAAGACAAAGCATCAGTCACATCGTCTTCTCAAACAGAAGAAGAAGAAGATGAGTCGCTGGATGGAAACAAGTTTTGGGTAAAGTGGATGCCTTACAGCACAGGAGAGTTTGCAGGTCATAGTTCTTGACGTGAGACAGCAACTGCACACGAATCAAGCAAACCAAGCACGTATGGAACGGAAGTGGATGAAATCTTCCTAAAAACAAAACATCAAGGTTCTCAGGAGGCCCAAGGCTTTTCTATCCTTTTTTGTTTTCCATTTCTTATGTGTTCTATGCATGTGCGTTTTGTGTTTTATGTATCCTCCCACAATGAGGACATTGTGTCTTTAGCGTAGAGGAAACTTATATTTTCATGTCAATTGTAAAAAAAAAAAATGTGTAAAAAAAAGAGGGGAAAAAAATGTGTAAAAAAAAGAGGGGTCAATTTCTTTGCCTTAGTTCAATGTTTTAGTCTCTACATGTTGATTTGTTTACATTTTGCTTTTTGAAATAGAAGTCTTGAATAATATACCATGATTAAGAGATTTAGATGATTTATGAACTTAGGTATTACATATGACATATGAAATTTTTCTTTAGCAAATGTTAATCTTTAGTTAACTATCTAGGCATTATCTTTAGCTTAAGAGAAGCATGATTCCTAACTTAAATGAAGAATAAGAAGAAAAGGGAAACTAAAGCAATAATACTTGCATGTTTCAAGTCAATAAAGGATGAGGGTATTTTAAGAGAAAAACAAATAAGATAGAGGGAATAACAGAAATTCGTTCTAAAACAAAGTGGTACGGAGCATAAAATGCAACCACTTACTATTTACATTCTCACATCTCTCCATAAAAAAAAAAAAAAAGAAAGAAAAGCGTGGAGCGTGGTATGTGGAGCATAAAATGCAAACAACTTTGTGAAAAAGAAATAGGTTACCTAAAAATTACCTTGAGATAAGAACAATCCATGTGTGGCTAAAATTGTCCTAATACTTCCTATTTTGCATTCTAAAGGAAAGGAGGATTGCTATTTCTCATAACTTTAAAAAATGGCTAGATTTTGTATACTTTAGATTCTATTGCTAGATTGAAATTTCAGTTGTCATATTCATTTATACTACTTTGTTCATAAACACTTCAATCTCTTATCTTTGGTAGATTACTTAAGAAGTCTAAATCGACAAGTAAAAATAAGCATGATTAACATGAGTTCAAAAGAAAGATGAATGTTTCTGTTTAGGGACAAGCAAAGAACTAAGTATGGGGGAATTGATGGCCTCGCAAAGCGAGCAAATTTTGTTATGTTATTTTCATATAATTTGCATGACTGCATGTTGTTTTTATACTTTTTACGTTTACTCGTGTTGTTTTTGTTTTAAAGTGATTATAGGAATACAATTTGAACAAAATAAAAATCTGCTTGAATGTGCTTTCATTTTTATCCAAGGGCAGGAGGCCCAAATGCTAATCCAGCAAATAATTTAGAAAGAAAAGATTTGTTGTCTTTTGTTACCTCTATGTGCAAAAAGCAAGAAATAATAAAGACAGAACTATCAGAGTCATTCATTGAAAAAAGAGGGGATACATTAATTGGGAGCTCATGGCCCCGGAATACAGGAAACTGAAGAAAAAAAGAAGCAGTAGCAACAACATTTATTCCAGTGGGTGAATCATCGGACACCAATCCTTTCAAAACCTAGTATCATCACTGGGAGTAAAACCAGTCAACATACTCAGGTGTCACGGTGTCCTGTATCACCCCTTGACCCAGGTACGGTGTCACGGTGTCCTGTATCACCCCTTGACCCAGGTACCAGGTGTTTCAGTTCCGCCAAACAGTCAGCTAAATTGGTCAATAGACTCTGCATCATGGGACCACTTTCAAAGTCATGGATTCTAGGAACGTGCTGTACGACACCATACTGACGGTTGATCCTGTCTGGGAAATAGGCCATGAAACGGTCGAGACTGGCGTATAGCACATAACTGAGGTTCACACTCCCAGCTGTGACTAGTCTAATCCTCCCCCAAGGACAAATCCACCGGATCACGGGGTTATCCCCAAAGTCAAATTATCCTCGGGAGCGAGGCCGAAAATTGATGGGGCCATAGGTTGGAATCAAACGAGCTGGGACTGGAGGAATCAGGCTTAACTTATCTAGAGCCCAGGCTTGCAACAACATCGGGCAACCTCAATGGTGAACATTAGCCCAGGCTTGCAACAACATCGGGCAACCTCAATGGTGAACATTGAAGTTGGTGACATGAAGGGAAAATCCCTAATCCAGCACATGGTCTCTCCCATGATCATTATAAAGACGGTGCGACGGTACACCTGCATGTCACGATCAACGATCAACAGTCGGAAATCTCTAACTCTAGGTTGGCGGTTCTTCATGGCATACATATTCAACAGCAGGAAACAACAAGCCCGAACCCAAGAGGGGTTCGCATCCATGGACAAAACTCTGGTCAAAAAAGGTTCTAAGGGAAGACCTTGCTCCGGATCTATTCCGTCAGGAAGGTAAATCGGGCATAGAGCTGCAACCTCGGTCAAATCATATCTAGGGCCTGGGGGCAAGGCGGGTGTTTCATCTTGTTCAGGGTGATGACCCATCACAGCACACATTTCTTCGTAGGACGGAGTTACTTCGAAATCTTCAAATCGGAAAACCATGGTGTTGGGGTTGAAGTACATGACAAGCCAGGATAAGAAACTATGGTCAGGCTTCAAGTCTTTGAAGTATTTCAGCCAGGCTAATTGGTTCATGGGTTGAATTTGCCACAGGTCGTCAGGAATAGATTGAACAAAAGATGAAACTTGATTTCTGAAAGCCATGAAGGGAAGAGATTATTGAAAAAAAGAGAAGAGGCTATTTTGAATGCTGGGGGATGGAGAGAACGAAGAGGGAAACTTCTATTTATAGGAGTGGAAAGGTTTCAGTGAATGAGACGCTATCATCATCTAGCATGGTATTTACTGTCGATGGTGGTTGGATGGGCATTTATGCGTAGACCGCTCCGGTAGTTGGGCATTTATGCCTGTGCTAATAAGATGGACAGCTCTTACAATAGAATGGTTGAGCCTTTATGTTCGCATTAAACAAGTCGAACCACTCCTGCAAAAGAGTGGGACGTATCCTTTTTCTTTCTGTGATTTTTGTTCAGTTCTCATTTTATTGCTTTTTTTCTTTTGTGAAGAAAAGTAGATGGACATTCAGGCCCGCATTAACCAAGTGGACCGCCCCGGCAGGTAAGTATTACGTTTCATTTTTGTTTCTGATTAATTCTTGTCTTATTTTATTTTCCTTATTTTCCTGTTTGCAATAAATTGGTTGAGCATTAACGAGATGGACCACTCTTGTAAGTAAGTGGGGTGCTTCCATTTTGCGTTTTTGTGTTTTTGTGTGGGTCTTCCATTTTGGCGTTTTTGTGTTTTTGGTGTTTTGTTTTATTGTTTATGCAGGAATAAAATGAAGTCTCACAAATTGTAAATAATAGACATGTAAGTAATACTGTAATGAAAGAAAAGTAATAATACTGTAATAAAGGAAATGTAAATAATATTGTAAAATAAAAACACTGAAAATGTGCTCCAAGGAGCTACAAAATGTCACAAAAACACAATCAAAATGGAGAGGACCGGCTAGCATCGTCTCCGGCTGGGACCAGCTGCTGCCTGACCAACAGAGGATGGTGAAGGTGTCGGAGCATAGTCAGATGAAGAGCCATCATCATCATCATCCTGCCATCATCATCATCATCCTCCTCCTCGGAGAAGTCCAAAGGAATCCCCTCCACCTCCAGTCTAGTCCGGAGCCTATCAACCTCCATCTGGAGACGTGCGATAGCATCGGACTGGTGGGACTGGTGCCTCTACAGCCTCCCAATCTCTAGATCCTGTGAAAATATAAAAGCAGAGAAAGGTAAGAGGAGTATGCAAAGCAAAAGGCAAAGAGCATGAGAATCATACCCTCTCGTGGAGCTCCGGATACAGCCTAGCAATGTAGGACCGGGCGAAGCCAAACCTCTGGTATAGCTCCTGATATCTCTGAGCAGGCACCTGCAAGTGCAAAAAGACATCCAATAAAGAGTCATCCAGGTAGTAAATATCTCTGAACTTATGAATTCGTTCAGGTAAATATCTCTGACTTATTGAATTCGTTTTTCTACTTACGTGTGTGGCATGCTCAGGATCCAGCTGTAGCGGTGGAGGAGCCTGCCTGAGGTCAGTAGGAATAATAATGGCCGGTCCAAGGCCCAGAGTAGGGTCCAGAGCAACCTCCATGCCTGGAGGGAAGGGGACATCGCCTAGCACGGCACCCGCGGGCCCAGCAGGAACCTCAGCCTCCGCCTGCGCCCTATAGTACGTAGGGGTCAATTGTCTCCTCCTATCCTGCATTAAGTCAGAACAAATGCAGTTAATTACTTGGCCAAAATGTTAGAAAAATCAAGATGGAAGGCAAAAGAGCTACCTGAGAGTACTCCCGGACCTTCGGCAATCTGGCCTGCAGCCGGGTGGTGAAGTAAGAGGCATAGTCACCAGGGATCAGGAAGACGTCGGCTGACGAGCCATCGTACTCCAGCAACTGGTCCTCCGGGGCCATACCCTCCAAAATGCACATATGCCGAGGAGGAGCAGCGGGCACTCGCCTCTATGCTGTGGGAACATGGATCTCAAGGACCCTCTCTCCCAAGAAATATCTGTCCACCCAATAGCCCTGTAGCAAGACTCTGGACCGGGTAAAGGCCTCTGCCATGGCACGAGAGGGATAGGCCGCCCAAGCATCTCCCTCCCATGGAGTCAGAAGGAGCTGCAAAATAGAAAAGTCAGTAAATACGCAGCAAAAAATGAAAGGAGACATGCTATTCGGAAAGTTCCTTATACTTACATCAGCTAAGGCCCTATAGTCAAGATAGCACCTCCAATAGTGTGGATCCTCGGAGCTGGAAAAAGTATGGTGGCGATGCGCTAGATACCGAGGAATCCGCCGGGCATTAGTAGGAGAATCACTCCTCGGACCACCGGGATAGATCCGGTACTCATAGGCCCACACCTGTAACAAGATCCCAACAGCTAAGTGTAAATCTGAGTAATGGAAAAATAAAGGAAGTGTAATCTGAGTAATGCGAAAAATAAAGGAAGAAAGTTAAGGGGAATAATGTCTTACCTCGAGCGGGCAGAGGAACTTGCCAGTTAGACTCACCGCTACCCATTGGTCCATACATCTAACCATGGTAGAGGCTGAGCCCAATGCGGAGAGGAGGCCCAATCATAAGAGCCAATACGGCTAAAATCCCGTAGACAAGCCAGCACGGCAGGGTCTCCCTTATTCTGGGAGGTGGCACAGAAAAGACTGAGAAAAGATAATGCTAGAAAAATGAAAGACCGCGCCGCCTGGTCCCTCTCCTCCCTCATATAAGCAGGAGCTGGCAGGTCTAGGCATCCGCAGGTAGCATCTCTCCATGCAGCCAATCTCAGTGCGAATTCCGCTCGGCCCAATCTAGCATCCGCAGGTAGCTCTCTCCATGCAGCCAATCTCGTGCGAATCCGCTCGGCCCAAAATTTGTAGACCACCTTATAGGAGACGTACCCCTGAGCCGTGTACCTTGGGCGGGTAGGAAAACCGAGTAGGGTCCTAACAAGCTCAGCTCCCAGTGCGGCAGTCTGGTACCGAGAATCTAGAGGGGCAACCTCGCCATCGAACCCGAGCCCAGTGATGGCAGTATAGTTGGCTAGAGTCAGGGTCATCTCTCCGAAACCGAATATGAATGAGTGGGTGCAATCGTTCCACTGCTCCATCAGCGCATAGCGCATGGCAGGTGGAAACCGGGGCTGAGTCTGGCGAAGTCCAGCGGCGTAATCACTGAAACCAGCAGCGACAACTCTAGACCGCATCGGGGGGTCTAATAAGTCCCAAAAAGCAGAGGCGTCGGTCGAAGATCCGCCAGCACGGGCCTTGCCCAGATCAACCTGCGTAAGAAAATTCATGCGAATAAAGAATTAAGACTAATATTTGTTTATTTCTATTTTTTATGGCAGGAAAATAGAGCATTCAAGCTTCTGGCCAGGCACAGTTGCGTCACGCAACTGCAGCCACGTCACGCAACTACAGAGTCGCGCCACGCAACTTGTCAAAGCCACATCTTCTGAATAACAGCTGCGTCACGCAACTGTTCCTCCAAAGAACATATGCGTGACGCATCTGTCGAAGGTGAGACAAAAAAACCCTAACATTCAATCTATCAATTTCTATGTTTTCTATGCATTTACAGGGCCTAAGTAAGTCGCAATCAACATGGCGAAGCATTTCAAGATAGTAAACAAGGCATCAAAACACGCAAGATAGGCAAAATTGAAATCTGGAGACAATAGGGTCGCTTCGGACAGTTGCGTCACGCAACTGTTCACATCAGAACAGCTACGTCACACGACTGCTTGCGAGAACAGTTGCGTGACGCAACTGTTCACAAGAGAACAGCTGCGTCACGCAACTTCCTCCTGCGTGACGCTACTACCAATGCACAGGCAGCACAATATCATTCAAAAATCATTTGCGACACACCAAAAGCAAGAAATTCAAGTGTGAAATTATTGACCTCGGACTGGAAACCGCGCATCGCGTCGGTATCGTGTCGAACCGGGAAATCGGAGCCCGAAAATGGGAGAAGGTGAAGAGGTCATGTCCCGGGTGTCAGGGCATTACGGCTCACAGGTACTCGCTCACCCTCGAAAATCGGGATATCTGAGATCGCCCCCAGGGTGTCCATCTCGGGCGTATAGGCAGAAGCAGGGATCTCGGGAAGTTGGACCATCTTAGCTAAGGTTCAGAGTGTTTTGGAAGGTTTGAGAGTTTGAAAAGTAAAAAATGAAATGTTGAAAAGCTTATTTATAGTAAGAAGTGAAAATAGGCTTAAGCCCATTAACACTCGTTTAAGCCCAAAATGGCCCAGTAACACCCATTTAAGCCCAAAATGGCCCATCTAGGCAATTTGGAGTCATTGTGCGGTTCGTATATTTCAGCAATTCTGTCTACTCACCACACAGGGGCAAAATCATCAAATTGCCCAAACTACCCTCAGGTAAGTTTTCTTCCAAACACCGCATCAGGAAAGGTATACCTGAAAATTTAGGACTAAAAAATTTTTTGCCCAAATTTCTGCTGAAATTTTAAACGAATTTTGCAATAAAAAATAAAATTTTCAAGGTTTGCTTAAAAGATAATATTTTTGGTCCCGAATTGGAATTCCAGACTGGGGGCAAAAGCAAAATCTTTTACTCTGATGCAAAATTTTGAATTTTAGAATTCATGATTATTAATGCATAGGGGCATTCGATGCCCCAACATTTAACAAAAGGCAAGATCTGTTTATACACAAAAATTGCTCTTTTTCTCTTGAACAACTTTTCAGGCCAACCGGTGATGGTTTCTCGAAGCCGATAGGTCCCACCGAGCAGTGATGGTGTATTACGAAGCTGTTTGGATTTTCTCTTTGAACAACTTTTCAGGCCAAACGGTGATGGGTTCTTCCGAAGCCGATAGGTCCCACCGAGCAGTGATTGGGTGTATTACGAAGCTGTTTGCGATCATTCTTCCTCGATCAGTGATGGTGTATTGCGAAACTTGAATCAGGACAATCTTAATGACCAACCGGTGAATGGTTTCTCGAAAGCCGATACGGTCCCACCGAGCAAGTGATGGTGTATTACAAAGCTGTTTGTATTCTTTGATGGTGTATTACAAAGCTGTTTGGATTCTTTTCCTGGTTAATGATGGTAGATTACGAAGTTAGTCAGGGCAATCAAATCCTTCGAGCCAATCAGACCGAGCCACGAAGGTATCTTCAAAAAACCAATCAGACCGAGATTTGGAAAGATTGTTACCGATCCGATTGGAGCCAACAAAGCCGATCAAACTGAGCTTTGGACGTGACCAGATGATCAAGACAACCATTTTATCCAATCCAAGGTTGAACGCGCGTCAATGGACCACTTTAACATTACTCATTTATACAATTAATGATAAAGTGGGGGGGCAAACTGTTGACGCATGTCTTTATGCCCCCACCTAACCCAGTGATGATATGAGGACGCAGAATAAAGGGTCACGGTTGTCCGGAAGTCTTTTAATCCAAGGATTTAATTTAGACCAATTTAAAGGTGTCTGACTTGCATTAGAGTTGCGTCATGCAGCTATTAGGTGCGTGACGGCACTGACAGTTGCTTCACGCAACTCCAATCAAGATGACATCACCATGAATGCCGACATAACTATTTTTCATTCTGTTTGATTACGTGGCAACGGTCCAGAAAGTGAGCTGCGTCACGTAACTATCGGGTCCATCACGCAGCCGTCAGTTGCGTGACGCAGCTATCCCCTGTTGCCCTACCTCTATAAATACAGCGTTATTTCTCTTATTCGGGACAAGAATTTTAGGGTCTCTTATTCGGGACAAGAATTTTAGGGCGTAAAAACATACACTTGCGGCTAGGTTTTTCTTCAAAAACTCTTCTGAGTTGTCTTGAAGAAAAACAGCCATTAGACATCAAATAGGTTAAAACGAAAATCATTAAAAAGGAAAAGAAAATAAGAAAGAAAAGGATGAGTGTTAAATCCTTGTGAACAAAGGCCTCTGGAATCCCTAAACCTTCGTTCTTTAAGGCGTTCAAGTTGTTAACGATCCTCAATCTAAGGGCTAGGTAATTCTCCTAAACTTTTATTGGTATTTTTAGTTGTTTATTCATTGTTATTTATTTTATCATCGCTTTAGTAGTTTAATCTTAGTTAAATGGTATTCTGCTCACTCTTGGGTGTTGTTGGTGGATTGTGATGAAAGCGTTGTATTAAAACCAAAAGAAAACGTAAAAAGGTTGTTTGAAAAGTAAATACGCGACCAGAGCAGTTGCGTTCACGCAGCCAGTAGTTCCGTCACGGACCTGCAGTAGTTCCGTCACGGACCTGGCAGTTGCATGACGGAACTGTTCGTGTCCAAAACACAGTTGCTCTACCCAGATTAGTTGCGTCCCGCAGCTATTAGATCCGTAACGGATCTAATGGTTGCATGACGGAACTGTTCATACTCATAATTTTATTTTCTATTTAATATTATATTTATATTTATGGATTTGAAATAAACGATTGGCGGATCTGGAAGTTTTCCAAATTATGAACAGCTGCGTCACGCAGCTATGGGATCCGTCACGCAACTGTTCTTCCATAGAACAGCTGCGTGACGCGACTGTTCTAGGGTTCCAGAAGCAATTTTTGTTTTGTTCTGGGTTAAACACTTGACGAATTTTGTATAAAGAAAAATATAAACTTTAGTTCTTAAAATAAATCTTAAAGACAACCAATTGTGGGCAGATTGAACAAATTTAAGCTAAGTTTAAACACTAACACTAAAGGATAATTATACATGATTTTAGGGTTTTGGTTTTCGGGTTTAATATTTTCAGGGTAGAATGTATTTCTTAGGTCTGGTTTGTGGCCTGCCTTTAACTATAAGGCAAGAGCGGGTATTTTGTTTATTTTGATTTAACTATCTTGGGTTGAATGGTTTGAATGATTTGAATGATTATGAATGCAACGAATGAACTTATTTGGGGACAATTAAGTAATTTTCTACATAGAAACTCGGTTCGTTTTATTCGGGTTGGGTTTGAATAAATAAATTGGCTTTTCTAACTAAAATAAATTAGAAATTGTAGGTTAAAAGAGGCCGGTTTATCCGCATCGGCTTCCAACGGGCCGGCGTACCCAATTCCCTTACCCAGAACTGCATTGGTTCGCCGGACCAGTCTTTCAAAGATTTTGGCTTTAAATAAAATTGGGTTTAAAATGGAGTCATTTTTATAAAATAAAATTGGAAAACGGTCTCCATTTTCGAAAAAATGAGATTGTGGGGGTGGCGACTCAAAAATGTTTTGTATTTTGTAAGACCGATTCATCGGCATCGTATCCAAAGTGTTTTGTCACCATTATTCAAAAATATCACTTTTTCCACCAAACTCAAAAGGGACAAGTTTTTCGGGTCGCTCGGGGGCGATGCGAAAACATGTATTCAATTGATAATAATTGAAATGCTATTGAGGAGTTATATAGTTAAGAGGTTATAGAAGTGTTGTTGTGTATTTATTTGTAGTTGTAAGAGTTTGGAGTTAGATTTGGGAGTGTTTTGGTATTCACATTTTTAGGGAGCCAAGTTTTTAAGGGAAACTTGCAGTTTTTTTTTTTTTTGTAGGATCTTCCCAAATTGTTTTTCATAAAATAAATATACATTTTAATTTGCAAAATATCATTCGATAAATTTGTGAATACTAAGTAACTTCTAATTCATAATATGATTATATGATCTAAATTAGAAAAAATATGTGCAAAACCACCAAATTAATAACTTACCAGCATTTTGCAAAGCTTCTTTCATTTGAGCATTCTTGAATTTAGTATTATAATAACTAAGAATATGGCGTATGCAGTAGCAATGATGTACTGTTGGAGGTAACCACCAATCTTTTTGCATTGCTTTTTTAATACTCTGATGACGGTCCAATATTACACATAGATTGTCTCGTTTAGTGACAAAAACTCTGATGCAATCCATAAACCAACCCCAAATAGAAGCGTCTTCCTTCTCAACTACGAAAAATGTAAGTGCAAATATCTGGTTATTCACGTTGAGTGCTATTGCACACATTAGACAAACTGTATATTGTTCATATAAGAATGTTCCATCTACCATTATAATAGGCCAACAATGTTTAAATCGTTCAATTTAATTGTTTGAATGCCTAGAACATCCAATAAAAAATGCGATAATGTGGATTTATGTTATCATTTGTGTAACAGTCTTAGTCTTCTATAATAAAAACTGAGCCAAGATTGAAATGAAGAAATGCAATCGTGTACTGGCATAATCGTTTATATGGTTCCTCCCATCCCCCAAATAGCTTAAAAATGACCATTTGTTTTGCATGCCAACTTTTTCGATAAGTGGACTTGTCTTTAATCTCAGCCTATAGAGCCTTAATCTTGATATTCAATTGTTCTTTTATCATAAGTAGAATAAAAGCACAAATATATTTAATATTCAAATGCTGACGATAAGTGGACTTGTCTTTAATCTCAGCCTATAGAGCCTTAATCTTGATATTCAATTGTTCTTTTATCATAAGTAGAATAAAAGCACAAATATATTTAATATTCAAATGCTGATGATTTTGTATCAATTGACTGTTAGTGTAGATGTGACCACCACTATATCTTATGATTTTCCATACATTGGAACAATCCACCCTGCTTACCTGTGATCTCCAATTACATTGATATGATTAATCTACACATTTGATGGCATATGTTATGTGTCTAGTTTCAATTGTACGAAACTGATGATGTCTTCATAGATGGTACTCTTTAACAGTAGCTTGTAGTCCATCTTTGGAGGAAAATAAGTTGTATAAAGAGATATGCAACAATAATAATAATAAATTTGGGGACATCAAATCATTTATAACTAACATTATCTTAGTCTAAAATAATAATTAAATTAAAATGGCATTCCTATGTAAAAAAAATGTGTACCTTAAAACAAACTTCTCCTGCATATGCTGAGTCTACAAAAAAAAATCACATATTCTCAGGTGGAAAAAAGAAAACTCATATCAAAATATTAGAAGTCAAATATTTTGTATACAATAATTAATACTATAAATTAACAAAAAAAAAAAACTATAAACTTACCAAAAAGCATGAATCTTAAAATCTGACTTGTCACACTTTTATGTGTTGAGCAGTAGAGTAGTAGTAGAAAACGACAATATGTAGTCTATATTTTATTTTTCTAAAGATAGCAGGACAAAGAAAGAAACTTAACAAAATCACGCACCACAGAGGAACAGCTTTATAAGACGTTGGAGAGACTTTATATAAAACTTTCACTAGAGTTGTCGAATACTTATTTTTATACTAATAATCTAACAATTATAAAGATAATTTACGCGTGAGATTCCCTGCATGATTCCACTTGCTATATGATTCCCTGCACTATTTTTATTCCCTTGGGCCATTTTTTATTCCATGGGCAATTCTGAAAATCTTTGTTCCTGTGTTGCCTTTAACTTTTTTGATGTGTAACAATGTGTCTCTTCATCGTGAGAATCTTAATCTTACTTTGCATACCTTACCAAAGCATAGAATATTTTCCTTTTGACATTTTGACATTGTTTCATTTATAGTGTAATATTCAACAAGGAGAGAGAATATTGGTCCGTGAAGCTACTGGACAACATTAAAAGAAATTAAAATTTATTGCTTTTATCCTAGTCATAGTGTAACAATGCTTTAATTATACTATGACTGTAAAAAAAGCCTTTAAAATGTCAACACAACACCATTCATGTAAATATTTTTCACAAAACACCGTTTTTGTAAATAATTTTTTGCAAAAATACATTTTAGTAAAAAGCCCTGTATTCAAATACAAACCACCATGAATCCTATGGAAGCTTGAATGGATTCTCCGAACACAAGTTAAACCATGTCCAAGCTCAGATAAAGTTCATTTCATCATTGTCCAAGAATGAACTTTTTAGTAAAATCCATCCTCTGTAACGTGTTTCAAGCAATCAGATCAAACATCTAAACTGTCACAACAACTCACATGTACACATACAGAGAGAGCAACTACAAAACCTATTCACTGTTTGGTGCCTGAAGATAGTATTCAATACGTTAACAACATATTAAGTAACATTTTAGCCTTAACTCCATTGAGAGCTCGAGCAATTGTCTCTACGAGGATTCTGCAACCATAGGAGATTTCTACATTAACAGTTTTTTTATAGTCCAAATAACTATAGGTAGCTGCAGAAGTGCTCCCACCACCATCAAGGCTCAATAATTACTATCATGAAACAACAAAATACAACATAAGGTTGCAGACAGAAAATATTTTAAGGCACACTCAAAAAGTGAATGTTAATTTACATACCACAGACTACTGTGAGCTCAATTTTATCTTT
This sequence comes from Jatropha curcas, assembly GCF_014843425.1. The sequence goes on along the minus strand of NW_023591086.1, from coordinate 28,631 downwards.
AGGCAAAGAGCCCACTATGTAGAGGTTTTAGTCACCATCACAAGCAACCACTTTGCATCCAAGTGAAGATGAAAATTTTTGCTGAAACATTAGTTTTCTCTTTAGTCCTGTGCCTACATAGGCTCTATTTTTTTCCTGAAGTAATGGAAACCTGTAATTTTCAACATATAGTTTCAAGGACACCATAAACAATTTTCAACATATTTTGTTAGGGTTTGCCAGGGATTTGTGATTCATCAAGAAAAGAACCTAACATATTATATAAGTACATTAAATACTATAAAGTACCAAATAATAGAGGAGGAAAACTGGTTAAACATACATGATACCGGTAAAATAGAACATCTTGGACATTGACAAAAACATGGAAGTTGTTGGTGTCTAAAGATATAGGATGCCCATCAATTCCAAACCCCCACCTTCCCATTATTTTTTTAGACTTTGGAGGTGTTTTGGATCCCCCAACTTGTTTCTCCATCTTTTAGTTAGAGATGGAATTGAATGCATGAATACACATGACAATTATGTTACAAAAATAAGAAAACAAGCGAAAAGAACATCTCACAACGTTTTAGTTCTATTTTACAATTTTAATGAACAAGAGAGTTCCAAAATCAAGACATTTTATTTTTATTTTACAGTGTTAGTAAACAAGAGAGGTCCAAGAATCAAGTAACTGCATTAGAGAAAAAAGAAAATACTAAGACTAAACTTAATGATATAGCCTCATTTCAACCCAAAAACCCATCGAAATAACAACGAAAAAAGGGTCAAAAGGAAGTCACATAGGAAAGAAGCATGAGCGTAGATAATGAGCAAATAATCGAAATAAAACTTGAAATAAGTTTGGATTGGACAATAGTACCTTTTGGAGAATCATAACACATGCTTTCTTTTGACCTTGAATGGTACCTTTTGGAGAGTGTATGGTTATCAAAAAATAGAATTTTGAATTTTTGATACTTATATTTTTTGTTGGGAGGAGCTGTAGTTTTAACAAGGCTCTTATAGAAACATGGCTCTATTGAATTTAAGAATAAGAGAAATAGAAGAAATATGCAAGAGGATCTTATTTAAGATGATGAAAATGTGAATTATTAGCTTTTGATTTATATCTCTATGCATTTTCAAAAACATTTTGATGACATTTTCACTGTTATGTGTTTATTAATATATTTCATATTTACTGGTCATTGGTCCATTATTAGTACAGTTCATAAATTTGGGGACATCAAATCATTTATAACTAACATTACCAAGGTATGGGAAGAGAGGAAAATAGAGGACAAAATAAAGTGATGATGGTCATCTTACCGTGAATGCAAGTGAGAGTCCAAGTAGCAATGGCCAAAGGAGTGATAGTAGCCAAAGAAGTGCACAATGCAGGAGAAACAGGCGAGGAAGAGGAAGAGCATAATATGTCTCTGATCTTGCTAAACAATTAAATTATTTTTTATCTTTATTTTAATTTCTTTTACCTGTTCATTTTTCTTTATGTATCAACAATGTGTTGCTTTAGACTTTCTGTTGTATTATTATTTTAAATGCAAATGCTTCGTTTTAGTATATTTTTGAAGATTTTCTTTCTTTGTTTTAGATATTCAGTTAGATTGTTATCTTAAATGCAATTGTCTCATTTTATGCAAATGAATTAAGGACAAGGTCCACGTAAGAAAGTTATAAAATTATCTAAATCTCGTTAGCATGAGCACCAAGGATGCATAATGAATTGCTTTGGATGATTTACATGAAAGGCAAATCTATTTTCATTTTTAATGTTGTATTTGTTATTTTTACATAAACAATATAGTACAATTATATCTCTCATAGACAGAATTCATATCATAAGCCTTTTATATTTTGTTTTTTGTAAAAAAAAGTTGTCTACATATACACTAATGAAAAATTTGTTATTTTTTAACAACTTTGAGATTTAATGTTTTTTATGTGAACTTGTATATATAAAAAAAGTTCTAACATCTAGTTTTATTGCTTACCATTTCTCCTCTTACTTATCCATTTAATTCCATGTTTTTAAGTTGAGTTTATTTTTCTTCAAATTTGTATTTGATATGATCAAAATGACTAACCCTAGACTACAAGCTGGGATAGTAGATAAAATTAGTTTCTCTAGACTCAGTTCGAGGCATTTGTTGGAGGTACCTATTGTCTCTATATCTCTGCGCATTTTCAAAAGCACTTTTATGACATTTTTCGTTTAATGCATTTATTAATATAATTTATATTTACTGGTCATTGGTGCATTATTTTTATCATGCTATGAAAAGTGGCACTACATTGTCATTGGACAATTGTTAAAGCATTTAGAAACACGATCTGTCGATTATTATAATTATAGTTTATATAATTATGCAAGTGTTATTAATAACGATGTAGACCTTTCTTTGGTTGCATCTGCAACTTTATTGTCTCTCCATTCACTTTCTTTTTCTCAAATTTGTCACCATGCTTCAATTTTGCACCTACATTTTCATAGAATTTTTCCTAGGTATAAATTTTGAAGCAAAGTGTGCGATAGGGAAAATAGTTTTTCGGTGCAGTAATATATGGTTTAAAGAATCTCATAGAATATAGAGATGCACTAAAGTGTGGGAGTAGAGGAAAATGGAGGGAAAAAATAAGGGTGATAGTGATAATGGAAGAGATGCAAATGCCCCATCTACTCCTAGAACTCCAATTGTTGGGCTTCTTGTCGTGAACATGAGTAAGGGTCCAAGTAATAGTCACCATGGTAGAGCACAATACAGTAGAAATAGTTGAGATAGAGGAGGTGCATAATGTCTTTGATCATGCTAAACAATTATGTTGTTTTTTAATTTTTGTTTTAATTTCTTGTATATCTTCAGTATTCTTTATGTACCAGCACTGTGTTGCTTTAGACTTTCAATTGTATTGTTATTTCAAATGCAAATGCTTCATTTTATGCCAATGAAACAAGGACGAGATCATGCAAGAAAGTTATAAAATTATCAATTTTTCATTGACATGTGTACTTAAAACACATAAATTTATTGTCACATATGTTTATCACAATAAGGATTGAGGTTCGAAGGAAACTGATAATTTGTTCATTCTAAGCTAGAAAATCAATATGAAAATATAAAACAAGATAAGAGATTAAGGGTTATGGGTTATGAGTTTAAATTTAACTCATTTTTAAATTAAACTCTAACAGTCTACTAAAATTCACAAATGTGTCAACTAAATGGTTTATTGACTCTTTTCTTTTGACTTTTAACTTTGAGGGTCCACTGTTATATTCACATTATTATATTTAATCATTGGTATTAAATATATTTATGTAACTAAATCAATGTTTCATATTTCTCTATTTCTTTCCTTCTCTTTCTCTATGGATCTAACCCAATATTATTTCCTTTAATATTTTGCTTAAAACTTTTTGTTTTTACTCAATTTCAATGTTAAAATTTATTTCTTTGATTTTGTGATCTCGAATTCTTTAAATTCTATTGTTCAGAAAACCAAAGTTTAAAAATAAACTTTCTTTGGGCACTGTTCAAAGTGGATATATTTGTGAAACATACAGACTAAAAGCCATTTTTGTTAGTATTTTTTTGCTTCTTTACCTTTTAACCAAAACGTTTTCATTTTTAACATCCTCTTTCTTATTTTTACATAAACAATGTAGTACAATTATATATCTCTTAAACAAGCTTCATATATAAGGCTTTTCTACTTTGCTTTTTGTAAAGAAAGTTTTCTATATATATACCCATGAACAATCGGTTATTTTTTCTAACAATTCTGAGATTTAATTTTCTTATGTAAACTTGTATATATATATGTGTGTGTGTGTGTTTGTGTGTGTGTGTGTGTGTGTGTATGTATGTATTAGTTCTAAAATCCAGTTTATTGTATACCGTTTGTCCTCTCTTATTTCTCCTCTTGTCATTTATCACTTATTATTCCAATCATGATTTTAAGCTGGGACAGTAGAGCAAATTATTTTCTCTATACTCAGTTTGGGGCCATTTGTTGCTGTACCTATTGTCTCTATATCGATACGCATTTTCAAAAATATTTTGATGACTTTTTTTAGCTATTATGGAGTTATTAATATAGCTCATATTTTATTGGTAACTGGTGCGTTATTTTTATCATGCTATGAAAAGTGGCACTATATTATCAGTTTTAAATATTATAGTTCTAAAAGTTGAACTATTGTCAAAGTATTTGAGGAACTTGGCATGTCTATTATTATAGGTGAGGTTTATGCAAGTACGTAAGTGTTAACAATAATGATATATACCTCCACTTGGTTGTATCTACATTTTTATTATCTCTGTTCATTTTCTTTTTCTCTAATTGTGGCACCAAACTTCAATTTTGCACCTACCAATATCTTCATAAAATTTTGCTTCGGTAAGAGTTTTGTTTCTACAAAGAAAAAAAAAGAATTCAAAGCATGTTTTTCGGGGTAGTGATAAGTGGTTTGAAGAATCTTCTAGAATATAGAGATAAGCACCAAAGTGTTGGAAGAAAAGAAAATAAAGGACAAAACATGGGCGATGATGGCAGAGATATAGAATTTCAATTATTAGGCATCTCGTCATGAATATGAGTTAGAGTCAAAGTAGCAGTGGCCGAAAGAGTGACAGTGGCAAAGGAAGTGCACAATGTAAGAGAAACAAGCGAGGCAGAGGAGGCGCATAATGTCCCTGACCTTGGTAAACAAATATATATTTTTTTAATTTATTTTATGTCTTCCATTTTCTTTATGTATTAGCACTATGTTACTTTAGATTTTTCAGTTGTATTGTTATTTTAAATATAAATATCTCGTCTTGCGTAAAGAAACGAGGACGAGGTCCACAAAAGAATATTATAAAATTATTCAATTTTTGTGCATAGGAGCACCTGGGATATAATGAACTGCTATTGATGACCTACATTAAAGGTAAATATATTTTTCACTATTTTTATTTGCTTCTCATACAATAAGCATCTAATTGATCAATAATTTTTTTTTGCATAAAGTATTCTACCATCCTAAACAATGAACACGTTTCAAGTAAATTTCTGCATTTTTGTAGCATTCTCATCATCTTGACATTTTTAATCGTGACAACTCCCTTATTGCGATTTTTTTCTTTATCATAATTAATCAACAACAATAATCCAATTACATACATTGTATAAAAATGTCCTCCATCAATAACTTTCACTAAATAAGCATAACCGACTTCAAAATTGAACTGCGTGAAATATTGCATAAGTGCTATGAAATATTACACCAATGGACAACTTCTCCTCTCTTCTTACTCCCCTTTTTTATCCATTTAATTCCTTATTTTCGTGTTCCTATTGTCTCTATTTATCTTCACATTTTGCAAAACATTTTGATGTTTTTTCGTTATTATGTGATTATTAATATTCTTCATATATTTATCATGTTATTATTATTAGTTTTGAATTTTATTAGTTACAAAATTTAGAGTTTTGGCAAGAAATTTACGTAACTTGGCCTGAGTATTATATATAGTTGTGGTTACATATTGTCAATAATGATGTATTATAACTCCTCTTAATTGCATCTGTATTTTTTTTTATTCACTTTCTTTTTCTCGAATTATTGCACCATGCTTTAATTTTATTTATCTACCAATATCTTTCTAGAATTTTGCCTAGGTATAGTTTTTGCTTCTAAAAAGAAAAAAAAAAAGAATTGAAGGTAATATATTTTTGTTTCAGGGCAATAGTTTAAGAGTCTCATAGAATATAAAGATATGCATCAAAGTACAAGAAGAGAGAAAATAGAGGAAAAAAATAGCGGTGATGATAGTGATGATGGCAAAGATACAAATGCCTCATTTACTCCTCCAATTGTTGGACATCTTCCTGTGAATATATGTGAGAGTCTAAGTAGCAGTGGCCAAAGGAGCGACAGTACTTAAGGAAGTGCGCAACGCAGGAGAAATAAACGAAGCAGAGGAGACGCACAGTATGTCTCTGATTCTGCAAAACTATTATTTTGGTTTTTTAGTATTTATTTTAATTTCTTATATATCTTTAACTTTGTTTATGTATCAGTACTATGTTGCTTTAGACTTTTAATTGTACTGTTATTTTAAATGCAAATGTTTTGTTTTAGTATATTTTTGAAGATTTTCTTTCTATGCTTTGGACTTACAATTGTATTGTTATTTTAAATACAAATGTCTCGTTTTAGCATATTTTTGAAGATTTTATTTTTTTGCTTTAGACTTGTAATTGTATTATTATCTTCAATGAAAACGCCTTGTTTTAGCATATTTTTAAAGATTTCTTTCTTTGCTTTAGAATTTCAATTGTATTGTTATTTTCACTAAAAATGTTTTGTCTTGTGCAAATTAAATGTAGACAAGGTCCAAAGAGGAAAGTTATAAAATTATTCAATTATCGTTGATATATGCACTTAGAACACACGATGAACTATTATATATATGGTCTACATCAAAGGCAAATTTATTTTTAACTACTTTTAAATGCTCTTTATACAATGAGCATCTAGTTGATTGACAATCGCATTTAAATAAAATATTTTGTCATCCTAACCAATGTGGATGTTTATAAAATAGAATTCCACTTTCTTGCAGTCTTCTCATCGTATTGACCTTTTCAATCATAAGGGCTCCCTTATTGCAATATTTTCTTAATCATAATTAATCGACAATAATAATCCAGTTCTATTTATTGTATAAAAATGTCCTCAAAATCTTTCGCTAAATAACCATAACGACATTAAAATTGAAGTGCATCAAATATAGCATAAGTGTCATGAAATATTATATTAATAAATAATTTATTATTTTTTTTTAACAATTCTAAGTTTAATTTTTATATGAACTTGTATATATATAAGTTGTACAACCAATTTTTATTGCTCTACCATTTCTCTCCTCTTCTTACTCCACTTTCTTATCCATTTAATTCCTTATCCATTTAATCGACAACTATAATTCAATTTATTGTATAAAAATGTTCTCAAAACCTTTTGCTAAATAACCATAACCGGCCTTAAAATTGAAGTGAATGAAATATTGCATAAGTTGTTAGATTATTTAATAATCAATATGTGACCCATGTGATTAAAGGCCTGGTTCTAATTAAGGTGGCCTAAGATGATGGTTATTGGGCTTAATGGATAAGGACCAGTTAGGGTTTTAATACCCTTGTGAATACTCAAATTTTGAGGCTCAAAGAGCCGGTTTTCCCGAATTGCAAACAGTTCAGCCGGACCAGAGGCCATTTTGGAAATTTACCGAAGGTATGCCAATATGGTATGTAAAACGTCCAGGATGTCGCGAGGATCACGGAACTGATCCCGGAATATTTTTTGGAGGTCCGAAATTCTCGAAAAAGCCTCCGGAACGTAAAACTAGAAAGTGTGCCGGTGGCGGCCCCCCCAGCTGCCGAGATCCGGCGGCCCAGTCGCCGAAACAGTCCGTTTCACCTATAAATATAAGCCCGGTGTGACCTTTCAACTCACTCAGTCTGTGTTGACGGACGCTCCTTCTCCCCTACGCTCCTTGCGTTTTCTTTTACTGGTGCTGCATTAAGATGGTTTCTTCGATCCTTTCAGACGAGCGATGTCATCCACATTGTCCGTTTCCTCGAGTCATATAAGTGGCTTTGTTCTTTTTGATTCCTCAATCGATTATTCCTCAATCCCGATTGGAACCAAGTACAACCCCACCCAATGTTTATGAAAGTATTTCATTCGGTAGACCATTTCTGGGGGGCAAGAAGCTGCATATAGGAAACCTTCACCATTTTCCCATCCACAGACCGAGTAATCATCCGAATTTTTTCATCTTTCATTAAGAAGGCAAATCTATTTCAGCTAATTAAGGGGCATCAATTCTCTCCAAGCAGGGGGCAAAATCCTCCAAGTCGGCATTCGGGGCAAGTGTTATTAAAAAAAAAAAAAAAAAAACATACACAACCCCAGTGGAAAACCCAACCATCGTTTCATCTCTTTTTACACAAACCCAGGGATAGGAACTCGCGTCTTAATGCATTAACCCTTTTTCTTAAATTAAAAACCTAAGGTGAAATACCGGCTAGAGCACCATTTTTCATCCAAAACCAAGCCATTTGATCATTTCGACTTTAGGTGGACCCTTGGTTCTCAAAGAAAAAAACAAAAATAAAACAAATCTCTTTTTAAAGCCCTCATTAAGAGGCAAAAGATCTTTCCAAGTCCTCTAAGAGGCAAAATCTCTTTTCAAAGCCCTCATTAAGAGCCAAAACATCTTTTCAAGTCCTCTAAGAGGCAAAATCTCTTTTCAAAGCCTCATTAAGAGGCAAAACATCTTTCCAAGTCCTCTAAGAGGCAAAATCTCTTTTCAAAGCCCTCATTAAGAGGCAAAATATCTTTTCAACCAAGCTGCTCATTAAGAGGCAGGAATCTCTTTTCAAGCCCTCATTAAGAGGCAAAAAAACATCTTTAAGGTTGCAAACATAAATCCATGGCATTTGCAGTCATTTCATTTTCAAAAGAATTTCATTTCAAAGAAAAAACCAACGGCGGGGTTTCCTCCTTTGCCCATCCTCAAAATTTGCTCCTTCAGACAGCCACTGGCTCTCATAAATCATTTACATGATAGCTAGTGGGGGGCAACTGTGAATACTCAAATTTTGAGGCTCAAAAAGCCAGTTTTCCTGGACTACAAACAGTCCGGCCGGACCGGAGGTTGTTTTGGAAATTTATCGGAAGTATACCAATATGGTACTTAAAACGTCCGGGACGTTGCGAGGATCGCGGAACTGGTCTCGGAATATTTTTTAGAGGTCCGGAACTCCGGTCGCCGAAATTGTCCGAAAAAAGGCCTCCGAACGTAAAAAAACCTAGAAAGGGCGCCGGCAGCGCCCCCTCCACCGCCGGCGGTAAGCCGCCGCGCCGGACCAGCCGCGGCTAACGGGCCCGCCCCTCACGGCAGCCGGGCCGCCGGACACGGCCCGGGGACCCAAGCGCCGCCCGCGACCCGCGCGGCCCAAAGCCGCCTCGCTCTGGCGGGCCCGGCCGGCCCAAGTTCAAGGCGACCCCCGACCGCCAGGGATCAGGTGGCCAGGGACCCGCCGGAAAACAGTGTCCATTTCGCACTATAAAATTAACAGGCCCGGTGTGACCTTCCAACGTTCACTCCAGTCTGTTTGTTGACGGACGCCTCCCTTCTCCCCTACGCTCCTTGCGTTCTTTCTTTTACTGCTTTTCTGCATGTTTTAATGTTATCTTTTAATTGCTTTCTTGCTTTAATATTGCGCCACTTAAATTAAAATTAAATTCCTAAAAGTTTATATTTTCCCCAACGAGGAGCTTAATACGGATTTTTTCAAGCTCGAAGCTAAGAAGCGGTCACCGCGTTAAACTCAGGTAAATAAACCCAAAAACTCTGCTCATTTTAATTTTTAGCACTTCATTGCATATTTCTCTTCTCTCCTTAAAATAAACTCTACAACTGCATAACGCATTCATGTCAATCAATAGGCAAATTAAACCGCCTCAATCAATATTGATTAAGCTTAATCTACCCGCGGTTAATTTAATTAATCGTGGGTATTAATGCTAAAATCGACAATATTGGCTAAAAAAGGGCCTATTTAATTATAATCTACGGTTTAATTGCCTTTAATTGTTAAAACAGTCCGCCTTAAGTCCAAATTCAGTCAATAATTGTGGCCTAAAAAAGCGCTTAATCCAATTTTCACGTTTCGGCCCACCGCGAGGCAACAAATGCTTACAATTAAATCAAACCACATTTTTGCCAACCAAAATTGCCCACCAATTTCAATCAATTTTTGGCAAAACCAAAATTGGGCCTATTAATTTAGATTAACCCACCTTTTTTTAGCCTACAAATCGCTTAAATCCAGAAGCTTTGCAAAATGCCTTAGAAAGTTAAGCAATCCTTTGGCTTAAAAAGCCCCTTTCAAACAATCGATTTTGGCGACAATCGCCTAAAATTCACATCAACTTTTGGCAAAAAATGCCTAAATTCAATTCATCTTTGGCTAAAAGGCCCTTAAATCCAGTCATTTTGGTGAACAAGAACCGCCCCGAAATAATTCACTTTTTGGCAAACAAAATTGACCTAAAAGTCTTTTTGGCAAACGCCTTCCCCCAATACCAACTTTTGCACCAAAATGCCCTTAATCCCACCTTTGGCGGCACAAATCCGCCCCTAACCCCAATTGCAATTAAATTGCCTTAAATCACATCAATTTTGGCCAACAATTGCCTAAAATCAGATCTTTTTGGCTAAAAGCCATTAAAATCAAAAATTTTTGGCATGCTCAAAATTGCCCTAAAAAAATCAATCAAGCCTTTGGGCCAGAAGAGGTGGCCTAATACCATAAGATGCACCAAGCGATACACACCACTCACCTGGGCAATAAAGCATACCCATTTCAAAAGCCCTTTAAACAAGGCCTATCCCCAAACTACGGTTGACTTTTGACTTCTTCCCATTCCAAACGCGAAGTACGTAGGCACCGTTAGGGATTTAACCCCCGCAAGCCGGGCGCAAGTCCCGAAATCACATAAAACATTTCAATTGGTCCAATTACAATTTATTTCACCTTTGCAAATCATTCATCATAGGTTAGGTTTACCCAGCATGACATGCGTCTCGTGATCCCATCTTCGAGTCGGCCAAATCAATGCCCCTTAAACATTGCGATTTAGATTAATCTTAATAATTAGGTTTAATTAAAAATGTGAGTTCAACTTAAGGGTTTTTTCCCTAGTTTACCCCCGGAAAATACTTAAACAAGGTTGGCATAATTAAACAAGGTGGCGACTCATACATTCACGTGCATTTCTGCCCTTAGTCACATGCATTCATATGCCATGATGTTTGGGGAGGGGTTCACAACCCTTTCTCTGCCTTATAAAAGATCAAGGATATCAACAGCGTAGGTTAAGAAAAGAAAAGAAAGAGTGTGACGGCTACCTCAAACACATACGGTGATAGGTTGTTTGAGAGAGCATGAAAAGAAAACTTCTGTTGATGTTGATAATTCTCTGACCATTACGAAAGCACTTACGGACAAAAGGCCAGAGTGAAGAAACATAGATCTACTGTTACGGTGAGAATCAAATTGCCGCAATGAGGTAATCAATAGCTATGGATCAATAGGCTATGATCAAGGTACGCTTCCCGCTTTTAATTGTACTATTCGTTATTAAAACAAATTCTAGGAAACTATAAGATCTAGGCCTATATTTAGTTTATTTTAACAATATGCGTTAATCAGAGCCTTAGTCCTGTTCTAGTTGTTTTGATAGCTCTTTATATTTTGGCTTAATTAATGGATAGATTTGTTTGATAGTCTTTTATTTGGCTTAATTAATGGAAATTGATTTCATATTGTGAAGTTGATTAATCTGGTATAAACGAAGCCAAAATTATAGAAACTAAAAACCGTTTGTTTTCTTTATGCTTTATATATTATTTTGCTATGTTATTTATAAAGAAAGGTTATGACATCTTATTGTATAATGTCATTAAAGTTTTCAGATCTTAATTCAATCTCATAAAGTTTTGCATGAATCAATGTTTAATGAATGGAAAACTTGTTAGTCACCAAAGTGGCCTTGTTTGGATTAGCTTAGACATTTGATTATACGATTTTCAATTGTTCATGTTTATGTGATGCAATAACGTGAAAGATAAAATTGAACAATTGAGATCATTGATTATAATGTTGTTAGGTTACCCAAAGGTAGACCATTACTTATAATCAATGACATTAAAGAGACTTATCACTTGTTAATATGAATGTATATTCCAAAGATAACATGCATATATGTATGGAGCATATTGAAAATTAAGGAGTATGTTTAAAAAAAAACACGTAATTGGATTCTAGAAAGGGGCATGGGCGTGTTATAATTGAGAACGGCGGCTGTGGACTTAAGAGCAGCACGGGTCGTGCTGTAAGAAGCATAGGCCTGTCCTGAGCCTTCTAGAGAAGAAGCACGGGCGTGTTTGAAATGAAGCACGGGCGTGCCCTGAGTTCCAAGAGAAGAAGCACCAGAGCGTGCTGCTCTAGTGACTTGCATTAAAGTATTTTCATCTTTGTATTCATATTGAAATTAAAGCTATGCATTAAATATACCCAAAGGTGAATGCTAGATGCATTAATTAAGGTTGTTGTTTGTTTGAATCCATTTATGTTCTCTCAAGTATTAACGTATATGTATTAATGTATCAGTTTCTTCTAAACATGGTTCGCTATATGGGCACTGGACTGATTAAGTTTAATGGATTGAAACTATGCTGATTAGTCTGAACAAGTCCATATCAGTTAGGAGTTTTTGGACTTGGGATTTTGCATGTAGTCCTGAAAGCCAGCAGCCCATACAGAGACCAGCACTAAAGCTGACAAGTCCCATTATGAGGGCTTGGGACGGCTAACAAGGCGAGGCTTGAACTTTAATGAGGATTGAACAATGGCTAATGTTTAAGCCATCAATGCCTAGAAAACAGACAATGCGTAGAGAGTACAATGTTGAAAATAAAAGATACTCCCAATCGGACATAGCTGACAAGTTCCATCATAGGATCCTTGATGGAGTGAGCTAACGATTCAAGGGAAATTTGATTGGGTCCACAGTTCATTTAATCATGGTGATTGGTATGCAGAATTTGGCAAACCAAATTGAAATCAATGGGAAATGGATGTGAGTGATCCTTTTTTTAGTTCAATTTATTAGTAACTTCACTTCCTCTAGAGTTGTTAGTTCCAGTGAATTACAAAACACCCTCAAGGAAAAAAATGCGAACATTCATGAAATCAAGGCCATGTGATTACAAGAGGAGGAGACCTAAAGAATGAAAGAACACTCTGTCCAATTTCCTCGACATTTCATATGGAGCTAGTAAAGTAGCCAGCAAACAAATCAGGGAAAGAAAGGCAAAGAACAAGGGATGAAAGCCCAGTGAGGTTGAATGAGGCCAAATCCGTAAGGATTGAAATGCCTACTTCGTGTAGGAAGAATGGGTTATTTTAAGGAACTGTCATTAAAAGGGAAGATTTCGTTTAAAAAGAAGAAAGGTATACTTTATGTTTCAGTTAGTTTTAAATCATCTTTATTAAATGAACCTAATAGTATCTGGTGGTTAGATTCTGGTGCAACAAACTCATATTTTTATGTTATACAGGGATTCCTTCGATCCAACCCATAAACGAAACTGAAAAGTTCCTATTACATCGAAAAACAGAATGGAGGCACAAATAGAAGGAATGGGACTATAGATGGATCGCTGGACACTAGTTGTTATTTGGAATCTTGAAAAGTTTCTCGTATGTTCTTGAATGTTTGGCTAGAAAATTAGTTTCTGTAAGGGAAGTGTGGATAATGTTGGTTTAGTTTTTAAGATTTGTAATGGTGTTTTTTTCATTAAACAAAACATAAAGGTACTATTATGGTTTCTCGTACTTTGGATGAGTGGTTTGTATCGTTTTAATCTTTGATGCTGAATTTTATTGATTCGCCTGTTTATGTTGAAGCACAATATTAGGTAATAAACGTAGTGCCACATAAACAAATGTTCTGCTATTATGGCATCAAAGGTTAGGTTACATATCTAAGAAAAGGACTTGAGGTTAGTGGAACAGCGAAATCTTACCTCAATGGGATTTTACTAATTGCGGACGTGTGTATTAGTTGCATTAAAGGTAAACACAAACTAAGCACACATTAAGAGAATCCAGCACAGAGAAGCAGTGAATACTCGATCTTTATACACACTTGATTATTGGTCCTTTTGAATGTTCCCTTCTTGGGTGGAGGGAAAAATATTTGATCACTTTTATCGATGATTTTCTCACGGTTGTTATGTTTATTGCTTGCATGAAAAGTCTTAATCAGTAAACACAAAGATTTTAACCACTAATCCAATGGAGGAATAGACTGCACTTACTAGTCTCTAAAAGACGAAGATCATCGCAAGTTGAAAAATTTCCTACAAATTGCAACCATCCAAATAAACCAAACAAATGCAAACAACAAAACAAAACTGCACAATAAAATGGAAGAGAGTCATTAAACTCCGACACAAGGTGGGAGATAAAAACATGAACTAGTAGCAGAAATATAAATAACATGAAATCTATAACCAGAAGTAGACATGGATTATGTAATTTATTTAACAAAAAATTATAAAATTTTTTTAACAAAACTAAAAAATATACTAAAAATAGTGAGAGGGGCTATCACAAGTGACAAGGAATCACCCCTCCTTGTAATCACATGCTTGATTTTGTTGTTTCAATGGGAGAGAAAGGAAGAAAATTTAATGGCGAAAGGGATGGAGAGAGAAGGAGAGCCATTATATTTAATATTATATAATCAATTTATGTCATATATTTTAATATGCCTAGTGATGCCAAATTGCTATTTTGATTTTAAAAACATATGTTGTTATTCAACCCAAAAAAAATATCATACTATTAAAAAATTTTATAAAGATTCAAAACCCAAAAAAAATTTTTTTTTTTTTTGCTAAATTGATTTTACAATTATTGCAGTCAAAAAAATTTATATTTATATATTACTATTGTATTTATTTTACTGAATCTTTATTTAACTTTACAAATTTTACACTATAAAATAAAGGAATATAAATAATAATTTGTTACTTGTGTTATTATTTAGTTTTTTTTTATCAGAATTCATCTATATTAAAAAAAAATCCATATTATATTATTATCTATTGAAAATATTTATTTTTTATTATTTAATTTAATGTCTAATTATAACAAGTTTATAAGATTTTAAAATTTAACTTGAACCTCATCCCTTATGTAAATTCTTTTAGTAATTTTCATTAAAATATATATTAGTAATCCAATTAAAATTTTATAATTCCCATGTATTGATTTAAAATTTTAAATATATAAGAAGTCTATACAACTATGAATTACATAAAACTTTTAATTATGTAAATCGAAAACTATTATTTTGAAGTTATAATCTTTACAAATGGAAAAAAGAAAAAATAAAACAAAGTCATTGTGACCGTGCGTATAGTGGCGTGTGTGTGACACATTGTCATAAAATAGACTTTTGGTTTCAAGACGGAATTCTTTGAATTCTTCTACCATAATAAAAGCCGTAAAAGATAGTGGAGAAGATCTCCAGTGTCCTTAATTTTGAGATCAAAATTTATACTACCTCTATTATAAATACTGGATTAGTTAAGAATTTAAGGGATCAATTCTTAAGAAATTCAACCTCAAAATATCCGAGTAACCTTAAACCTTAATTTTTCTAGGTTATCACTCATCATTCCCTTTCTTCATTTCCTATATTTATTTCATAGTATAAGGATGTCATCCAAAGTCAATTAAAAAGGTAGGATTTGTTAAAATGGATTCATTGATATGTAAACCACAATCGCCTAATATGAAATTAAACAGGTTAGGGTCAAGTCAATTAGGTCGTGTTTATAAATGTGACCTGTATACGACACGGAGTTTTTAACGTTGCTGTTTGTCACAAGTTGACTTGCGATAGAACCCCATATGTGTGTGTGTGGTGTGCATGGTGTGTCTTTAGTGGGTGTATACATATTGGTTTTACCCATTTATACCGTGTTATTAACCATTTTAATTAAACTATTTTACATTTTTATCTATTACAACCCATTTAATTAAATGGGTTAGTGTGTCATATTCTTGTCACTCCTTTAAATTATCGGTGCCCTTTCGTGTTTAAATATTTGATACGATTGGTTAAATGGTTGTGATTCGATTATTAACCCTAATCGGTGTTCATGTATTAGAATGAGTTCGCATCGAACTTTGACATGCCAATTTATTGATCCTATGAAAGAAAGCGGTTAGTAGGATTTTTATGAGTCTTTTCTTTAAATACTTTATGCTGAGATGTTTTATGATTTTTTAATTCTTTCTATTTTCTAATTTGTTATGGCTCTTAAATGTTTGATCTGTGCCAACAGTTCATTCACGAAGAAAAAGATGCTGTTCTTTTACTCTCATGATTAACAGTTCTTAACGTGGACTCTTGTGTTATAGTATCATATTTTATTTCAATTGTCATTTCCTATTCTTCAACTATTACCTAGATAATTCTATCTCTATAATTTTCAACTGGACTTTAAATAACTAAATAGTAAAAAATTCACTCTCTTAAACTAAATTTTAGCCGAAAATTTAAATTTTATGATATGTAAGAGTGCACCTCTGATTATCTTTGCAGCGTGATGACCATATACACTTTAAACTTTGTAAATTTTGATAATATTACACATCTTTTATTCGGAACTTTACCTCAACCACTTAGCGAAAGTTAATGTTTTAGAGCTCTATCCAAGTTAATATCGAACTTGAATGCTAGTATAGTTAGCACATGACTTTCTCGAACCAATACTTTTCAGTATTGTCTTTTTATACTTTATTTAATGAGTGTATAATTGATACCCCCGTCCATATTCTCATTTCTAGTTATAGGATGGAAAACAGAAAAAAACTCCTGGGGTTTAAGGAAAAGTCTAAGTTTAAAATGAATTTTTTTGATCTACTATAGATGTCCGTTAACGGAACCATGATTTTCACTAATTTTCATATATTCCATCCAGGATTATGAGCAGACAATAGGTTGGACACAAATAAAGCGAAGATCTCCAAGATCGAAAGTGGTGCCGATGTTGAATGAAATTGATTTCAAATAATTCCATAATAACCTAGAATACATGCAAAAATCCTCACTCAGGAGGTTCAAACAAATAGAGATATTGCAACTAAAGGAAAAGGTCTGCGCACCTGAACATCGTTGTTCGTCAGGATTCCTTACATGGAGATAGAATTGAGCGTTCGCCGAAGCCTTCTAGAGAATGCGAAAGAAGATCGGAATCTTTCATGTTAGCGAGGAAAGAAAGGCAGTACGAAAATGAAGGAACGTAAAAACTAGAATTCGTTATTCCTAACTCCTCTAGGACTCACGGTACCCTTTGAATAACGACTTGTTAGCGTTAGGTATCGACAGATTTACCTTTATATATCGGTCCTTTAACGAATAGGAATCTACTGTATACATGGTCTCTACACGTAATATCTAGATATGTGTGTTATGATTACACATACAGATACTTTCTAATTATTCACCAAATCAAGTACAACACATTTTGAATTATTGACCCTTTACACATGTACACTGTCCCTATATTGTGTACATATTTGAATTTTACATGATATAAGCTCCTCCCCAGATAAACCCTCCAAAATACAGAAAACTTAAGAATTCCAACGAATTTAGACTCTATCTTTGGGCGAAACTATATTGTTCAAATACATTGGATACATACGAACCCAAAATTGAGCTCAAGCAGTGAACGCAGTTCATTCACAAGGGTGAGTCCAAAAAAGGAGACAAAATTTGCTCGGGAATCTCCTCATTAGATAAATTTGATAATAAGTGAAGGTGCTCGATATAACGAAAAATAAACACATGTACGCCATAAGATCTCTAATGGAACTTAGGTTCGATATTCATAGACAACAAACAAATATTACGCAAATACCCCTTAAATGGACATAGAATATCATGGTATTTTACTGCTTAAAGTGTTGAGACATTTTTGAAACCTACAATGCCAGATGTGAATCATCCGATGTGCCTATTTCCAACTGGTCACCAACAAAAGTGGATCAAGCAAAAACAATAATAATATACAGGTGTAACCATCAACCAAAATGAGTAGCTCAAACAATAATTTTTCTTGTTACCGTAATAGTGACACATAATCGAAAAATCAAGGATAATAGAGCATTTGCGAAGAAAACATAATGTATACAATAAGAAAGAGCCAAAGCTACCACACTAAAAATTAGACAGATCTCAAACAAAAACAGAACTACACACCAATCCGATGAGCGGGTTGATTTGTTGTCTCAACCATGAAAAACTGTTTCAGGCTTTATCACTGCCTTTGTAAGAGCGGGTCGAAAAAATCCGCAAATCTACATAAGAGTTTCTTGTATCCATAGATATATGTCTCTTCTTAAAAGTGATTATCTCTATCGCTCTCCACTCTCCGCTCATGTACCCTTCCTTGCAGTTAGCCAAGGAACTTAATGTCAATGTAGTCTGAATTTGATCAATGAGAGAGCTCCTGTGTGTTGTTGGAGAATAAAACGAGTCTGTACACCTTGCTGCGTCACAATACAACTCATGCAGTGGTACTTCTACTATTATCCAACTTGACTACACGCAGTATGGCACCGTTAAAGTTGACAAAGGGTTTGCTTCAACCAAAGTAAAGCTGTTATGATGGATGCCTCATAAGATTGCTACAATTTCAGCCTGTCCATGGGTGGAGGTTGCTTACTAGAGTTTTGTTTCACACTTTTCCAAGAAATAAAGCACCACCAGCTAATAGAAAACGTAAGCCGAGGATGTGTGAAATTTTTCTACTGTTATATAGAGACATACACAGGCAGAAATCAGAATCAAATTGAACCCATATGATCTAAGATTGATTTGATCTACCTAATAATTGATAGAGCATATGTCACGCTTAGTCCTCTAAAATTTATATTCATGACTCTTTTAGGGCTGGCTTTCCAAATGATCCATTGCACCTGGATTCTGAGATATCTACCTAACATTGCCAACTAATAAAAAAATGTCTGGATGAGTACAAATTGAACATAACATAAGACTTTCCTACAGCTGGACGCATAAGGGAACCTTTTAAACATTTTCCTGAATTCAGAGTTCACTCTTTGACATTGTTGAGTTACTAAATTTATCACCTTTTGCAGTATAGGGGTATCCATAGTCAGAAAATTCTGGCCAATACTTAAAATCATCTTGAGCAAGCTTATATTCAAATAATTACTCTTTTGTGAATAATTCCAAAGGAAATACCTCATAGAGGAACAGGTCTCAGAATGTATACTGAATCAACTAAACAAAAGAAAGCTCACCAAAAATCTTATTCAAGTCATCAAAAAATAAATTGCTTTGAAGAAAAAAACTTGGTATTCATAGCAGCCAAGACTGTACAATTAGAGCAAGAAGTATGTCATCCACATATGAGAGACCCAAAAAGATAAACCTCTACTCCCACTGAACTTAATAACGATACACACAATTTTCAACAGCGAATTTGCCTCGAAAAGGCCAAACGAGCACAACCTTACTATGGGTTATGAATTTATCACAAATACCATTGGATGAGACGCTTGCTTGAGTCCATAAATGGATTTCTTTAATTTTTTGCATACCAGATTGTTTTGGATCTCCAATTACAATAATTTTCTGGTTGCAGCCATAAATATATATGTTTCATCAATGTCGCCATTGAGAAACCGCATCTATAACATCCATTGATTGATGAAGCTTACAAGATCCAAAACGAAATTACTTGCATCTCCCCAAAAAGGCCATTGTCTGGTCTAAAAGAATTCCTTTTGTGAAGAAAACTGAGAAGAGAAAGAGTTTCTTTAATAAGTCAAATCCTTTCCTTTTTTGAGTAAATAGATCCTATCTGCTATCAAGGACGTGCTTATATATCATTTCTTTCCACATATAAGCTTGAGATTCACCTATTTGAGTTTATAAACATCCATTTGCAACCCAACATGGGATATTCTTTCTTTACAGGTAAAGATTGAAAAGATCCCAAACTGATTGTTCTTGCAATTTGGAGACTTATACTACCGTTCATTGCCTCAATCCACTTATGGAGAGAATCAGAAAGGCTACTGCATGGCATGATAGAAACTACTGATCATCATCTTCTGTTACAGTTCCTCTGTTCCTGAAGGACAACTAAGATTCTCATGAGTAGCACTTCTTACTCTCCACTATAGATCCCTCAAAGGCATTATGACAGGCTCTAATTATGTAGAAGATTATGATTTGTTACATGAGGAAGCATTGATCTTGATATGAGGATGCTTAGAAAAGGAAATAGCGACAGAAGCTGGAGTCTGTACGCATCAGAACTAACTCGAGGAAAATGAGAACCGGACACATCCTTACTTTCGGGTTACGCATCTTGCAAAAAGAACAATTGTTTTCTTTCTTTCTCTATTTTCTCCCTCCTCCAAGACTATCAACTATCCTAAAAAATGTTTATAAGATCCTGCAGTTTCTGCGTCTTCAAAAACAGAGTTCTGTTAAGAGCAATGATTATCAAACCTCGCATGTTAAACCCATAGATATGTCCGTCAGAATAGTGCAACGATAAAAAAGTAGCTAGCTATGATAGTTTTGTGGAGGAGTTCACAAAGTTTTGTTTTCATCGTGCTTGTTAAGGCTCGTCTGCTTCATGCTGGACATCCCCAATTAACATGAAATGCTTTAGGACTAGGCTTACGTCCAGGTCAGGCAAAAGATTCATAAAGGTTGTTTTTTTTCTAGACAACTGCTTTAGATTGGAAAAATCCTATTGAGAAAGATAAGACATGCGTACTTTAACGCTGGTCACCCCACAGAGATCTTGTGTAAAGATAGGAATGACTTAAATTCAGTGTACTCCTTATCTATCTAACATCACTTGAAGAGGTCCATATTAACGTACTATTCATGATACACCATTCATAGTGGGGAAACGAGTACACAGGCATTGTTATATTGAGGGACAATTCACATTCCTGTAGGAAAAAAGCGCAAAAAGGTCCTAGACTTGTTCGCCTGAACCGTCATATTTACCATAATTATTCACCACCACAGGTCAGATCGAACAGATTAATCTTCTTTCCTCAAGTTGATTTTTTTCAACTTCGGCTTTATAAGATTTAAACACGTTCCAAAGACTCAGATTTTTCATGAATGAGATATAGTAACCCATAACGAGAATTAGTCATCAATGAATGATATAAAATAATCTTTGGGCCATTTTCTAGCTGTAATTATGGAATGGATCCGGCCAAATATCTGGTTATTAATCAGTTCTAAAACATTGATGACGAATGCACCTAGTCTCTTTTGTTTAGTCTGTTTCCTTTAATTACAACTCAATACAAGAATCGCAACCTGTGTAAATCAAGTGATTAATTCTAAGATACCATCAGAAACAAGACGCTCAATTCTTGATTTGGATACATATGACCCAAACGTCTATGCCAAAGACAGCTGAGTTATCAATATTTCAAACTTTCTTTTGGCGTACCTCTTGTATTAACAATGCAGGGATTTCGATGATAACTAGTATCAATGTCTAACATATATAGATTATCACATTCATTCAAAGCAACCAGTACCCAAAACTTTTGAATGTCATAGATAAAGTAAATACGCTGTCTCAACCAAAAGAACATGAAAACCAATTTTTGTCCCAAAAAGGGGGGGGGGAAACAGAATATCAAATTCCTTCGTAAAAGAGGAAATAACAAAAGTTATCTATAAGATCCAAAAAAATTAACCAGTACTTAAACATTTAATCTAAAATGTCCAATTGCCTATACTTTCAACCGGATCGCCATCCCCACATAGACGTATACTGTTCACGTCAGTTGGCTTTCTGTAGTTGAGGCAGCCCTGCAATGAACACTATATGAGCGGGTAGCACGCAGAATCCATCCAATAAGTGTTTTTAGGAGCTTTGAAGTTTAAATTAACTTTCACAACAGGACTAAAACAAGCGTACTACCCCTTCTTTTTGCAAGCCAAATAGCAAATTTAGGACAGTCCTTTCTTAAGTGATCTGTTCTTTCCACAAAAGAAGCATTTTTGGCACATAAGGCTTCTTTTGTACTGGATCTACACAGTAGCGCAGCAAAGGTTTCTCATAGCCTTTTCAACAGTCTTTGCAAGAAGGCCTTCTTTCCTTGTTTCTTGTGTTGACTTGCCCTTCCCAGCTGAAGAAAAACAAATGAGCACTCTCTCTTTTTGTTAGAATTCAGTCTTTTCCTCCTCATCAACACAATGAGAAATGAGCTCGTTAAGAGTCATTTATTCGGCTGACAATCTACATTAGGAAGTCCTAATTTGTCCATGCTAGAAGGAAAGAGAACTTCATAACCAAATGGACTAAAAGGTCCATCTGGGTTAAAGCCCTGGATTAACCCAGTTTGCCTTTCAGTCTCTTTGTTTGCGCACTATCTAGGTGTAGAACACTGTCTCAGAATATTGCTCCCGAAACACTCCACCAGTTGCGCCTTAAAGCAAACTAAATGGAGGTTTAATTTTTCCTAAAAGGTGTTCCCACACTTCGACTTTGTCACTCTGGACTTAAACGATAAAGCCCTCTCCAGCTCTGGGCAAGATAGTTTTGAGCAATTGTCCTTTTCAGCTTGAGACAGGGTAGGTCCTCGTAGACATGTTCTGGGGACCCTTTCTTGGCATGTAATCATTCAGGAACTAAGCTATTATAAACGCTTTCCCACTGTGCTCATACTGAACCCTTTGAACATCGTGCCTCGTATCAGTAAGAGGAGCAAGGTTCGTCCAATCCTTGAATGCAAGATCCCAAATCCTACAGCCCAGAAAGATTCATAATGTCTGTATTTTCCAAGGACTCAAGAATTGATCCCTCAAGTTTAGGACACCAATCGGAGGGATATAAGATGACAGTGTTAGCTGACATCAGAGAAAATTAAACAAATAAGGATAAGATATAAGCTCAAACAATCCAACAAATGATAAAACATATTCTCTACATCGAAAAGGTAGAGATCAAAAAATGGAAATAAGATGTTACAGGAACACAACATTAATATTCTCGAATTCTGGATGTAGAAACATTAGAACTTGTAATAGGTTATCCTGCAATGCCGAAGGCAATCAAATATTGATAACAATAGTCTCTGAACAAATAATACGAATTCTTCCTTTTGCGGGACCGAAGTATAATCATGATGACATGGAAATAATCCAAACAATTATCACATACTTATTGCCAAAACATGATTTCAAAACTCAGCAGATAGCAATCCTTGTATACCTTTGGGGCCGATTACTATCCGGCAACGAATTCTAATACCAACACTCGGTCTATAAGTGTACTAAAGAATAAATCAATTCAACCGCGCAATAGAGGGTCTACTTGCGTGGTACTTACTTGATTATCATAAGTGCGAATTTATTTTAACAAAAATTATTTCCAAACACAATGAGGGACTTTAAGATCAACTCCAAGAATTATAATTACTTCAAGATCTATACCAAATTTTTACTTCAATTTAAGTTTGAGTAATTAAAACAAAACAATTGCAACTTAAATGAATGTGATTTGTCTTATAAATATTTAATAATCTAAAATTAATTTAGCCCCAAAAAAAAAATATAATCTATGTCTAAGTCACTAAATTAGAGATTTTAAGGTTATAAAATTAGTAACTAAATGTAAATATTGGAATAAATTAAGAGTTGCCGAGTGGTCTAATATTAAGTGGTTAAAGTAATATGTCTTCCATTGGGTTTAGACGAAAAGAATAACTTATAAAATGTCGTTATAAAGGCCTAATACAGACAAAAACAAAAAATAAGGGCCTAATACGCGAAAAAAAACAAATAAATTTAGGGGTCCAACTATCAACCCCCCCTACTATGAAACCAAAAATAGAAAAATATATAAAGGACCTAAATCTATATATATGAAATTTCTCCCAAGGGACCTACACGACTTATATTTTTCCCATCTGCCTCCATAACCTTAACACAGACTCCAAAAAAAACGATCAGACAAGTTGCTGGCTCGGACTCTCCTTCAAAGGGAAGTGCCAGTGAAATCTTCAGAGGCCCTTTTCGCGCCCAACGAACCACCCAGTTTCTCAAAACCAAGAAGACAAAGCTCCTCCTGTATTTGAAGGTCGCACATTTGGTCACGACTAGTGAACGGTCAGCCAAGGGTAAGTCAAATAACCATGAACGCTGTGTTTAAGATTCACAAATCCCTAAAACTGCATATTTGTGCGCAAAATGAATGCCGCTCTATTTGGCATACAAATATGTGAGACGGTTTTTAGGCGTTAAACACGACGGCAACCATGAAACCTATTACTGTTTTTTTTTTTTATTATTAAACAAGATCCGGCAGCCAAGGCGAAAAAAACAAAAATAATCAATATGCGTAGATATTTGAACACTCCTTTTACCTGTTTTCTTGGGGAAATCAGCGTTAAGAGGGTAAAGAAACAGT
Organism: Jatropha curcas; assembly: GCF_014843425.1. The sequence goes on along the minus strand of NW_023591086.1, from coordinate 4,488 downwards.
TAGGGAGAACAAAAATTTTTTTTTTTGTTTTTTTAATATACAAAAACCCTACAACTTCGTAAAACGAGGATTATGTGGTTAAAACCAAAACACGTATTATATGTTGATAATTTAATTTACGTGAAAAGATCAATCATAAATGAATCTTCAAGCCAATTTATGCATGCTATAGGCCTGCTGATATGACCACTTATTATTGAAATTCACCTTTCAATTATAATAGCCAATTGCAATAGTACCTAGATCGTTCGGCGAAACCACTAGATTCAACCAAAATAGAGTGAATAAGAAAGGTTTGCGTTACCTACATCGTTGTTCGTCAGTGAATCTTGATGCTGGTAGAATTAGAAGGTGATCGCGAGTTCTTCTACGAGAATTGAAGAAGTCGATTTAGGGAAAGAGCGAGTACGGAAAGGAAACGTAAAACTTGAATTCGTATTCAACTCCTCTGGGCACCACGGACCCTTACGTTCTTAAACGCTGTGACCGTTAGTACAAATTCCTATTTCCGGTCCCGTTTAAACGGAAATTGAGGATTTAAATATAGATAGGTTCCTCTTATAACATCTCTAATATCAAGTTAATCATATGTATGTTTGATACCTTCAATAGCTCAATTTTAATTTCTCAATGCAAATCGCATAGTCTTGCAAATTTGACTTATGTACAATTAGCACTTGCTGTACATATTTAATTTTACATATTAAGCCCATCAATAAAGAAAATTAAACCAACAGTTGTTTATTGTTAAACTTGCACCTTTAGGCCACTCATTCAAACATTTTTGATTAACTCTATCACACTTTTGATTACAATATGATGTTTTACATAATATTTGCGCCTGAAAGACAAAAAAAATAAAAATCTAGCTTATTTTGGCCTCTTAACCAAGTTTTAATTTGAAAGAGAAAAAACTTCTATGAACTTGACTAAATTGTAGCTGGTTGGAGTTTAGTATTGACGTTTTGATCCGCAAATTTTTCAAAAAAGAAGGTGCACAATCTAGCAAAATGTGTAAAACAAACCATTCAATATTTTGAATAGTAGTGGCAACACAATAATTAAAAATGAGATCTCCATAGAGTGACGTGTATGATAAAGTAGTACAACCATTATAAAAGATTGTCAAAAAGTGTGTACCAACCAATAATATACAATGTTTCACAAGACAATTGCGCTCTTAAAAGTGCAAACGATATTAGTATAAAAAAGGGCCAAAATGTGGCTTACAACAAAGTTTACACAAACCGTTACCTAAACACAAGAAGTAGTTAAAACATAACTATTCGAAAGAGAGTTTGCACAACTATAATGGGCAATGCCATACAAAATAAGCTGTGACAGAGAAGACTTCTCACACTATTGAAGATTAAACAAAGAGGCCACCAAAGTGGCGTTACAAAAAAGGGACAACCCATTATACAAGGACTTTTGAAAAAAAAAAAAAGAAAACCCAAATTGATGTGTAATTTTTAAGAAAGTGCAACCGATTTATATAACAAACAAAAAAGGCCACAAAGGTGGGCATTTATATATACAAGAAGTTCATTTCAAATCCTTTGTTTACCTCAATTATCATAAAATCTATATAAACTACTTGAAAAAGTTGCATCTCTATATATATATATCAAAGATGCGCAAAATGGCTACAAAGGGATATATATCATATATTATATATATAGGCTGACGAGAAAAAATGACTACAGCATATATCTATCTATATCTTTACCTAAACATATTAAAATAATAATATTCTATATAATTACTATATAATGTCTATATATATATATATATATATAAGGGCAGCAGGAAAATTTGCTATATTTAAGAAGTGCTCTCTCTAAACACGATCTATCAAATATATATATTCTGAAAGTTCACAATGATTTATATCTATATATATATATATATATAAAGCTATTGAAAAATGTGCACAGCTAATAAATAACAATCTATAATATTATATATTATTTGCGTTACAAAAAGTGCACGAATAATTAAATAATATATATAAATCTCTATAATATATAATGCGCTTACAATGATAATAACTCTCGCAAACTATCCAACTTAACACATCTTGCATATCTTACGGAAAACTTTATCATTAAATGTGATTGTCATTTTCAAAATTTACTTTTCTCGTAACATTATTATTCGTTCCTTAGCACTAACGGTTGTGGCCAATTTTTTATAATGATAAAGTGGGACATATATTTCATCAAACATACAATATATCTATTACTTTGTATTTTGTGCAGTATTATTTTGAATTTTTAACAAATCAGAACTATTATATCTTCATATTATCTATACATATATATACTATTAATCTCTCTAATATACGACCACATGTTATGCGTTATAAGCCCGAAACTCATACATTATATCATAAGTTATATTAACTCTTTAAACATGATACGTTAAAGTTATTTTTGTGTCTACTGACTTTTCTTGATTTTAAGCTTCAATCTTTAAAACAACACATTACACTCTAAGGGTTTATTCTAGTTTTTAACTGCTTGGCATCTCTCCAAAGTTACTATATTAGATAGTATATCAATGCTGCTATATAAAAATACCCTTTCATATATATTATAATATCAGAATGTTTATCGTTTAAGTAAAGAATATCTTCAAGGGTGTATAATTGCAAAGTGAATAATTTCTATATAAAAATAAATTTTTATATATTTTATTGTCTCTCTCAGTAGTTTATAGGTATTTATATATACAAGAAATAAATACAACTGAATTCATTTACAAACTTTTTAGCATTTCTTAAGAGCAAATACATATATACAGGATGGGTTTTGTAGTATTACCACTATTTTATCCGGAAACCAGGATCAATCGTATGGATATGTAAAAATACAGAGCATTTCAGAATATCCCATAAGGCAAAGAGCTATAAACAGAGGAGAATTAGAGAAAAGAGGTCAACACGTTGAGTTTATAGTGGTCATACTCACTCTTTATAACTCGACAACATGCTAGTCCCGTCCATCAAGATCATATTGAGATCCTCAACTATGTTATCTCTTTTTTCAAGAGAGTAAGAGAGACACGAAATCCATACACAACCTCGAGTTACAACTCATAAGATAGCAATATAGTAATCGAGCACACATAGATATCTTCGTACGCGGACTTTATCCCACTAGGATCTTTTTTCCAAGGTATTCTTCAAGCATTAGAAAACTCCATGCTAACCCTTTACATGTTTTTTGGCTCAAGGCAGGTAGGGCAGAAACTCCAACTTTCCTGAAGACATATAGAATGGCTCTTGCAACGGGTAGAACTGGTTCATGCTTTCGGATTTAATCCTCTTATCCCGAAAGTATCCACATGTCTCCACCCAAGCGTTATTACACCACAAATTTTTTATCAACATCCAAAAAAATAACCTTGTCTACTGATAGGAGTGTAGCATAACTCTAAATAAGACAAGAAAGAGAATGACGACATCTACAATAAGCACACAAGGAAAAAAACTATGGATTTTTATTCAAGTTATTTAGACAGAACAATTTAAAATCGTTTAATATAAAGAAACACAGGGAAACTGTATACTTTTTCAAAAAATTGTAGTTCTTTAAGAAGAAATTCTCCTTTTCCTTTTTGCTTAAATATACGAAATGTGAAGTTCTATATAAGACTGTAAAAAGAACAAACATGTCGGGAGGTAGAGAGTAAGTTTGGAGAGATAAAGATGTGAATCATGAGAGAATGCTCTTTAAAACAAAACATGGACTTTTAACCTTCCTCGACGTATTGAACAGAAGAAGTGAAAAACTCCTATTATTAGAGAAGATTTATACGTTTGGGACTCTGACTATTTGGAAAAGTAGTCGCATGATTTTTACCATCTTTTCAAAATTTCGTATCGTAAAATACTATTTGGACTTTTATGCTTTTATAAGAAGATAACAACGGAATATGTTAATGTCTTTGTTAGATTATCACACCAGTAAAGTTTTATATCTTTATCCTTATTGTAAATGTAACACGAAATAATGAGACAGATTTTAACGTTTCACTAAAATTAACAAAAAATACTTATTGTCCTTATTCAAATTAATCTATCGAGCCATGAAAAAGATTCAACAGAAAGACAGAAACAAATCGGCACTACATTATTTACTTTGTGGAAAATTTATTTATCTCTAAGCGAAACATGACTATTCATTACTAAAAACGAAAAGATTAATAATCCGTTCGCTTCTGTGTGGTAGGTAGAGAATAAATTAAAAATTCTTTAGATGCTTTCCAAAGAAGTTAAACTATTTCTCCCGAGAAAAAGGATAAAAGTGAGGCTAAGTGATTTAATTACCAAAGACAATGCGATCTAGGAGACCATATATCTCTGTTTCTCTTTAGGTAATTAGAATCCAAAGTCAATATATTTTCTTGAACCAACTTAGATTTATAGAATCCACTCAAGATACGCAAAACCGAACATTCTTTATATTCTCTAATCTCTCATCT
>NW_023591084.1:0-31881 GCF_014843425.1 Jatropha curcas | reverse complement strand
AGCGTCTGGCATGTCTGGGTTTCCGGCTAAAATCGTTCTCAATTCATTCCTAAAAAAAGCCCGGACCGGCGCGAATCGTAGACTTTATTTTAAAACGAGTCCGCAGCCGTGCCTTGTCGACCTCCGCACGACACGGCATGTCAAATGGCATCACCTCTAATGAAATATAAGCCCCAACAGGCCAAAAATCCAAAGGACATTGGCAATAAACCTCAACTTTGTTTGCCTATGGTTACCCCTAAAGTTCCCTCAACAGCGCTAACCACATAGTTGGTCGCGCATTGCCACCTCCCATTTAGCAGTCGGAATTTCCCCATTGCCAATCACAAAGCAAAGATTTTTTGTCTGAACGCGGACCGAAATAGAAGATCAAACTAGGTGGCCTGAGGCGCTGATCTGTGACACTAAGGTCCGCATCTTGTACGTTGGAGTTCATTTCCATTATAGCCTAGATTACTTTCCATCCGCGCTCCAAGGGCAACCGCTCGTTGAAGAAAGGATAATATCCCAGTGTAACAAATCCCTATTAGCTCTGAATCGGTGTAGATAGCGTAAGTAGTACTTTCCAGTTGGCCAGGCTTGTCCTTTCTGTAGATCTGACTCTTGAAGAAAGACAGAAGTGGACACACAAAAACAAAAGAAACATCATACAGAAGTGGAAAAAAACAGACAGGACCCAAGAGTGACCTAATCGATGATGCATTATATAGAATATAAAGAGGGATAATTAATTGTGGACATCACAAGTCTCTCTATCGAGAATTTTATGAGAATTATATAGATGGATAACATACAGAATTCCCATACATCTCGTAGGAGTATGCTAATAATGGAGGATAATAAGGTACTTCACGGCTTACGAAATTCATATCCACCATAGTGGGGCGAAGAAATAAATATGTTTACGGAACAGTTCCGCGTGCCTCATTACACAGGGGAGAAAAGCAACGATTATTTGCGACAATTCGAAGCACGTTCATTTACATGATGGTGAAATTTGAATAGATTAGCTTGCGAACACACATACGACCATTTTTTCTGTTATCTAGCTTATAATTGGCCGGTACAGGGGTCGAATAAAAAAAGTGCTTCAATATGATCCCCAAAATAGTATTCGCCACTTTTCTGTAAATTATTCATGTCATCTGATGTTGTGGCCGTATCGCTAATTTGAATTGGACCTGTTTCATCCTCATGAGGAGGAGGAAAAAAATATCAAGGACGTAAATAGTATCACTAATGGTTTTTTAATGGAAAAAATAATCTTACAAGACCCTCCCCACCGCTGTATGTTACCCCAGGAGAAATCATACGGTATTGTTAAGAAGCGTGAGCGACTACTTGATGAGCACAGAGCAACAAAGTAGAGTGAAGGACCCCAAAAGAAATTGTAATTGAAGACTTTCTTAGGAGTTTACATCGCAGTGGAAGTAGAACTAAAGCATTGTTTCTAAACTCTGTCAGTTTGGTATTATATCATAAGTTGAGCAAGAAAGAATGAAAGTAGGACGGAAGATCCCTGCAACGTTGGCTTTCTTCCTTTTGAGTGAATCAGACAATGCGTTGATTTAAGTAGTTATTGATGCGTTGTCAAAGTCAAGCCTTTTATGGGACAACATGCATCTGAAAAGGAAGGACGAACGACACGCTTAGGAATCTACCAAAGGAGCGGTTGACACAAAACGGATAACGGCAGGATAATACGACCTGGCCTTCAGTAAGAGCGAAAATCGCTATAGACATACACGTAACTACCTAGCTTAGTTAGATAATAACGGCTTGGACTTTTAGCTGAACAGGGTAGCTATCTAGCCTATTTACTTGTGCTAAACTAGTGTCATTGAGAACTTTAGGGCTCAATTTCTGGGACGGTCTATGGAAAAATATCACAAGTGAGCGGATTGAATATGTAGTACCACACTCTCGCTGTCCCCGCTCATCGTAGCATGGTCTAAGCCTTCGGGTTATGATATGCATGACTGTTATCGGAGCACGACCCCGTCCGAGTACTGAATTTAAATCAACGGATTCTAAAGCATACTCAATGCGCGTCGTTGCTAACTGCCTGACAAGTAGACTTAGACTCTGTGACTGTGATATACATATGATCCATTGCTAAGCTGAATTAAATTAAGAAAGACAACCATCACGAAAGCCCGGACGTTGGCATCAATGCAGATGGAATCGGCGTACTCTAAAGAAGTGATTTTACGGTCACCGGTCTTTCTATTTAGGGAGAACCTACGCCGATCCAGGCGTTCAAAGTCTGGAATATATGAATTCTTCTGGTCCGAAGGGATCGCTATGTTCTGCCGGTTCAATGGTCTTCATCTTGGCTTTTTGTCTCTTCTCTTCTCGTGTTTTTATGAGAGGAATTTGGAGAACGCATAGATATCGAGGCGAGTTCAACCGGCTCTGAAAAAACAAAATGTTAAACTAATCAAAACTTATTGGCTTTCGATGGAGATTTGGCCACCCTGACCCACAACTTCTTTTTCAGTCTACTCAATGACCAATATCTTCGAAAAGAAAAAGGAGACATTATTGGTAACAGTACGGATTGCGTGGAATCCACCTATTCGGGTATTGGAATTCTTAAATTCCACGGGGGAAAAGACAACACGTAAATACTCCAAATACCCTCTACAGGAGGCTAGAACGAAGACTTATTTTTAATCCTCATAGCGAAAAGGTAATTAGATACTTTGACCTTTTTGATCTATTTTGAATATTCTAAACAGTTGCTCGCTGAAATGAATCGTTGGCCGTGCTCCTCCTTACACTGTTTAGTTTGAGCAATTAAATAAAGTGAAACAAAAGGGAATAATATTAAAAACTAACGGTAATCTATATTCATGAGTTATCTGATTGAAGGAAATGAAGTTCAAAGTGGTTACTATTACAGTACTAATATTGTTTATGATAATGATGCATATGAGCGTGATTTGTAATGGGGTTTTATCCTTTCCATAGGGTGATTTTTGTGGCTGTGCACTCCTGTTTAATTGGGATAGTTGGTTTCAAAGCGAAGTGGCGTGATTAATCAATTTGTCTTATCTTCGTTTATGTGGGCTTCCACACTGTAGTGCAATACCAAAAGTCTAGGGTGAATAAAGTTATATCCTAATTCGCTGCACTCGAAGGGCCATTACACACAAGCACTCCTTTGCTAAGCCTAAGCCCGTGCATTTTATGCTATATTCCTTTTGTTCGCTCAGACCATTACATGTTTATCACTCATTGACATTGTGATATAAATGCTGGGAAAGCTACTTTCAGTACAGAGTGTGGCTATTTGTGAGCTGGATGCTCGGTACCACGACGATTACCTACGGTACCGTTTCACTCTTGTCTGTGCTTCTTGTCCACGATGGACTGGACATTACAGAGCTTGTTGGTGGGAGGAGCTTCCGTTCCTAAAAGGGAATTTGTTGCTTATGTGCGTATTCATGTGTATGATAGTATATATGGAAGAAGCTGCAAAAAGAGGGAATAATGGAAAATTGTCGAAGATCACCAGAGTAGTACGTAGAGCATATATTGGTATGATGTTCCCCTAATCAATGTGATACGGCGGGGTAGATCACTCAGTATGGCAAGCTTCAGCTTTACCACCGGAAAGACTTGCGCAGCTATGCGATTGAAATTTTTAATCGACTATATTCAAAATGTAGTATCATAAGCAGACCATATGGCTCTGCGATAGAATTAACTCCCTAGCGCTTTCTTGTTAGCTGCAGTAAAAAGCATATCCGTTAAGATGTTCTTTGAAGGAGAGGGATATAATGCAGCTATATTTGAAACTGAGCACGATAAAACTATGTTCATATCGTTACTTTAGATTTATAGATGTCGTCACCGAGTAACACACGCAGCTAAAAAGAACAATATCAGTACATTACTTGACGTATGCTCGCCTCTAGATGTGTGCTCTTTCATACAACGCTCAGCCGTTCTACGCTACTACTGCATCACAAGTAATCACCTCTCTCCCAAGATCCCTAATAAAACTCTCTCCGTGCCCAACATATACTGCCTCATCCCGAGACGAGCGATCTTATGGACAGTAACCCGATAATTTCTGTACGTCGCGAATCGCTACTCTTGATCAGAACAAGCAACACACGATAATCTCTCAAACAATAATTCGGGAAAATTCTAGAAGACTTACAATGGAATGGTAGAGCTCGCGAAAATTCTGGCTGTATGCGGGTATTTTAGAATTCTATCTAAGTGTTAGTGCTAAAGCCCAAGAATCAGCGTGGCAAGTCTACTGATTGAAAGTTTATTAAAATGAATCGGAACGCTGTTAGCTGGATAGCTACCTGCTATGTTCCTGAATGGTGTACTTAGAGGTCCTCCTACTTTGGAAGTCCGACCCTACATTCTTTTCTGCTAGAATTATTCCAAGAGTCCCTCTTCCGAAGAACTTGGATTTCCACATAATCTATGGCGCCCATATATTCGTACGTGTCTGTCTGGAATGTTGAATTATCAAGCAAGTTGTGGGTAATATATACTAGTACTTCCCAGTATCCATGCGCGGACCTGTAACGCACACATCGCGGCAAGATCATACCATATAATTGTAAGATTGGAAACGCCTGCATGACCTTCGCAGTTGAGCGTCACATCTCTTCTTGCTCACCGGCTAGCCGCAATGAACCGTGGTAATCTCCATCTTGCGTTCGGCGACCTTCCAAAGCAAAATTTTCAGCCGTATGCCACCTTGCATACTCCTTCCCCCATTTATGTTTCAACTTAATCCTTTTTTCATCAAAATAGTAGATTTTAAAACAGAACGCGCCGTCTAGTCTTGATAAGATAGATTCGCTGACCGACTTAAACAAGATGGTGACTGATCGAAAATTCTCTTATTTCCCGACAATCATACAAAGGGTTCAGGCGATCGCCTACGAGAAAGCGTCCCGAATACACGGCAACTCTCGGTTCGTCCAATTTCTCACGCTGTGCGAAATGCAATCAACGCATGGTAGGCATCAATAGTCCACAAGGTCGGATCAAGCTCCCCACAAACATTATGTCCCTCTAACAATTTAGGGAAGGACAAATTTATACCATGAAGCAGACGAATGGATACATTCAAATGAATGTTTGCTAAGTGGTAATTCATACTATTACTCTTATTCAAGGTTGTTTCTTGAAAATCTATAAACTCGCGCTAGCAATAAGTACTCCGCGTCGCATTTACGTGTTTAGTCTACATCACCGATAACGGTATCTATTATTTTAAGTGTATCAAAGACTTAGGGCACCACATAGGACCCACCAAGTTCCTCAAACCGGGTTCTGCTGTAATCTCAGCTTCGCCTCTCCATGAGCCATCTATTTCACAAAGTATAGTCAAGCAGCGGCCAGAACTAAAAGTACACGCATTAAATAGGAAATAACACGGAAGATGACAGGGACATATAATTAGAATGAGTCAACAAACTTTGGATACTTTTCTTGGCTTGGGGTTGCTCTTGTACCTAGTTTATTCCACCAAAGTCCCAATTGGTCTTCCCAGTTGTTTTGCCTGCTAACTAGGCCACGTATCCCTTTCATGACTTTCTTTCTCAATAGATAAGCCCTATAACACCGACTATGCAGGCAGTGCCTGCTTTATCTTTTGGGTGTGCGCTAGCCTTACTTATTATTTGTGAATTCTGGCTTCGTCCTCTCGCTGTGGAAAAAAGCAAACCTCCTACGCATCACGAAGGATTGGAAGTGCCGGCGGTTCTAAATATCTATACTCCGCTCATCGACAAATTTCTTATCGCCGCGTCCGTGCCGCGATTAAAAACAAAAACGAAAAGTTAACAAGCATACCATGGATGATGAAACTGCATCAAACTTAGTGTTGTGGAACCTATGTTGAACGTCCTAACAATATTTACTGCTGCAAAACAGATAGGCTATAAATGTTATGCAAATAATATATGGAAAGTCAATAAATGATCCACGAAAAGAACCGGAACCAGAGTGAGCCATAACAAAATCGCATATAAGGATGTTTGAATCGAAACACATACAGCAAGACCCTGTTCGTTGTAATGCCTCTTTATCTTTAAAGGTCCTCTCCATTTCTTAATAGGTATTATCTCTTTGTGATAATTTCTGCTTCTCCTGATTTTTCCCTTACGTAGGTCTAATATTCTAATTACATGACATAACTCAGTTCTAGTTTGTATGATTCCTGTCCCTACACATAAACCCCCTCGTGAAAGCAAAAAATAGTAAAAGAAAGACAATAGCTTCTGCCTGTATCTATATTAGATTTGGGCATGTAACACTTTTTCTCCACCTCCTATGGCACCTTTTGACGATCGATCTAGTAACACTGATATTTGGGCAGCGGGAATGGGACATAGGAGCGGAGGGAAAAAATATGTCAACACTTACTCCCATTTTAAATACCCGTCAACCAATAAATTAGTATATAACTTCTAGCTTATTAAGTAGTATCACTTTCCTAATGCCTCACTCCCAAATAATTTTCTGATTGTTAGGATTATTTTGAGAATACGAATACGAAAAGGTAGATTCACCTCCTCGTCCAGTAAAGATCAGAATTGAAAGGTGACGTTATGCTCCTTCTCCATTGTGTATGCAAACTAATGATTATAATTATAGTTTGACCTCGTGTTCATTTTTCTTTTTCCTGTGCGACCTATTCTAGTGAAGGACCTTTTTAATTACTTTATGAAGATCATCATATAGTAATCAAAATTTATTTCTAAAATGTTACTTGAAACTTCCCGTGTTTAAATCGCAATTAAAGGGCAACATGTTGTTTCGGCCATATCGTCTCTTTAAAACAACTCTCTCAATCCGGACCCAATTAAAAATAAAAGCTCAAGGCGGAAAAAACTGCTTGTTTCCGTTAGGAGCATGAAATTTGTTCGGACGAAGGTGATACTAAATTGAGTGGGAATTATTGTCTTAACAGGGGAACTATGATGACTTTAAAGTGGCAATACTTTTAAAGACAAAGTAGTCGCAAAAAATCTATTTATTTTGAGCGGTCGAGGGGAAGGGAGTACCTGCGAGTGACGAAATAACAAATCATCTCTTGCAACTCATATAAGGGGGAAATAGGAAAATAACCAACTCATAGGCTCACTTTTATAGGACCCATATAGAAAAGAATCTGAAAGAAATATCGTATAGGTATATGTTCTATGAAGATCGCATCATCTGCTCTATACCCTTAGATAAATTTGAGAAGAAATAGTCATTCATAAAATGTAATGTATAGTATGCTTGTGGAGAAGTGATAATTTCCTACTCCCTTGTAGATTATTAATGAAAATTTTAAATTATTTAAGTGTATGTTGACTCTAAGAAGACAGCAGTTTACCTGCCAATCTCATTAGGTAAGAGCTATATGCATCATCTCAATAGCGAGCACCAGCTGAGAATATAAAATACTCAGTGCGTTTGATATTTTATCTACTGCGTTATGTTAAAATCCGGCTGGTGTACCTACTGTGAAAGATCAGATAGAGTAGCATTATCTAGAACTAGAAATATGGTCGGGACGTATTTTAGTAGTTGGCTACTAGAATTAAGCTTTGGTGTACTTATATCTTAAGGTGAATCATCTGGTCATGTAATTATTACTATTTTTTCAGCATATTGTATGTTATTTGAATAAATAAGCTATGTAATGTGACTCAAATCTTAGCGTTTGGAATTGTAATATATATTTGGAAGTATAAGCATTGAGATGTTTAATTTTTTCTTGTGGATATAAAAAGTTTAAGAATTAAGTATGATATTTAAGAATAAGAAGGACTTGATATTATATAATATAATGAATGCAATTTAAATGTAACAAAAGAAGCATGAGTGAATGAAGAAGTATTAGAAGTGTTTGCTTTGTGTTGCTTATGTGATTCATCTGGAGTTCGCTGGGGGTTTTAGAGTAAAATGGATGTGTTTTTGTATTCACATGTTTGGCTCAAGCCTCGATTTTTAAAGGGAAACTCTTGCAGTTTTCTGTTTAACAATATATTTCCTAAATTTTTTCATAATTATATTATATATATAATATTATCATATTACTATATTATTAATATACTTACTATATAATATTCTCATTAATAATCTAATATAAAATAGAGTATATTATTATGTGATTTATATATGATTGTCACAAAACAAATTCTAACAAAAAATTACTTCGCTAAACTTTGTCAATACTTAACATCAACTTTCTTAAATTCATAATCTGATTTTTGTGATTTATTCTCTGTATTGTTTAGGACAGGTTGTCCCTCCGGCGCCGAATGTTGGCTATCCGCCGCGAGTCTCTTTGGGGTCTGCCGCGGGGGCGAACAGTTAATAGGCATGGGCGGCAGGTTTACATTGTAGATGGTATCAGAGCAATAGGTTTGATTGGCTTGTATCAAAAGAACCTGATATGTGATATACAGGGAGCATTAGGTTTATCAAGACGAGCAATAAGAACTTTTATTCTGTTTATGCAAGTGAGAGTATCTGGAGTAATTTGTTAATAGTATAAATAGACATGACGACATATTAGGACTTGCTATAGTGTGTACAATGACATCGGACATGCGAGAGTTAGTTGGATTCCAACTATTGAATTGATGTTATATATCAATAAAGTAGAGGAGAATAAAGAACATGATCTAGTTTATGTTCATTATTTAGAGTCAGTTTTTTGGACTAAATTCGGAATCTGGTTATTAAAGGTTTTTGCATGTGAATAGAAGCTAATTGATGCTTTATCAGAGTATAACGACCTTATACTCAAGGCTCAACTAGAATCTTCTTATTACTTTGAGATTCCTCTATGTGAAATATTATGAAAAAAATTGTTGGTTCTTGTTGGATCTCACTATGTATATTGAGAATTTAGAATTCTAAGGCCAAAATGTAGCAAGAAGTCTTTATAAAGTTGATTCATTGTTTATGATAGACAAGATTGCGGTTAATAGTTAATAGAAGATATTTCTATTGTGAGTATAGATAGGAAGTTATGGATATATGATGAAGATAGCTGATGAATAATAAAAACGCAAAATACAGAGTGCAACATTTGCTGATAATTTGAACTTTATGTGAATCTTAATAGTGGATTAGGAACTCATCCAAATCGAGTGGAGAGTAAATGGTCAAAGTTTGTATCTTCTATATGAGCACGATTGACATGAATTTTGGCATAAACTTGTGATTTGTGGTGATGGACTACTTTAATATGATATATAGCGATTTGAGCTTTAGGTTTTATCTTTCTACAAGGTGTAGAGTGTAACTTGCCAAGTATTGCATGTGTCATTGAATAGCTGATAATATAATAGTCATAGTGATAGGTGTTTGAGATAAGTATCATGTTGGAATTATAGGTATTAAACAACTAGATCAATGAGATAGCTATATGATCTCAGGAATATGTTCAGTATAAATCTCATCATGCTTATGATAATTTACATTATGCAAAATCTTTGAATGTAGAATATTTACTATTGAAATTAATATCAATTTACTAGTATGGTAGTGTGGAGTGTAATAGACTTGTTGTATAATATGAATTTACAGGTGAATATGAGTACTCCATTGAACTTGAACCTTTATTAAATTGTATATGCGCCGTTCGTCGATATTGGCTCTCATTGAATATGATGGATATGTTGTTGGTATGTGGAGTTTTGATGGTAGGTCGCATTGGATTGAAGTGCTAGATGAATATAAAGGAGACGATATTATGGATTTATTCTCGTAAGAGGAATTTAAGCAAGGATATTAAGGAATACTTAATTCGTGTTTGTATTTTGCACTCAATAAGTTCTACGATTAGATAATTATATTCGAGATAAGAAAAAAGTTGTTAAAAGTATAATTGAAATGGAGTAAAATTATAGACTATTATGGAATGATTTCAGTGTGAGAATGCACGGTATAGAGACGTGCTCGCAAGAGATAGTAAGGTGCGAGGACGATTTACAAGGAAGAATAATAAAATGGTAGTCGGAAATATTATTTGAGATTAAGAAGTTATATATAGTTCTTACTCTATCTTAGAAGTGAATTTTCTTTCGAAGGACGGAGAATTCTAAAGGAGGGAAGTAGGGAATACGTGTCACAGCTGCAGTCACTAGACTTTATTTTAGGTGTCTCTAAAAAATAATAGTCTTACCGGTTTATGTGTAATGGCATGAGTTATCGCACTCAAGTGGTCCGTCTAGCGATGCTCCTTAGATATTATTTTTGTCTTCCAGTGAAGAGAACTCTCACTATTCTATGTTTCACTCGATTTATATCTACTATTTTTAGGTAAACGTATTGTATACATGAATTTTTTAATCGCGTACGAAAAATAAAGGTTATCATGAATATTTTTTGTATGGCTAAGAATTTAACGTTAATTACAAGCGCATTGGTTGATTATAGTGAATATTTATTGTTTCTAATGTTTATTCTAGCCTATTATAAGGAACTTGACAGGAATTATTGCTTAATTGGAATTAAATTTCATAGGAATTTATTGGAAGATTAAATAACTATTTTGAAATAGGATTTACTTGGGGATGCATTTATTTGTATGCCATTTAGATGAGATTATGGTTTATGTTTTTACTTGACTTATCGGGCTGAGACATCCAATTAGGGGAAAAGTGAACTAAAAATATTATCCCCTGTTGCTTGTTATATTAAGTGAACTAATCAAAATTATTGGTGAGCTTGCCAAATATCTTTCTTCTCTTTCTTCTCTTTTTTCCTACACGTCTTCCTCCTCCTTCGCTTTCCCCTTACAAGTAGTCAGGTCTCCCTGCGATTCATTTTCTGCCTCCTCATTCAGTGTCTTCATCATTTTCTATCCAAGATTGAGCTTGTCGCTTACTAAATCATAGTTTAATAGTCAGCCCCATAAGCAACTTGATTTGAAGTCTGATGTTAATCACTGAGAGAGAGTTAAAGCTTGGGTAGGTGATTTTGTGCTGGAGTAGAAATTATATTCAGAAATTTTGGAGATGCATTTACTTGAGCCAAAGGTTGGAGGAAACACTCTACCTCATGGAAATAGTTTTAAAATAAGGCTAAGAGTGAGGAGCTTAGAAAGTTTTAATTTTAAGCGCTTGTAAAACGCTGTATGGTTTTGGAAGGTTAGTGTTATAAAACCACACTACCTTTACTCAAAATATTTTGATTTTGTGCCCTCTTTATGCTTGCTTATGTGGGATATTTTTGGAAGAATTTTTTTTTTTTTTTTTTTGTCTATTTTATGGAAAAGAAAAAAATTGGACTTTGATTTTTGTTGGGAATTTTGGGGTGCAATGTTACATGGCTCTTGTTGGTGATAAAATGTGATGAGTATTTATGTGTGGTCAGACATTTCTACCTGTATCTTTGTTGTCCATGTTCCTTTCATGGTTAAAGTACTGAAATTTGGGGAAAAAGAAGGAAAAATGGGTTATTGAAGTGAGAATTAAGGACCATTTTTTCGCCGCGATCCTTTCTAGTTTCCTATTTGTGTCAGTGTTGTGAAGGAACCTGTGCGGTGGGTCCTTCCTTAAAAGTTTGTAGTAAGTAGTTCTTCTCTTTACGCTTCTTCCAATCCCATTCCACCTCTTGTGTTCCTCACTTTTGCGATGAATTATATTAGCTTCCACTTTATGGCCATTGATAACACCACTCTAACCCTGACTTGATCGTTTGATTCGACGCCCACGCCACATGGCAATTCACTGAATTGATTGCCATCATATTATTGGACACCCACTATAATTTGAGCTAAGATTATGTTTCACCTGAGTTCTTTCCATGAGAATTGGTTGCCCTGTGATTTGTAGAGACTTCTCTGGTTTTGGAATTTGAATGTTAATTTGAGGTGGCTTGTGGTATAAACGCGTTAATTTCAATAAACCATATGGAAACTTGGTTCTGACACTGAATTTAGGTCAGAACTGTTTGGTCTGTGTTTCTCTAGCTTTTTTTGACTACTGCAAATTTGATCTGGCCTGGTGATCCCTTTAGACCTAACATTTTGTCAGCATTTTTGGCACCTTAATCTTTATAATTGAATCTGATCTCGTTCCATTTTGTGGAGATCTATAACTCAAGGTTATGTCTTAAAATCCCCTGCAAAGGTCAAAAGAGCGTTATATTAATGCTGGAACTTTTCCTCAGGCCTTGAGAATCATCGGAGGTTATCATTTGGAAAAACATCACTCGCTATGTATGAAAATCTACTTGTGGTGCTTGATGAGGTTCCTCTGTGATATTATTATGTTTGTATGCGTATAGAGAGAGAAATTTATTTTGGACAAAAAATAAAATATAAGTTTTCGAAAAGTTGTTATTGTGGGATTATGTTTATAAATGGACTTAAATGGGAAAAATTGTTTGGAAAAATTTTGGGATAATAGTGTGGACTGAATTAGTTTAATAATGCAATAATGATGGATAGAAATGCGGATACCTTGGCTGCATAAAGAGTTATGTTTAGTATGCTTGGCTTGGAGAAGGAAATTTCTCTCCCCTTGGTTTTCAATAAGAGGCAAAACCCACTCTAGTGGTGGTTGAGGGCCAAAACCCTCTTATGAGGTCTCGGTTAAGGTTGCCTTACTTAATTTATTATTTTTTGTATGGTGTCATGTTAATTCTATTATATCATGACATAATTATATTTTTTGATAACTTTCATATGTTTTCTTAGAGTTTTAAAAAAAAAAAAGGGTATTTAGAGATGTAGCTGCTTTCGAATATTTGAATATAGGGAATGAGTATTGAATTTTATATATAAGAATTTCTTATGATTAAACTTCCATTTGTATGACTTTCTAAGAACGTTTTAAAATCGAAAGGAATAAGAAAATTCCAATTAAGGTAGTGAGAATGATCTCTAAAGTAGTGAAGTTTCATGAGTCAGTTAAGTCAAAGAAGAATGCTGGTAGCATGATTTCATGATAATAGACCAATTTTTTCTCATTTTGATTCGATGAGGTTACTTCTGTTTATATTCAAAGTAATCAACATTATAAATATAAGAGGATACTTTTAAAAGAAAAAGCGGGAAATAAAACTAAAATTTCTATGAGAAAGTAAGTAAATGAGATTATACGAATTAAAACATTAGGATTTTGCTCGTTGGGCTTCTAGATTATTTGATGAAGTGGATGCCATAAAAAGTAAAATATAAGCATGGCCTAGGTCATTTTGATGCCATGTGATGAATATGATAAAGCTTGGCATGATTTCATTATGTGAGGCACAAAGTGTCTTGGTGATCAGTTAGTAGAATGTGGGCGACGCTCGCCAATGTTCAGAAGAAAGACGTTGACGGCCGAACGCCTAAGCGCCTCATTTATGAATTATCTTAACAGTTCATGAAAAACCTATCTGCTCTCTTTCTCCCTTTAAGTGTATTGCGACCGCTTTGGAAAAAAAATATTTTTTAACGCACTTAAATGAATATATATATTCATATTATTTCAGTAAACCTTAGTTTGGTGGCAAAATATATATAGATTATGTTCTTCAATTAATTTTCAAAGCATGATATTTCAGATACATGGTTTTAAATGGATTATAGTATGAATGATAAACTACAAATAATGAATCTGTAATACTAACAAAATATAAGGTTGTATTTTGATATTTCCTTTTGCTGAATTAAATGTAAATGTATGCGAAGGATAAGGCTGATATTACATGTATCCCAGTAAACATTTGAGTGTCATTTGGAGCACCAAGCTGAAGTCATAACTCAGCGCGGTGATATCACGCGCCAGGTTTGAAGTCCAGTGGTTGCTTATTTGAAAAGATCAGTATAGAAGTAGCTTCAGCACCAGAGCGACTATTTCAGTAGTGTAGAATTAGTTTGACGTGGTACCTAAAGAAAACTACAGATGAGCGAGGTGTTCGAGGTTAGCACCTTTGCCAATAATAATTTAATCTAGTCTGAGTGGTTAAAAGGGGATTAGTGATCATATGTTATGGTACTCGCTTGATCGTATGGCCTTTTGAATTTAGTATGTTTGCAGTTGGTGTTCCTCGTATATAACTCCTTGGAAATAGATTGGGCTAACTGATAGTGAGGGTACTCATCAATTTGATGTGATAAGAGTGCATTGAGAGTATGTTGAGAATGTAGATGCTCCGAGTTGTTAGTGGATTCTGAAAACATCACTTAGTTAATAGTACACAGTGGTGATTCTGTATTATTATAACCATCATGAGATCTTTGCTTGATACTTAAATATTATTACCACATCATATTTGTTGATATACTCGTCCGCATATAGATTGTAAGATACGTAGTGTAAAATGCTATTGAGTGCGAATTGAATTTTGATTGTTCGTATAAACTGAAATAAGTGCGTTATATTTCTTACTTTGATGAGCGTTATAGAGTGTTAATCATGTAATATACGCCTCTGAATTCTGCTAATAATGTAAGTAGTACCAAGTTCTAAACAAGTATACTGCTTGGATGGTCCAGTATATTTCACTTGTAGGTAAGTGCTCTTACGTGAGAGTGTTATTATTAAGACTTGTTGAGTGGTTTTGATAACTATCTCCCTGCATTTGTCTTGGCCAAATGGGCTCAGGGTTTTTAAAGGGAACTCTTGCAGTTTTGTTGTGGATTTCTCTAATGTTTTCATCAAGTTATATATATTATATTTCCAAAAACAAATTAAAAAAAAAATGACTCGCTAAACTTTGTCAATATTTTAATCACTTCTAATTCATAATCTTGGAATTTTTTACTGATTTAGATTTTATGATTTATATGTTATGTTAGGATGGTGTCTCCGGCACCGAATGTGGCATCCGCCGTCGGGTCTCTTGGGGCTGGGCGGCAGGTGTTACATCTTTCCAAGGAAATCACTGAGAAAATGGTATTCGTTCTCCCGATCAATGTTTTAAAGGAATTCATCACTTAGGCAGGACCAACAGCCAGAACATTTTCAAATAGATGAGTCAATCTTGATCAGATGAGTAGAGAGGAAGGTCTTACATTCTTTAATCATATCCCCGAAACAAAAGGAAGAAAAATTTTGAAATTCAAACCCTTTATTAATCTTACTTCTTTTCAACATTATACAGAAGTAAAGTTAAAGGAAAATTTTATTTAATTTTAATACAATGGTCATTTATTCCAACTATTCATTTACCTATTTTCCTTCAAGTCAAGTTGATGGTATTGAGCAACCAATCGCAAATCTGTCACGAACACATGGCATAGATTTCACATTTAAACTAAGCACCACACGTTAATCCCGAAAGTTTTATTTTCATCATTATTTATTTTTTATTACGCTCTAACTTTTGCCTAGGCCGCCCTTTCGGGTTTTCAACCTAGCGAGCTCATTTCTTGCCTAAACTTTCGGGTTTTCGACCTAGCTAGTTTTTTTTTTTTTTAAATCGAAACCATCATTTCAGACATAGAATCTTTTCATTTGGTCCTGATTGACAATCCGGTTGACAGGCTTTCCTTCCATGGTAATTAATATCTTTTCTTTTGGTCCTGTATTGAACAATCGTATCTAGTTGAACAGAGCTTTCCTGTTCCAGTAATTAAATCAGCAGGCCAACCTTGAAGCTAATAGCTTTCTGAATATTACCTGACATGGTCCATGCTTACCAGTTGGGTTTTGAATTCTCTTCGCCCCACAACAGGAATTTGATTCTGAGGAGTTTCAAATTGATCCAACAATCTGATCAATACCAAAGTTCTCCATTTCCTTTTAAAGCCCTTGGATGTACCCGCCATTTTGTTTTTGTTTAGAACGAGCAAATACTGTTCTCTTTTCTCATCTGATCCCTTGGAATCGGAGCTCTCAACTCTTCTTCCATCTAAAAAAGCACTAAAATCGCTCATTACTTTCTTGACACCATTCTTCACTAAAATCGGTCAGACCCGCTTCTACCAGAAGCCCTTGGAGACACTTCTCTTTTCGAGCTTCTATTCGCCTCTGCTCTTGGTACACACTTCTACCAGAACCCTGAGAGACTTCTTTTCGAGCTCTATCGGTAACACTGCCTCCATCCCATATACAAGTTCAAAGGGAGAAGCTCCATTTACAGACTTGAAGGTAGTTCGATGCCCCCAGAGCGCGAAAGGAAGTTTCTCAGCCCAGCTTCTATATCTTTCGCACGTCTTAGATAGGATTGTTTTAATCTCCTTATTCGCAGCTTCTACTGCACCATTAGCCTGAGGGTGATAAGGAGAAGAATGGTGACGCTCAACCTTATATCTATAAAGCAACTGACCAACATCTGCTTGAAAATGAGAACCATTGTCTGTAACTATATGATGGGGAACACCATAGCGACATAATAAATGTTTGTTGTTTCAATGAATCTAGCCACCATGTTTGGCGGTCAAAGTCTTATAGGATTGAGCCTCGGATCCACCTAGAAAAGTAGTCCATTGCCAACCAATACTATACTTGATGACCTGTCTCGATGCTGTGCGTGCATCTTGCCGATTAAATATCTATGCGCCCATGCAGAAAAAGGCCAAGAGGAGCTGTCATCGGGATGGAGTTCCAACAGCAGGCAAATGACTTTTATTATTCATATATTGGCAGGCTTTACAGATGACGCACATTAATTGACAACAGTCACCTTCCGATCTGCATTCTTAGAAATAACCTTGCCTCATGATTTTTCTGGTAAGCTCAATGCACTTCAAATGAAAGTACCGCTAACTCCCCTCATGGATTTCTTCATTTATTTCTCCCCCTCCTTCTACTCACGCATCTTAGCAACATTTCTCCAAGCTTTCTTATTAAAGTTCATCATCAGCCAGGGACATAATTCAAAAGCCATTTTTCTCAAGACGAATTGTCTTCTTTTGTCGCATCATCAGGAAAAGGTCCCGTCCTCTCATTGTATACCGCAGAATATCCGTAAAACTAGGGTTCTTCCTCCGACTCCACCTGATTCACAAAATTGTTTTCATTAGCACGGGATATTGGCTTGCGGGGTAATGATGAATGCTTCTTTGGAACTTTACTTAAATCTGCAAAGCTGATGCTAAGTTTGGCCAAAAGCATCCGGAATTCTGTTATAGGTTCTGTCCTATGGAGTGAAGGTTGATCTTATCACAGAGTGCTGCCTTCTTCAACAATACTCGACATTTAGAGCTTCAATCTTTCTTCTTCCACTTTCCAGCTTCTCGTTGGCATGTTCGGCATACAATAATGAATCTCCTATCACCTCGACTTCGCTTAAGCACCGGATGCAAGAAGAGCCTCCATTCCCATTGATGCATTGCTTATATACTCGGTCATGATTGTTAGTGACCGGAAACAAACAATCTTTTGCACCATTGTGGTTGACCTCGCCATTAGGTGCGTCTTAACAATACCAGCTCCGGCTCCATTTCTGTTGGCTATGCCATCAAAGTACAATTTCCAGCCCCTGTTTGACACACAAGCAAGTGTTCATCTGCGAAACTTCAAATTCCCATTGATTCGTGCATCTGTAATTGGATTTTCTGCCAGGAACTCTGCCACAAGCCCGACCTTTGACCGTTTTCTTTGTTACAAAACTCTGCGTCCACCACTAGAACATCTAAAGTTTAACCATTTTGACAGCCGTCCTTCTAGAGAGTGTCCTCATGCAGATACCTCATAGGATCAATTTTGGAGAACGAAAGTGACCCTAAAGGAATCAAGTAAGGCTCAATTCTTTATCGACCATTACTACCGCCATACATGTTTTCTCCACCAAGATGTATTACTTCCTCCCTCGATAGGCAGTAGTAGTTTCCTGTGCTAATGTAATAAATGGCCTTTTCTACTCCAGCAGCGTCCGGCTGTGGCCACATTGCCCAACTCCTGCATTCTCTATAGACAAATACAGGATTCAGAGGTTCTCCTGATTTTAGGCGAACTCAGCACTGGTGGATTTCATCCAAATACGTCTTTATGTGATCAAAGGCTTGGCTGGCAGTCCTTATTCCATTGAACTGGCTGATTCTTCTTAAGTAGCTTGAAAATCGGGGCACATGATGGTATAGGCCTGCAAAATTAAAACCTGCTGATATACTGAATTTTTCCCAAGAAAGCTTCTTCACCTAAACATTCTATCTTCGCGTTTCCATTATCCTGAATGGCTTTTATTTTTTGTCGGGGTCAAACCTCAATCCCGTTAGGTCCTACAACAAAAACCTAACAACTTCCCTTTTGTTACTCCGAATACACCACTTTTTGCGGAATTGAGTCTTTAGGGTGTACTATTTAACCCGTGCAAAGAACTTTTCTAGCATTTCGCGTGCTCTTCCTGTGTTCTTGTCATGTATCACATTATCATCCACATATCACTTCTAATCCTTTATGGATTCAATTCATGAAATAATGTTGTAGCCATTCTCTGATATGTGTCTCCCTGGCATTCTTCAGCTCCAAATGGGCAATCACTCTATAGTAGAAAACTCCAAAATCCGTGGTGAAAATGCAGTCTTATGCTTGTCAACTAAGGCATTCAGTATTTTGGTTGTATCCGGAGAATCCGTCCATGATGAATAACATCCCATTCCGATACACTGTCAATCAAAACATCTATGTGTAGAAGTGGGAAAGTAATCCTTAGGCGAAGGTTGTTTAGGTCCGTGTAGTCAAACACAAACCCTTATCCGCCCATCTTTCTTCAGCACAGGACTATTATTAGCCAACCATTCCGGAGATAGTGTACTAACTTCTAAGAATCCTGCATTCCAACTGACGCTTCTGGACCTCAGCTTTGATCTTTATCCCTGCCATTCTGGGCTCTAACCCGTCTCCTCTTCTGCTTCAACTGGCTTAACAACTTGGGGTCAGTTAGGTAATTGAAATGGTTCTGCGATTATCTGTCGGATTCCTGGCATGTCGGCATAGCTCCAGGCAAATACCTCTGAATTTCTCTTTAATACATATCTTGAAGGTTTCCTTGTCTAAGCTCAAAGTTTGAAAGCTTGATCCGATGGTTTTGATTATTTTAGGATCTTTCGGTGGTGCTTAAGTTAAATGAAAATGATGCAATGCATTTATGTCAAATATGCGCGTGGGTTATAATCAATGCCAAAGAACGTTACAATCAGAAAAACAAGGAAAACAAAATAATCAAAATTCACTTCCATGGTGATTGAAATGAAGTAAAGGGAAAACCATCAAATTGTTCTCAAAACAAACAGATAAGAAAAACCAAAAGACAGAGATTAATAGCCCTGCTCAAATACATTCATCCACAACAGTTCTTATTGCTTGAATTAACTTCATCTGCCTCCTGGCGTCCTTTGCTTCCGGAAGGTACCTTTTGGGCTTTCTCCTCTTTCAAGCTCTATCATCTTCAGCACCTTCCTCTCTGCTTCTTCCGGCATCTTCAGGCCTGCTAATACATGACTGGCAGGATTCTTCGCCTTGGCTTTCTGCTCTTGCACCATTCTGGGAAGGTCTTCAAAACTCGGAATATTTCTTAACCATTCAGTGCCATTGCCCAATTGTACCATACCCACCATGAAATTCTATGCCTTCAACCAAGCTGTTCGAAGGGAAGGTCAGGAGACTAGATCAACTGTTCATCAAAAATCTGTCATGAGATCTCAAGGCCGGGGCCTTTCCTCTACACTGAAATTCCCCTGAAAGCTTCTGGGACAAAGAAAATCTGATTCAGATTTGCTCTCTAACCGGAGACTGGATTCATATTTTCTCCTTCTTTTCTGCTCTCTGAATACCCTAGCCCAATCCGTCTTGTTGTCCATAATGCTGACGACAGAGGTTCGAATTCTTCCTTGTAAGTCACGACCTAGCCCTTTGCCATAATTGCCATTGCATCTTTTTCATCATTTTTTCTTGAAAAAGGGCTCATTCTGTTTTACCGCGCTCTTTACTTTTCATTAAAAATTGGCACATTTCAATTCACAGCCACCTTGGAAAACCAGACAAAGGGGACACGGTCAACTCAAGAGCCTTCCATTGCTGCCAACAATTCAAGTCCTCTTGCGCATTAATGGTCCCACCTCAGTAACCCCAGGGAACTTTAACCTTTCTGTGCAAAGGTGGAAGGGATTGCACCTAGAGGCGTGAAGCATGGCCCTTCCCAAAAATAAGGCATAAACGGCCAGAATATCCAGAACGACGAAAATCATCCACCCAACTCTCTATAGCCCTGTTGAGATTTTTGCTCTGAAAGTTCCTTTCGCATTGCGCATGGTTTTGTCATATGCTTTGACCCACCATGATTGGGGTTCAAGTTCTAACTCCTCTATCTGAATTATTGGACAGGCATCTTTAATGGGCCAATCACATAAGGCTGAACCCTGTTTGTCACCATTACCATTTCGGGTTTCATGCCCGTTGACAGTAATCTGAATGTATAAGGGCTTGAAGTGGTTTCTTCCTTCTGGCGGAGGTGCCGAATCAAAGAAGTTGAATCTCACCGGATTCTGCACTGCAATACATTGATCATGTCGTACACTCTGGCATCCGGGCAGGCACTCTTAACAAATGTCATGGCTTCCAAACAAAGACTCCCCTTTCTCCTTGGAGGCTATTAGCAAATCCCACAATGAATATCAGCCTTTGTTCCTCTTGTAACTGGCTCAACACTGAATGTTGCCGTTACACCACTAGGTGTTCTATTTGGCTTGCTTTCTCTGTTGAACCCTTCCCCCGAAGGGCAAAAATTTGTGCTAGAACGAGGTTGCTCACAATGTGTGTTTTAGTTGAAGTCGCCACCTAGTTATTTTTATAAGGGAAAACTAAGAAAGAACCCTGAAATGACTCCAATTTTAATAACTAAGTCGGTAGAATAATTATCCCAAAAGTTTAAAGGCGGCAATCTACGAGCCCGAGGTGGATCCGAGGACCTATGGTTCATGCTTGATTAAACTAACCCAAATGTAAATGCTTGCAAGGGTAATTTGATGCAATGGGACCAGTAAAAAGCTTTTCGGTGATTTCGACTTGCCCTCGGGGGTTAAATCCCGAATGTGCCTACGTACTCTCGCTTTTGAATGAGAGATCAGAAAGCCGACGTAGTTCGATAAAACCTATTTCAAAGGCATTTTGAAGGGGAATTGCTTATGCAGTGCAGTGTTGTGGCATGCTTCGGCTTTTAGGCATTTTTGCCAAAAAATTTTTGATTGATTTTTAAGGCATTTGTTTGCCAAAAGGTGTTCGATTGCGGCAATTTATTGCCAAAAATTGATGTTTGGGGGTATTTTGTCGCCAAAAATGGTTGATGTACGGGTATTTGTGACCAACAAGTCGGTATTTTGATTAGCAATTTTGTTGCCAAAGATTGTTTAGGCAATTTCGTGTCGCCAAAATGATAAGGGCATTTGTGCCAAAGGGGTTTTGTTTGGCATCTGTCGCCAAAATGATTAAAGGCATTGCGTGTCCCAAAAAGATGATATTGTAATTAGGCAATTATTAGCCAAAGAAAAAGGTTGATATTTGCGATTTGTCCCCAAAAAAATGGTTATTTGAATTATAGGCAATTTGTCGCCAAAAATGGTGACTTTGATTCAGAACTGTTAGGCAATTTGTTGCCAAATGTGATAAAACTGTAGGCCAATTTTGTTGCAAAAAAACGTGATTGATTAAGGCTTTTAGCCAACAATGTATTGATTTAATTGGACTTTTAGCTGAACTGTCGAAATAAAGGCAAAATAACACCGTAGTTATTAGATTAACTAGGCACTTTACCAATATGTTCGGAGTTTTAGCATTAATTTACCACGATTATTTCGATTAGCCGAGCATTTAGCCTAAAACGTTATTTAACTTAAGGAAATTGCTGCCAAGATGACGGATTGGTGGAGCATTATTTAGATGAGAGTTTAGATTTTAGATAGAGAAATATGCACAAAATGCTTGAAATTAAATGGGAGGTTTTCGTTATTACCTGAGTTAAATCTGGCGGCCGCTTCTTAGCTTCAGCTTTGAACAATTCCAGATAAGCTCCTCGTTTGGGGAATATTAATTTAAAATTAATTTAATTAATGGCCAAATATCAGCAACAGCAGAGTAATAAAAGCGCTACACTAAATGCAGAAAAGTAGCTTAAAAGAACCTACAAGGAGCGTAAGAGAGAAGAGAGTGGTCCGTCCACTCAGGACTGAGTCCCTAAACTGTTAATTCGGGCTGTTTTTATAGGAAAAAACAGGCTGGCTGAGGCGGGTGCTGCCACCATTGGACGGCGCGGCGCCACCCGCCAGTGACGGCGGGAGACTCCCCCGTGGCCTGTCCACTCGCTAGTTTTTTATTCAAAAGGCTTTTGTTTGGGAGTTCCGTACCTCCAAAAAATATTCCGGGGACAGTTTCCGCGATCTTGCGTAATTGTTTCGGACGTTTCAAGTACCAATATTGGCATACTTTCGGTGAACTTTCCGAATGGGCCTCCGGTTCCCGCCGGACTGTTTTGCAGTCCGGGGAAAACAGGCTTTTTGAGCCTTTCAAAGTTTGAGTATTCACAGTTGCCCCCTCCGGCAACCATAAAAATATGATTTATGGAGTCGATTGGTTATTGAAAAAAACAAATTTTTGAAGGCGAAAAATCGGACGCGTTCTAGAAGACCCGCCTTTGGGCTATTTTCCTCTCGAAATTTGAGCCAAAAAAGCCAATTTCTCTAAGGAATCAAAATCAGTTTCTTTCTTCTTCTTCTTTTTTTCAAAAAATGAAATCCCTTTATAACCACAGCATGGCACAATTGGACTAAGAAAAAGTTCTCTTCAAGGATCAGAAAAGATCAATTGGGGAGTGACGGTCTATTCTCCTATGCTAAACCCTTAGGGGAGTAGTTATAGACTGGGATTTTTACAGGCCTGCATCAGATTTTGAGACACGGAGACCCACGTTTTTCGATTTCAGTGCCATTGATGGAGGAAATGTGTCCTCTTCTGGCGATCATTTCTTCCAGGGGTATTTCCTTTCTCCTTTTCCTATTGTCTCTTCTTTCCTTTTGTTCATTCCTTCGCTACATAGAAAGGATCTATACTCAGGTATTGGTTAAAAGGACCACTCCAAGTTGTTGGCTGCTCCTTATTTCTTGCCTTATAACCCTCTTCTAATATCGTATGCAGAGGACCTGATCACTCATTCATCTACTGGATGCATGGACCTCATGGCTGATTGAGTTGGGTCCAAAATGAGGTACTGTGGTACATTTCCTGTATTATGACATTCACCCCTTATCCAGGTTAGCTTCCGCCCACCCGAGTTTAGCCTACTAGGGCTGCTTACACTTGCCGTGGATACTGCAGCTCGAAGGTTTTTTAAGGCTCAGATTGGGCGATAGACCAGACTGTTCCGATTGTGGAGGACACTTCTGTTGGATTCAGTTATTACTCCGCGCGTGTTACCCGAGCCATCCTTAAAGGCCTGGGTTAAGAGATCACCATATGTTAGGCCCCCTACCTAATCTTTGTCCCCTGGTTGTTGATACCTTCTCTAGGAGTACCGAACCTGGTTCATTTGCCTGTTGTTTTGGCCGTTGAACGAGGCCAAAAAGAGGGACTGCACTGCTGAGTGCACGTTGAGGGTTGGATGGCTCAGGTGTCAGCACCAAATGGATGCGGACGGGACTGATGAGGAGTTTGTAGATGGCTCCTCGGATAGGCGAGGTTGGAGACGGTTCAGCAGCCTAAGACGACCATGAGGGATGTTGCCCTTACGTAGGCGACGGAACTTAGATTTTTTTTGGACTTTAGACTTTATCTGAATTTGGCTTTGGATTTTTTCTTTGATGTATGTTTTTTAGAACTTAGACTTTGATTGTAGTTTTTTTTTTGTTTTTGAAACTTTAGGTGGACTCTTTTGGCTTGACGGAATGGCAACATTACAGTTTGTGCCTGTTGGCTTTCCAAGCCATTTCCCAACTTTATTTATTTCAGAGCTCTAAACTTTTGCCTAAGTCGCCCTTTCGAGTTTTCAGGCTTCAGCGAAGCTACCCCATTTTTGCCTAAGTCCGCCCTTTTTGCGGTTTCAGGGGCTAACTAGCAGGGGCCCACACATAATTGCCGACCGCCCTTTTCGGGTTTTCAACTTAGCGGGTTTTCTTCTTTTTTTTTGCACTTTTTCTCTTTTCGTTTCCTCTTTTTTTTTTGGCGAAGAAGAACTGAATTAATGAAATTATTTTTTCATTAATGTTTAGACTCGTCCCAAAGAGGGTGACTAACATATCTCCGCCGATACAATAATTTCTTTTTTTTCGAGGAAATCCAGGTCTAATGCTAGCCTCTTTTTCTTGCATCATGCAATGAGTATAATTACACATTAATATCTTTTAACTTGATCTAAATTAATATGGATTCGTGAACTCCAAACCATCTTAAATCAGTTCCAAAAATGACGGCTCCGCCCGCGGATAAGTATCCTCTTATAGAATGTAGGGGCCCAGCCCAATGAGGCAGAACTTCCCACGTGGGTCTATGACTGGGTTATCAATTCCTTCAAGGGACCAAACAACTTCTTTCCAATTTTCGGTCTATTGACCTTCTTATTTAAAATGCCGAGGCCATTCTCCTCTGAGTAAACCTGCGTTACGGTGGATCGCTTGCAATCTTTTCTCATCCAATACCCTAAGGAGTTTGGGACGGTCGTAGTTCTGTGACCCACTTTGCTTCGCTGATTTTGGCTTTCCCGGATATTCTTGCGGACGGTACTCTCCAGTTTAACAGGCAGCACTGCCTCCCACTACCAGATACCAAGGATTACGGAGTTGCTCCCGGTGGGGCGTTCTTGATTGAAAGTCCTATCTATCCCTTAAATAACAAATATGAGATGTTCATGCCAAAGCAAAATTTGTCCTTTTTGAGAGTGTCTACTCTCTGCAAAATGACTGTGCTATAGCGCTTAGATTTGCGAAGCCTGCTACAGGCCCCCATTGTTG
Organism: Jatropha curcas; assembly: GCF_014843425.1. The sequence goes on along the minus strand of NW_023591084.1, from coordinate 7,025 downwards.
GTGGACGATAGGGTGAGGACTAGGATGATGTTCACTCTGCAGTGTCTCGATCCATCCGAGAGCAAATCGAGAAAAATTCACCTTGAAAGTGGTACTCCCGCTCATTGTCAATCTGTGTATATTGACTTCGCGCTCTCGTCTTCGTGTTCAGTTCTCAGCGAATTACCGACAGCAAGGATGTTAGTACGGAACGAAACTGTCGCCGCTACTATGCATTCAAAACTGAATAAGAGGCTGCCTTCGATCCACTTAGTGAAATAATCCACAGCAACCAGGATGAATGATGGACCATTGGAAGCCTTTGGGTGGATTCTTTCCGATCACATCTATGCCCCAAAGTTGCGAAGGGCCAGGGTTGAAAGCAATGGATTCAAATTTGGACTGGAGGCTGATGTTTTTGCAGTTAGCAAAAAATTTGACCAGCTCATGGCACTTCTCCGCGGCGCGCCTCATCGCAATTCTGCATTTCCCCATAGTTGAACCAGTAACTACACCCAGTTCATGATTTTTCGAGCCAGTAGTATCCCGTGCATGTGTGGACCGGTACTTCCCCGTTGTTGTAAGAATCCATAATGGTTTGAGCTTCCCCCTTTCTCTACGCATCTTAGGTGGCAAACCGCTTCCAACTTCTTTTATATAGAACTCCCCCAGTAAGCGAAATATTCCGCGGATGCTAACTGTCTCAATGTCCGTTGATCAATCTTGCAGGGATCCTCCGGTCAAGCCTCGGTTCTGAAATAATTCTTAGTCCTCAAAACCAAGGCTTGTTCATCGGAGCGCAAATTCATGATGTGGTTCCGGCTGTTTCTATAGCCGAACTGTCAAAGGGTCGAATTATTTGGTTCCCCTCATACATTGACCATGGAAAGCTAAAGTAGGCGAAGGCGATCACAAAACTGTCCCTTGGCTCGGGGCAAGTATGGAGAAGACCAGATCCTCGAGATTGTTGAGCCCAATTCATCCAAGCGTTGTAGGTAAGGAACAAATTGCTCTTCCTTTAATTTTCCCACTTTCCTAAACTTGAGACTATTCAAAATTGAAAATCCCCGAAAAACGCGCGCTAAGGACTTTTATCTCGTTTCTCCAAGGCCGCTTCTAACCCCTTAATGTAGCTTCATTACTCGGCTTCAAGTGTTGGTTGCAGTTCAAAATCTTGAACTTGCACTGCGACTTGGGACGTTAATTCTCCACAAGGAGTTTTGAACATGACTCTCAATTCCATTTCCGTTGATTAATTCGAAAGCTCCATCAAAAATACATCTCCCCAAATGTCATATTTCCAATTCAAGAGATCTTCGTCGGGGAAACCCCAACTTCTTTCCATTTTCGTCTTTTCACGTGGCAGTTCCGCCAATCTGGTGGCAGCCAAAGGCTCTCGCTTTTACTGCCCCTTCCCGTTGCTACAAATTTCAAGTCAATAAGCTGCGACACTTAACAACCCACTTAGCCATCATTACTGCTTCAAAAGAAACCGGCCCTCTCCATAAGGAATTCAAGGGTTCGATTCCGAGAAAACATATGGTTGGGGATAGGAGAAAGGTAGTGCTGCAGCCTTTTGCTACAAGCCCAAGATTAACAGCCAGACATAACTTTCTCTATCTTCATTATCACTTCAAGCTCATAGTCTAGCATCCTTTTGCTAAGGTAGTACACGGGCATTTTCTACCCTAGGTGTCTTCTGCTTGTTTGAGCTAGCATTGCAACCATCACTTCTTCTGTCACTGATAGGTACAAATAGCCAAAGGTTTTCCTGGCCTTGGGTGGTTGCAAAGACTGGCGGGAGACAATAGATTACTGTTTGACCTAATCAAAGGGCTTTCTGACAATCTTCGTTCCATTTAAACGATACCCCTTTCCTAAAGTAATTTGAAGATCGGACCACAAAGTATCAGCCAATTGGATTAATGAACCGGCTGATGTTACTTTAGCCCTTCCCAGGAAACCTCGAAACTTTCCTTTTTCGTTCTTCGTCTGCTAGCATTTCCAAAATTGGCTTTGGCTTTTGAAGGGTCAAATCTCTATGCCTTTCGGGCTGGACCATTATGCCCTTAAAATATACTCCGGATGTAGCTCCAAACAGACATTTTGTCGGGTTGAGCTTTAAATTTTACCTTTCGAAGCCTAAAGGAAGAACTTCAAGGTGCTATGGTATGTTCTTCAGCTGTTTTCGATTGTAACAAAACCATTGTCGTCCACATACACTCAACTTCTTTATGAATCATGTCGTGGAAGATAGTTGTCGCCATTCTTGATTAAGTTGCACCTGGAATTTTTGAGTGCCCAAAAGGCATGACCCTATAGTAGTAGGTTTTCCCACTCTATGATGAATGTCGTCGTTCTCTTTGTCTTAGCGAAATGCATCATTATCTGTATTGTTTTACCCGACAGCGAGATCAGTCAAGGCGAGACCATTCGTGTCCAGCCATTTCGGTCAACCAACAAGTCAATATGAGGCAAAGGGAAAATCGTGTCCTTAAGGACATCTTATTCAGATCCCGGGTAGTGACACCACATTCGCACCTTTCCATCCTTCTTAGGAAACCAGCACTATGTTGCTAACCATGTTGGGTAGGCAATGGGCTCATGAACCTTGTTTTCCAATTGGCTTTAGCTACTTCCTTCCTTGATTTTCAAGGACCATTCTGTTTTCAGGCCTCCTTAGCTTTCGTGTTTTTACCGTCTTAAGGCCTCGGGCGGTACACTGGAATCTTGGTTTACTTGCTATTGCTGGGTCAATTACCCGTGATGTCACTAGCCTTTCCACATGAAGCAAATCGGGAAACCTTCTTCAAGCATTCGAGTCTGTTCCTTGTTCACACAGTAAGATTGCCAAATATATGTATGTTTCATTTTTCTATCTTTGCCAATGATTATTTCTCTTTTTAATTTTTTATTTCATTTATTTCTTTCATTATTTTTTCCTGGAATATGCTTTGAAAGATTGACATGGCATGGTAACCCCAATGATCTGTAAGCTTTTATTGATACGACAGAATCGTCCGGGCAAAAATTACATCAATTTTAAAATCCGATTTTCCACATCCGATACAGAAGACTCGGAACTGGACTCTAAACTTCGATTTCAGACCTCAAGGGTCAGACTCAGACTCAGTACAAGACCTGGCATTAGGTCCAGACTCTAGTTTAGGCTCAGGAAGGTTTTGTCAGCGCGCGCTCCTCCTCGGTATACCAGTTGGTGAGAGGCCCTTTATTCGGCTGGATCAGGCTCAACAATCTTTGGTTCCCATCATTACTAGTAATAACTGCAACCTCGGTCAAAGAGACTTGGAACTGCATTTGAGATCTTCGTATTCTCCAGGCTCGCGTTATTGCCTCTGACTTGATGCCCCAGACATCAGCAAATATTTCCAGGTCCGGGCAGCATTTTTCTTAGCTGTCAGCAGTTAGAATTGTTCCTGAAGTTACAATAAGGAATTGTTTTCTCCCGGTTTCGCAGAAATGGCCATTCAAAGTTCAAAAGGTTAAGGCCGCATCTGTATACTCTTCTTCTTCTTCTTCCCTGGTCCTTTCCAGCAAGGTCTTCATCAGTGGCTCATAACCTAGGCCCAAAGGGTCCCTTTGTTCACGGGACACTTCCCAAGCTTGTAGGTGTGGGTTATGTCTTTTCCGGACCTTGCCTAAACCACCCCGGCAGGTAGGACATTTTCAGCATTAAAGGGAATCATGCCAGTTATTTGCGTCGTCCCGAAATCAAAAGAGAATTCGCAGAGTTTCGCAAGTTTTTCCCTCTATGCACGTGTACTATGTCAATATTGAAAAATTCCGAGAGGCATGGTTGGCATTCTCAGGATTGACCTCAAGAGAGGCTGGCCCTTCGTCTCTTCGTTGCCTATAGTCATCCCCCTGAATAGTTATAATTTTGGCCCTCGTAAGAAACTTGACCGTTTTGATGCCAAAAGAAGAGGGCACTGCCTTAGTATTGATATATCCAAGGCATCCTAGGAGTTAGGTTTGAAACTAGTAGCACGATCAATTACTTGGAACGAGACCTCCTCATAGCTGGTCCATTGCTAATTTCAATGTAGCAACCCCAATACTTCCCTCCGATGCTGTCGTAAGCTTTGACTATCGGGGTCTGATGGACTGAAATCTGCTTCCTCCCAACCCCAGACAGCTAGCTATCCTTTAGCTGGGTCAAGACATTCAATGCTGACCCATTGTCAATGAGAACCATGGCTGCACAGGTCTTTTTTCTCTAGTCTGAACAGTAAGCGTAGAGCGCATCATTTCGTGACTGCGTTCCTTCCTTGGGCAAGTCATCGTCAGAAAAACCCAATGCTTTGCATTTTGGCTGCTTGTGTTAAGGGTGGATTACCTAGCACTTCAGGGCTAACCTCCCACGATGCTTTGTAGCTGACTCAAGGCCTTGCAAAAACTTTCGGCGATGGAGGGAAAGATGATGCCAGAGGTTCCCAAAATTGATACCCTAGCCTGGGTTCTTTTTTTAACTACGAAGTCCGGTCTTCCTTGGGCTCAGCTTGCCCCTTGGTAGGGGCTTATTTTGGACTTGTCCAGAACTATTGGTTCGATACTGTCTCCCACTCCTAGTCATTGGCTCGATCTCTTCAGATAAGTCATTAGGTTCCAGGGACACAGATGTCATTCATTTTCTTAAGGAATAGTTCTGGAAAGGATCGATCAATTCCTGCGCAGCACCGATTAGCATTTTATCGCCGTGATTTGGTAAAGGAATTAGTGCTAATATTTTGGCTTACTTCCTTTGGAACTGATCTGAACCCGTTATCCACCAGGTGTTGGATGCGGTTCTTAAGCGGTCTTCCAGCAGGCTTTAGTCTTTCCCATTACCCTTGATGTACTCACAGTTTCATCAACCCTATAGTTTACTCGGGCAATGGGTTGGGTGGTTGGCCTGCTTCCAAAAGGCTTAATTAATTTGCCTTGACAAGACCTCTCGCAATTACAAAAAGGATTAGCATCCCGAGATTAGTTAAGTCCTCCTCGACTGGCTGGCATTCTCATATTCCCCATAATGTAAAGGATTCGCGGGGGTGATACTGCCACTCGTGAACTTTGCTTTAGCTTGGCTAGAGCTTCCTTATATTTTGAGGGTACCCAAGTCTTCTTTCAGGTTGACCCATTTGGATTAAATCCTCTACCTTGGTGTGCAGTAGCGAGATGAGTTGACTGAAACGTTGGTAGGTACTGAGTTGCAGGTTATTGTTGTTGTAGTCAGGCAGCAAAATTTTGATGATTATATCTACCTGTTCTTTGTTCTGAAGGCCGATTGCATCATTTGGCCGGCCTTGCGCCTCCACCTCGTAAGGAACGAGGAAAAGTGGTTCGTTGCTCTTTTGTTTGGTTGGTTTCCAGATTCTCTCCGAGTAACATGGCCGCACTCCATATTTATGAGTGTTACTGGCGTCGTTAAACGCATTGCAAATGTCCTTCCCAGGTCTTCATTTTTAGTCTGATCCAGGCTGACAAAAACCATTTCTCAAAGCAGCACCATCAGAGATTGTTGAAACAAATTGAGCAAGGGAGCTCGTTGTTAGGCCAAACGAGTTGAGGGCACCCATCATGAACATTTTCAGGTGCGTTTTTCGGGACAAGTGGTAAATCCATCAAAACGTTTATCCATGTTAGGCAGTTTGAACTATTGTCGGCAATCTTGTGCTTCAGGGAAACAAGACAAGGAGGTCCATGTCCACCACTTCTCTTATGTGTTTTAGGTAGTGATTGACTTTTCCAAGAGTTCCAATTTTTCGTTCATTTTTTGAGGTTCCAGCTCAGCAGCAGTTTCTGGAGGGCATGTCATCCAGGTTAAGGGTAGGGTTATGAGAGTCATGTTGGGTCCAGCAGGCAGGTCCCTGATTGGAGGTAGCAGGATCCCTTCCCACAGTGGAAGCCCATTTCCATTTACCACTACCTAGTTTCAACATACTTAGGGCATTTCTCTGGGGCAGCTAATGCCTCATCATTCTAGCCTCCATTCTGGCTTCCAGTTGTTCAATGAGATTGGTTGGATCGTCAAGCAAGTGATTGCCATTGGTGCAGTTGAAGTGGTGAAGCTGTTGAGGTTGGTGATAGCACTGTAGGTGTGACTGGAACTTGGGTAGGCAACTCGAACAGTGGGGGTACGCTGATTAGGATTAAAGGGTAGCTGGATTAGGGTTACATGTGGGTAGTATTGTGTATCAGGGGCAGGCGTCTGAAATGTGAGGTAGATCGACTCCTTTGTCCAATTGTGCATTGACTGAAAAAAAGAATATTTTGTGTCTTTTGTAATGCTTTTAATGTTATGAGTATGATATGACATGGAATGCGCACAATATCACGTCATAATCGTTTTAGAATGATATATTCACATCATTGGGTTGCATGACAAGCCCTAAAGGATAGGTTTCATAGGGCTATGACACAAATAGAAAAATTTGGCTTATTAACGGGAACCTTGATACTTGAGTAAGGATAACCTAACCACATGTGAAAGCAAGGAGTTTCGCGTGGGTGCCAACAGTACGCATACTCATGGGCCCACCCCCAAAAGGATTAGGGATGGCTTTGTGGTAACGAGAGAGGATGCTTTGGCTGTCCGTCGACATAATCAAGGAACCCTGCCGATCAGCGCTACTTGCTATCCAGACTTAGAGTTTGAACAGAAGAGAAGAAATTCATTTGAAATTCATTTTTTTATGCAGATGGCAGAAAAAGATTCTCTCAATTCGTGCCAAATAAATCACAAATTAAATGTTTTCATTTCAAATTTTACATTTTAAGTTCCAGAATTTCCCTTTATTCAGTATTTTCTTAAGACAAGAACAGCTTTGATTTGTGTTAGGTACCTTGTACAAAACCAAAGCACAACAAAAATAATACCCTGAAGAAGGGCAGGGTTAGTTGAGGCAGCTAATTAATTTTTTTTAGTTTGTTTTTTCCCCCCCCCCCCCCCCCGACCCTTTTTTATGGCCAAAATGGATTTAAATTTTTTTTAAAAAAAAAAAAAAAGGGGGTTTTTTTCCCCTAGCGGTAGGTCGCATCTCTCT
>NW_023591083.1:0-82080 GCF_014843425.1 Jatropha curcas | reverse complement strand
ACTTGCCAAAATCCAAATCCAATAAATCTTTCCCCCAACCCCCCCCCCCCGGCTGTTAATTTGGGTTTCGGAACAAACACACTATTCTTTTATAATCGGATTCCATAGTATATATAATTGCAATTTTCATGCGAGAAACACACCAAACCCATTGCACGAACCCGCCAAAATATAACTGATAAATTTGAAAGAGTTCCCCCATGTGAACCATGAAGAAGAAATCCGAGTGCCATAAGGAAAATCCAGTTGTCGTCAGACCAAACAAATCTAAAAGCGCAACCGACCCTAATGTGAACAACCACCTGCAACCATAAACATTTCCTCAGTAGGTCAAATGCATGTAACCCCCCCCCCCCCCCCGGTTGTTAATTTGGGTTTCGGAACAACAACACTTTCTTTTATAATCGGATTCCATATGTATATATAATTGCAATTTTCATGCGAGAAACACACCAACCCATTGCACGAACCCGCAAAATATAACTGATAAATTTGAAAGAGTTTCCCCATGTGAACCATGAGAGATCGAGCATAGGTATCAGTGTCGTCATGCAATAGCAAGCAGAAACCACCATGAACATAATGCTTGTAGAGGTTGCCATGCCTGTAAAATCTGATGCAGGGAGATATATAGACTGAAAATTTGCGATGTGAAAGGGAAAACTGGGGTAGGGTTTCTACTTTTTATATATGCATGTTTCTTGCTTCGTAAGTTATACATGTAATTATCCTTAGGCGAGTGGGATATAAGTTACTTATGCATAAAGTAAATAGATTAACGCTCCAATTGTTTCCGTAAAATAATTTGCAGAAAAATATTTTCTATAATTTTCATTATTTGGGGAGTTTAGGAAAATAAGTGAATGGAAAATATTTTCTTGGTCAAAGAAAAATTAAATTATTTTTTAAGAAAACAACTTTTCATTTTCGAGGGAGTAAAATATTAGCAAATTTTATAAATCCATATTTTTTAATTTATTAATCATTATAGTCACTACCACCAGTTACCATTTACCACCGACCATCGGCGGCTTTCATAATTTACTTTTTTTTTTTTGCATTTTCAATTATAAAGATAAAATTTTTAAATTACAAAATTTCTATTATTATCTAAATTTTTATGGCTCTTATGAGATAAAAAATTACAAAATTTCTATTATTATTAATATTTTTTTATGGTCTTATGAGATAAAAATTTTAATATTTTTAACTAGTTTTCAATATTACAACCAAACAACTGAAAATAAGTTATTTGAAAAATATTTTTCAAAGAAAATATTTTTTAACAAGTTATTTTTCTCCAAGTTATTTTACGGAAACAAATGGAGCCTAAGTTGTATATTTTCTTAAGGTTTAAATTAGATGCATAATTAAGATTTTTAAGTGAATTATAAAGAATTAATTAGTAAATAAAGTGGTAAAAAAATTATATTTAATGGACAGATGTATTTATTGAAATTAAATTATAAAATACCTAATAATTTTCTAGAATTCGAATAAGTTAAGTAATTAATATTATAAAAGTTAATAAGATTTGACGAGAATTTGTTAAACAAGTATTGACTTGGGTTCAATGTTAAATGTATTTACTTTTAAGGCCATGTGAAATTGTGGCATTTCCCTAGTATTAGTTTGATAGTCTATATTAATTTTTTTTTGAAATGATGGTATTTATGATCATGTACACTGAAAAAAATAGTAATAATTTTTAAAAAATTTTTTATTTTAATTGATTTGGTACATAGGTGATATTATACTATGGTATAATATGTATATATCTAGTGAGTTTTATTTTATATTTTCAATCAAATAATAAATCTTATAATATATTCCTTAATAAAAAATAATAAATTACATTTATTTTTTTGGAATAAATTTCTCTTCTGAAATAATTATAATCACTCAAATTAAAGATTTATTAAAAATAATAATTAAACATATTATGTTATTACCGTATTTAATATGTACCTTATATAGTATAATATGATTAATCAAAATTAAATTACATTTATTTTTTCAACCAATAAAATTTAATCTTTAAAAATATTATATTCTTACCATATTTAATATATACTTTATTTAGTATCCATCAAGTATTACCATATTATGTTATATGACCATAGTATGTATATATTACTATATGATATGTATATATTACTATATTTAATATATACATTATATACCTTATTTAATATTATATTATATAATTTTTATTTCAAAACCGCTGATTCTAGTTATAAAAAAGATGAAACTTAAAAAGTTATTTAAAAAGCCATTGTCGAACACTGTCAAAATCAGAGCGGCTAAATCAATGAGACGTTGCGTCTCCAATGGTGGCAGAACCGTTGAAGGATGCAGTTGATGTCGAATGTGTTAGTAGTAAACAAGCAAATAATATATGCTCATGCTTTTAGCAACAATGGCTTATTTAATTTCTAATTTAAAGGTTTGGAACTCACTTCTAAATGATATTGATTTTATTATTATATCCAAGACTTTGATGAATTAATGAAGTTTGAAGTTTTATCCTAAATGAGTTAAAGTAAGTTATTTATTTTTTTAAATCAATTTAAAGAAATTGATTAAATAAAGTAGTAATATATTTAAATTTAATGGAGAGATATGTTTGGTGAAATTAAATTAGACAATAGCTACAACTGTCTGCAAATTTTTTTTAAGAGAATACCCATGATGCAGAGAGAAAACACATTTTTTAAAAACTTAAATAAATAATTTAAATAGTAAATAATAATTATTAATCTAATATTATACATGATGTTACAAAATTGAAGCATTTAATAAGTACTCCATAATTATAATTGAAGCTTCAAAGGATCAGAACAAAAGGAAAACTGCCACAATTTTTTTTGCAAAAAGTGCATGAATGGATTTATGCATTTAGGGTCTATGTGGCAAAATTAACTGTAGTTTTGATAGTTGTTAACTGTTTTAACAGCATGTAACTGTTAGTTATTTGATTAGCTTTTCATAATATGCTAAAAGCTAAACGTAACATGAGTTAATTTTTTACAAAACGCTACATTAATCTCTAAAAGTTAGTTCAAGTGATATGTTACCAAACAATACAACGTTTAATGTTTTGACCCATCAAAACACTAAAAAACTACTTAAAAAGTAGTTGTCAAATACAGCCTTAGTCTTTCTACTTTTCATAATCATGACTTATATATTTTCTTAAAAAATATTATGGGTTAACGTATTCATGAATTTTTTTTTTTTTTACGACTAAAATCCCCTCCAGCAGTAGTAAGTGATGGTTTTTTACATTTTCAATTACGTGCAGATTATATATATTTTTTTTATGGTAGGTAGGCAAGTATTTCCTTTTTTTTGCCATATAAATCATAATATAATTGGTAAGATAAGACTTACCATTTTAGTTGAGAGGTCGAGATTAGTTGGTAGTTTTTATACATAAATCCAAAAACCAATTTAAAGTCAACCTCAAATAATAGAGCTTGAAAGTTGAAACAAAGTATTCCTCTGGCCTATGATTTTTACTCAAGGAAATTACTTTACGCCACCAGAATTACTGTTCCTATTTATAGTTCTCAAATCCAATTCCAATGGATAAACAAATACAACAACTCCTAAAATGTAGCACCAACACGAGCGCCATTTCTCTAGCCTCCTTTCTCTCTTTCACTCACCACCTACAAATTTAAATTGAAGAACAAGAATCGATTGATACATTATTATCGAGTATTTAACTGCTGGTAATAATTCTTGAATCTTTTTTTATGATGTTGTTTACCGAGAACGTGACCATTACTATCCTGAATTTTTATTTTTGGGAAGACAGATACACTGCCTTTTCTTAATTTTATTATATTTTGGATAGGAAGTTTCTCAGAAACTGCAAATGCACGTTGCCTTTGTCATGCCTGTTCACATCTTTGTATTCTACGGACGATTTCCTATTTCGAAAAATTCTTCAAATCTTGAAGAATTTAATATTAATTATGTTTTGAACAATTCAACATTGTCTGTCTGGCCGTTAACCCTCCAGGCTTCCTATTGACAACAAATGCCTCAAGTAGGTTTCTGGGTTTTTATTGTCTGGTCTCATTTGTTGGTCGTTGGTGGTTGTGGCTAATTTCTTGATCTGGGTGTTGCTTATTACAGGCTTTTAATGAGGTAAGACAATTTGTTTTGTTAATTGGTGTCCTTCTGCTTTGGCTTTGTTTAATTTCTCATTTCATGTTAAGCTGAAAGAAAGATTGAACTTCATACTTTATTTTTTGTATGCTTTCAGGGATTTATGAATGGTGAATTTGGAATCTTGGAAGTTTCTGGGTGAGGATTAACGGCTTATTTCAAAATTAGTTGAAGTTTGGTTCTTTTCTTGGCCGAACTGTGATTCTGGAGAAATAGGAAGGAAACTTTTGACGCAGAATTTGATCTTATTATCAAATTCGTTTCTTTGCAAAGTTAAGTTAGGAGATAACCAATTGGGATTGACTAATTATTGGTTGGATTATCAAAAAACAAGAAAAGCTGTAAAATTATGGATCTAGCCAAGGAAGATTCAGGTAGGGAAGGAGAGGAAACGGACAGAGAAACCTCTGGGGAGACCCCTCTCATTGTTCCTCCATTCTATAGGTCCCGTTTTCCGGGCATTGTGAGACAGAAAGCCTATATATTTGATGGCTATGGAAAATATTACAACAAGGAGTGGGATCTCGCAGAAGGTAAAGACAATGAATTCTGTTGGTACCATGTAGAACTTCCAAAAAGTAATCACAAACTTTCAATGTCTGCTCAATGCCTCATTGATGTGCTTTGCCCTCCTTTGAAACTCCAAGACATTTTGTCACTAGTTGGCAATGGCCCTTATTGTGGTCATGTTGATGGGGCATTAGTGTTTAGAGTTAATTCTCCTGGTCCTGCTTCTAGTGATTTTACATTTAGATTAGCTGCTAGAGTTACTGAGAATTCAGTAATTACTGTGTCATTAGGCCGTGTTCCAAGATTAGGTTTTTCACCAACGGCTCAATCTTTACTCTCAGAGATTCCTAGTGTGGAGACTTCCCCTTACCTCAGAGATGAGCAAAATGAACGTAGTGGAATTGTGATTAAGGAACATGTTCTTGAGTTCTTACTAACAATGAATCATTCGGACGAGGCTGATAATCCAGTTCCAAGATCCGTCTCTAATCTTATCGTTCATATTCTCGACACACACGTTGATCACCTTCAAGATATTGTGACTAAACTCGAGATGGAGCTAGACTCTGTGGAGATTGAACTTGACAAAGGTACAACCAAATTTTCCTTCTACATTTTGCTCTGCTTTTTTATTCTCATTGATTAGAGTATTAGTGGTTCTGACAATAGTTAAAACTGTACACTCCTTTTATGCTGAAATTACCCATGCTATTTTCTCAGAGCAGTAAAGTGGCTTTTATTTTTTATTGGTCTGCAAGAATTGTTGGTGTATTATTTTGGGAAAACGTAGCATATTATGTTCAGCCATTCCTGTTGAGAATTGGCAGAACAAGTAAAGAGTTATAAGAAATTCATAGATTTTGAGCTAGTACAAGTTTTAATGTCTGCTTCTTATGTACATGCTTGAAATAGAGAACTAAGAACCTAACTGTTTCTCATCTGTGTTACCGCTATGGGTATTTTCATTCTAAGTAAAGTTATTCTTTAGTTTAACAGGTTTCTGATAATTTACAAAAGAAAAACTAATGATAGATATTTATACACAGCATTTGATTGCGAAGCCTTGCCATAAGAATTTTTGCCTTTCTTATGTATAAACATTGTAAATGGTCTACAGGTCAGATAGATTATTCTCTCTACAAAATAGAATAACTATAGTCTGTCACATTCCGATATTATCTACACACCTATGTAATACTTTTAATGCCTAGTAATAACTAGTCAGCTTGGAAGCTTATAAGATATTTTGGGACAACAGATTAGCTGAAACTATAATTGGTTTGAAAGAAAGCTTGATCAGACACTGGTTTATGCTTTTAGCATTAGCATATACGGTTGCTACTCTCTCTCTCTCTCTAGTTAATGTTGCTCGCTGTTTGCTTATTCATGTTCTATTTTCAACTTCTGAGTTGATGCTAAACATTGTTTGTGTAATGCATTGCAGGCGGTTTTACTTTGAAGAAACAAATGCTAGATGATAGAAGATTCCCCAAAATGCATCTCAATCTGCAGCGTCTGCTGCAGGTAGTTTCTCTGCGTAATATGATCATGTCCTAATAAGGAACATAAATATAGGAAAAGGAGTTTATTCAAAATTTAATTGCTTGATAATCAACCATAATTGACTGTTTGAGTAGTTAATATGCGAATCCAAGTCCAGAAACAGAACAGCAGAATCTATGAAGCTTGAAGCCTTCGATCAATAGACTGCAATTATTTTAAAATCTCCATATCATGGAGTTTAGACTTTAGAGCACTTCACCATTCATAATGTCCATAAAGTTTTTTAGCCCCCTAAACTTTCATCAATATCACTGTGACTGCTTTATACCAGATAAGTTCTTAGCCTTGATATTCTTTTTATCATTTTAAGGAATACAAGTGGATAGGTGGATCTTTTTTTCGTTTTAATTTCATTTGGCTTTCAAAAGTATGAAACTGAAATAAATGCACTAAAACCTTGTATTTGAACTGAACTTAGGTGATTGCATATGGGGAACAGGTATTCCCTCGGGTAAAAGAAAAATGTTCTTTGAAAAGATGGTTTGCAAATGAAGACATAAATGCCCTCGAAGAGCTAATTGGACAGTTGAGGAGGCTAAAAGAGAATGTGGGGTTTATTGCAAATCGTATCACCGCAATTCAGGCTGGTCTAGATAGCTGGCAGTCTGAGCAAATAAACAGAAAACTGTATTATCTGTCGTTCCTTTCAATTGTTTTCCTTCCATTGTCTATAATTACCGGAGGTAAAATGTTTCTTATGCTTACATTGCAGCAGTTAAAATCTGTTGAGCATGATTTTGAGAAGCATCTAATACACTGTTTCTGGACATTCTTGACAGTATTTGGCATGAATGTGGGAGGAGTTCCATGGACAGGGCAAAAAGACCCAGCATTGAAAGACGGTTTCAAAAATGTAATGATTCTGTGCCTGGCAATGCTAATTCTGCTGCTTTGTTGCTTCCTTTTCCCTTCACTTTATGCTCGTTTATTTGATTGGTGGAGGATGAGGTCTTTAAAAAGAAGCTGGTCCCCTAACAGGAAGTCATTTATATATAAAACCCGTAGCAGTGGAGAAAACGAAAGAGGGAGTTACCTTCGAATTTGATCTGAGTTATAAACTATAGCCTAACAACACCATTATAGTACAGAATTCACCTTGATTTGTCTTCAGTTACAGAAATTTATCTTGTGTCCTTAACATGTACTCAAGTCCTATGAGAAACTTCTCATCTCAGTCCTCGAATCGATACCATTTGACCGGTTCATGAATGGCATCTGCCTTCTCATATATATAATTGCCAGTGATATCACTGACCCTTGCTTCTGAAATTGATGTGCTTTACATATTTGTTCCCAGAATGGATAAGAGGTGAGCCTTTTCTTCCACTGATTCTTGTTTTTTTTACTTGTAATTTACGGATTTTTTTTATTTTATTTTTTGGAATCTTTTTGACACATTGTACAGGAAATAACATGTATCTTTCTGAATATATGTACATTAATAGCCCTCATGATTTCATCATCCAAGTGGTTGTGAAATCTGGTTTTTCTGTTGGTAGATGTTAGTTAGTCCCTTTGTTCGTTTTGTTTACTTATTTGTTAATTGTGTCATCCTCCAAAACTATTTTGGTATATCCCATCACAGAATATATTGATATATACTTACATGTATTTTAACATAATGTTTAATAAAAATACATTTGATTATATTATATTATATTAATTATGGTGTATCAAAAGTTTTTTTTAGGATATCATTAAATGATTTTTTTATGTAATTTAATTAAATTTATTTTTAGAGAACTACTTTCACTTGATGATGAGAAGTGAAAGGCACTATATGTTTTATATATTGGACATGATTGTTTATTTTATTGTATTTTAGTGTTTTTTTGTAAATAAAAAAATGAAGTACATCTATCATGAAGGATAGAAGATCAACCTTCCACATTAATGTATAATCTAGTGGTAAGTGCATATATAACTATCCTGGTCAAATCCATTCCCTCCAAAAATAAAAATATTTCATTCCATAGAAAATACCATAATTTATCACTCATTTACTTAATTAGACAATTAATTATTGCTTAAGCTTTTTTTTTTTTTTTTTTTTTTTTATATGTAACAAAATAGCCCTTCATGATTTCATCAATCAAGTGGTTGTGAAATCTGGTTTTCTGTTGGTAGATGTTAGTTATCCCTTTGTTCGTTTTGTTACCTTATTTGTTTAATTGTGTCATCCTCCAAAACTATGTGTATATCCCATCACAGAATAAATTGATATATACGTACATGTATTTTAACATTAATGTTAATAAAAATACATTTGATTATATATATTATATTAAATTATGGTGTATCAAAGTTTTTTTTAGGATATCATTAAATGAATTTTTTTTTATGTAATGAATAAATTTATTTTTAGAGAACTTACTTTCACTTGATGATGAGAAGTGAAAGGCACTATATGTTTTATATATTGACAGATTGTTTATTTTATTGTATTTAGTGTTTTTTTGTAAATAAAAAAATGAAGTAACATTCATCATGGAAGGATAGAGATCAACCTTCCACAATTAAGTATAAATCTAGTGGTAAGTGCGCATATATAAACTATCCTGGTCTAAAATCCATTCCCTCCAAAAATAAAAATAATTTCATTTTCCATAAGAAAAATACCATTAATTTATCACTCATTTTACTTAGATTAGACAATTAATATTGCTTAAAGCTTTTTTTTTTTTTTTTTTTTTTTTTTTTTTTTTTTTTTTTTTTTTGGAAAAAAATTGATTAGAAGTAATATTTCAATTTGAATGATTTGGTTTATTTAGTTAAACAAATTAATATAATTGAAAAAATTTCAAGTTTTTCTTTTTGTCTTAATTAGTTATTTCAACTTCCTTTTGAATAGAATTTAATATGTCAAACTGGAAAATGGATTAAAGAAAGCATCAAGGCAAACTTAATGTGGCCATACAAATGGTTGGTGTAGGAAATGCCTACATAGCATTTTCATGAGCCTTTCAACTTTTATTATTCTGTAGATATTGCAAAACAAATAAAAAAATTTATAGGTATCCTACATGTACTAAAAAGTAGTCCATTTTTCATTTTAAAAAAATAAGCGTAACCCATTTTAATATAAAATAATTTAATCTAGTGGTTGAAACGTACTAGATAATATCGTGATAATTACAGAATTAAGTTGACATTTTAAAAGAAGACTTTCAACATAATCACTTTCTCACTAAAAAAGAATTAATCTCTCATCTCATCCCCGTCAACCGGGAATGATAGTAACTAAGAAATAATTTATCTTCGATGAGAAACAATATAAAATGGAAAAATATACAGAGAAGTTATTTTGTATTCCAAATTATATAAATGATTAATAATTATATTTCGAAAATTTATGTATTTTGTTAATATTACTTTCAAACAAAAAAAAATTAATATAATTTATTATGATAGTAAGTTATACGTCTGATATTTGTAATAATTTGATAATGAATTATACTTTTCATCTATATTAATTATTAATTGTATTATTTAATAAAAGACAGAATTTCTTAAAAGATCAATAAATTTCATTGGTTATGATTGTAAGTTCAACGTCTAATCTACAATAGCAGAATCTTATTATTCGCATAGTTATTTATAATGTTTGAAATTTTAATATTATTAATAAATTCATATTTTTATCGACAACCAGTAACATAACTAATAAATCCTATAACTTCATTTTCTGCTAATTAAAAAAAAAAGAAAATAGTATAATGCATATAAATAATTTTCAAATTATAACTCCAGATTTTTGGCTCAAGAAGGTTTAAACAATTAAACTATGGATGCATCCAGTAAGGGGAAACCTATATTCTCCAAGAAATCCATAAAAAAAGATAAAGAAAAAGATTTTTTTTTTTTTTTTAACAAAAAGGAAAAAGAGTTGTAATAAAGAAAATGATAAGTGCTTAATTTGATCTTAACATATCTATCAGATGTCCTATTTAGTTTTTATTTTTAAATAAATTTAGGACATGAATTTTTAGTTAACAATCAATTTACTTTTTTTTTAGTAAGATAAAATAAAATATTTAATTTTTCCTTTTAAGATATTTTAAAACAATAAAAACATTTAGTATTTTATTAAAATTTTTTGAAAAGAAGTAAATTGATTATAATCTCAAAATTAATGTTCTAAATTTTATTTAATTTAATGATTAAATTAAATGTTTAGCACAAATTTAGGTATCAAATCCAACTGTTAAATTTAAGCCTTATACTATGCATGATACAAGAAACTCTAGAACTGAGAACAACGTGTCCATTTCTCAACCGGATAGCACCAAAGAACATACACCTCAACAAACGTCGACGTTTAGATTTCAACCTTTAAAACAACATCGTTTAAGCCATGGGCTTTGTAAGACCCATGAATAGCGGTACTGTTAGGTTTAGCCATTGGCATCTAGAATCTTCTATCTTCAGCTAGAAAGCCCGTTTCCGCCTCATAAAGCACAGCCTGCAAAAACCCTAAACCCTACTAACCTCCGATTAAGAAGCCAACATTTCTGTCTATCCCTTTCTCTCGCATACGCTTTGAGATCCACCGATGGCCGCCGCTGCTCTCATCCGCACGTTGAGGCGCCGCGACGTCGCCTCCGCTCCTATTTCTGCTTATAAATGTGTATGATTTTATTTCTTTCTCATGTTGTGTTTAGATCTCTCCGCTTTATCTTTAGCTTTTTGATGGGTCTTTGAAAGTTGTATTTTCTTATGTTTTTTGATAGTATCACTGACTTGAATATGATTTTACTGGTTTAGTATGCTAATTTAGTATTTTGTAGTTTCGGTGATCTGAGTTGCTTTTTGGATTTTTTTTTGTTCCGTTTTCTGGATGATAAAAAATTGCTGATCAATCCATTCAGTGAAACTACATTGATTATCACAGGGTTCTTTTTTTTCTAACCTTGAATTACTAAGGTGGAAAGGAACTATATTGCTGATATAGTTTGCCGTGTATCTTCAGGTGTGGTGTGCTTGTTTATTGAGTGTTGAATGAGGCTTTGTTAGTGTTTAAGCTGTTATTTGCTTTTTTTGGTCATTGAGTGATGAGTGATTGTCAGGGATTGGTGGTTCTTTGTGAGAATGCAGCTGCCCTTTTATTTTAGGAAATGAACTTTTTTACATGCTAAAAATTTGTTTTATGAATGTTTGTTGTAGTGTCATATGTTATGACGATGATTAGCTAATTAATTGTGGTGGCTTCATCTATTATGCAGTTCTCTAGCAATGCGAAACCATCATGGAACCCTTCAAATTTGGGAAACAAGTGGGCAAGTTTTTCAAGAGCCTTCAGGTAATGTAGGATTTTGGTCATTTTGTAGAAAGGGAAATTTATGCATTGAGTTGTTGAAACCTTTGGTATTTTCTCATATGTATAGTTCAAAGCCTGCGGGCAATGATGTTATCGGTATCGACTTGGGTACCACCAATTCATGTGTTGCTGTCATGGAGGGAAAGGTAAGAATAATTTATGTTTTCAGTTAGATTTACTGTGATTTCCTATTCTATGGTGTTACTGATGTTTTTGAAATTATTTACAGAATCCCAAAGTCATTGAAAATTCTGAAGGATCTAGGACCACACCTTCAGTGGTTGCCTTCAATCAGAAGGGAGAGCTACTTGTGGGTACTCCAGCAAAACGTCAAGCTGTGACCAATCCTACCAATACTGTTTTTGGAACAAAGCGTTTAATCGGTAGGAAGTTTGATGATCCTCAGACTCAGAAAGAGATGAAAATGGTTCCATTCAAGATAGTACGGGCACCAAATGGGGATGCATGGGTTGAGGCCAATGGACAACAGTATTCCCCCAGTCAAATTGGTGCTTTTATTTTGACCAAGATGAAAGAAACTGCAGAGTCTTACCTTGGAAAGACAGTTACAAAAGCTGTGATCACTGTTCCTGCCTATTTCAATGATGCTCAAAGACAAGCAACAAAGGATGCAGGGAGAATTGCTGGTCTTGACGTGCAGAGGATCATTAATGAGCCCACTGCTGCTGCACTTTCATATGGTATGAACAACAAGGAGGGCTTAATTGCAGTTTTTGATCTTGGAGGTGGAACATTTGACGTTTCGATTTTGGAGATCTCTAATGGTGTTTTTGAGGTATGTACTTAACCCTTCAATTATTTAGATTGGTTTTGTTTTTTGTTCATTTTGGAAATTTAATTAATGGTTCTCATTTAGGTGAAAGCAACCAATGGTGATACATTTTTGGGAGGAGAGGACTTTGACAATGCTCTGCTGGAGTTCTTAGTGAGTGAATTCAAGAGAACCGAAGGAATTGATCTAACAAAGGACAGGCTAGCTCTGCAGAGGCTTCGTGAAGCAGCAGAGAAGGCTAAGATAGAGCTTTCATCAACAGCCCAAACTGAGATTAACTTGCCATTTATAACAGCTGATGCATCAGGTGCAAAGCATCTCAACATTACATTAACTAGATCTAAGTTTGAAGCTTTGGTAAATCACTTGATCGAGAGGACCAGAGACCCATGCAAGAACTGTTTGAAGGATGCTGGCATATCCACCAAAGATGTGGATGAGGTGCTTCTTGTAGGAGGAATGACCCGTGTTCCCAAGGTTCAAGATATAGTGTCAGAGATCTTTGGGAAGAGCCCTAGCAAAGGAGTAAATCCTGATGAGGCAGTTGCTTTAGGAGCTGCAATCCAGGGTGGTATTCTTCGTGGAGATGTTAAAGAGTTGCTTCTTCTGGATGTCACTCCTCTCTCTCTTGGTATTGAGACTCTCGGTGGGATATTCACTAGGTTGATCAACAGGAACACCACAATCCCTACCAAGAAGAGTCAGGTAAGGGTTTATCATAGCGTGGGTAGCATCTGTTGTTGCTTAGGCACCATTTTTGAGCTAACTGTTATTATAGTGTTGTTTGATCTGTTCTATAGCTAAATGTTATAGTGTTGATTTGATCTGTTCAAGCATCTGACTGTTGTTTCTTTGACCTTAGGTCTTCTCTACAGCTGCTGATAACCAGACCCAAGTGGGTATTAAGGTGCTCCAAGGTGAGCGTGAAATGGCATCAGACAACAAGCTTTTGGGAGAGTTTGAGCTAGTAGGTATTCCACCAGCTCCAAGGGGTATGCCTCAAATTGAGGTAACATTTGATATAGATGCCAATGGTATCGTCACTGTTTCTGCAAAAGACAAATCGACTGGAAAAGAGCAACAGATCACCATCCGTTCATCTGGCGGTCTCTCAGAAGATGAGATTGAGAAGATGGTCAAGGAGGCTGAGCTATTTGCCCAGAAAGATCAAGAGAGGAAGGCATTGATTGATATTAAAAATAGTGCAGACACCACTATTTACAGCATTGAGAAGAGTTTGAATGAATATAGGGACAAGATCCCTTCCGAAATTGCCAAGGAGATTGAGGATGCAGTTGCAGACTTGAGGAAGGCAATAGGTGGAGAAAATATTGAAGAGATTAAATCTAAGCTTGATGCTGCAAACAAAGCTGTGTCAAAGATTGGAGAACACATGTCTAAGGGAAGTGGTGATGGTGGTGCATCTGGTGGTTCACAAGGCGGCGACCAGACTCCCGAGGCAGAATATGAGGAAGTGAAGAAGTGAGTGGTTAGCTGATAATAACATTGTTAGTTTTGCTCGATTGGACTTTGAACAACATCTGAACATGAATTTTCTGAATTTTTACGTTCTCGTTAGGTTATATATTTTCTAGCGGTTTTGTATCTAAACAGTGGAGGCTGAATGTACTAGGAAGTTGTTTTGTTCATTTAAAAAAAAAAAAAAAACTGCATTTGGAGGGTGAACCCCATCTCAGTATATCAATAACCAAACCAAATTTTCCTGAAATGATTGTTTCTGAGTGGATTAAAATTGTCATACGGTTTGCTTCTGTAATGTGAATGAACGTTATAAGCTTCATAATAAGCCTACAAGCTGTGTTTATATTTTATGACAGTTGCAGGTTAAGCCTCTGTAAGCTTATGCACTGGGGGTGATTAAAATAATTTGTAATTGCTTAATTTGTGAATGAACAGAGTATCAAACTGAATTAATACAAAACTGATGTAAAATTCGACTATGTACAAATGAAACTAACTCGGTTCGGTTTTAACTGTTTTTTGTGTTTAATAAAAGCAAAACCTAATTAAAAAAAATTCAGTTCTCTTTTAAAATTAATTAAAATAGAACCGATGAAGAATATCAAATTGAATCAAGTTTATATATTATGAATTCTAATTGGATGTTTTGTCTATTCTTACTTGGGAATTAAAATTCTATTTTGAAAGTTTGTCCTTTCATACTATTATATAAATGTTTAGTTTCTTTAGAGAAAAAATCATCAAAAACATTAATTTGTTTTGTTAAATAAATTTTATTTTCTTTGGTTATTAAGAAATTATTTAGATTTTGCAGTATAAAGTATAAACGATACAGGAGAGATTTTTTGTCTTAGGCTGTATTCAACGATACCTTAACACATTTTTGAGTAGTTTTTAGTATTTTGACTGACTAAGACGCTAATAGCTATTTCGTATAGTGTTTAGTAATATAGTGTTTGAATTAGTTTTTTTTAGAAGTTTAACTCATATAACGTTTAACTTTTAGCATTTCATGAAAAGCTAATAGCTAAACACTATTAAAACAGTTAACAACTACTAAAACAACTAATTTTACCGAACAAATATTTAATATTAATAATCAATTTTGTATTTTGTTATTTAGATAATATATTTTAATTAATTTTTAATGTTTAAAAAATCGTGAAAAACATTAAACTATTGTTTGGATATAAACAAAGCATTAGATTTGCTATCGCTCGGTGCTTTGCAAAGTTAAAATGTCATTATTTGATATATAGTTTGCTACATAAACATATAACATGTTGTTCATGGTAAATATATATCACTTTTATGAGAAATTTAATACTCTTCAATTAACATGTTGATTTTTTATATTTGATTGTAACATTTCTCTATCGGATCTTTTAATGAAATTACAAATTAAAGGGATGAGTGTGATGTTCAAATTTGTACTCAACAGAGTTTTACCTTGATTTTGGGAAGACTTTATTGGCTTATTTGATTATATTACACTTACTTGATATAATTAACTTTTTCATTTAGAGTTATCAAGTACTCAATTATTTTTCTATATTTGATTGCAATGTCTATATGTTACATTTGTAAGAAATTTAATATTTTATTAATTAACACGTTGATTGTCTATATTTGATTATAAGATTTCTATATTAGTTCTTTTAATGATATTGCAAATTAAAGGAGGGTGAGGATGATATTCAAATCCGGACGTAAAAGATCTTTGCATTGGCTATTAGGCCAGAACTTTGTTTGTTTGGTTATTTTATAGTTAATTACTTGATGTAGTTAAGTCTTCCTTTCATAATTGTCAAGTACAAATTTAATTTTCTACGTTTGATAGCAATGTTTTTATATTACTTTTGTAAGAAATTTGATTTTTCTATATTTACTTATAATATTTCTAATTTAGTTTTTTAAATGATAAAATTAAATGAGGATGATGGTGATATTTAAATCAGGACGTAAAAAATATTTGTCTTGACTGTTATTAGGCGAGAATTTCTTTGGCTTGTTACGTTATGTTATAATTAATTATTTGATGTGGTTAATTCTTCTATTCATGGTTATTAACTATAAGTTTTTTTTTGATATGTATTTGATTGGAATATTTATCTAGTATTTTTGTAATAAATTTAATACTAGTAGATTGATTTTCTATATTCGATTTTAATGTTAATGAGATTATAAATTAAAGGGGTGGATGATGTTTAAATCTGGACACAAAATATCTTTACCAACTATTAGGCGAAAATTTTATTCCCTTATTAGTTGATATTATAATATTTAATATAATCAATTCTTTCATTCAAAATTATAAGCAGAAATTTATTTTTCTATTTTGTCTATTTCTTCCAAGTAATACAAAATTTTATTCAATGCAAACAAATGGGCTAATATGATAGGCTTCATGTTCATGGGCTCCAGCCCAAGCTAATTAACGGCCGATTAGAAATAGAAAAGCTTTCTTCAACTTCTTCTATTTTCTTCAATGTGCATTTGCTAGGGTTTTTGATTGCCGCTATCTGAAACAACAGGACTCTCAGTAACCAATCGAACATAATTGTATATCTTCTCTGTATCTTATAGGTACATACATGCATTGCTATTTCTTAGGTTTTCTTTCTCTCCTTTTCCATCTCGTTTCTTCAAATTTTCCTCTTTATTTACTTCGAAACGTTTCGCACGAAACGTATACGAGAGAAATTTTGACCCTCTGAACAGAATATATATTTCTTTTATGCTTATCTTTTTTTTTTTTTTTTTTTTTTTTTTTTTTTCGCCACGAAAAACGTATACGAGAGGGAAATTTTGACCCTCTGAAACAGAATATAATATTTTTCTTTTATGCTGATCTTTTTTTTTTTTTTTTTTTTTTTTTTTTTTTTTTAAAGTTAATTTTTTTTTTTTTTTTTTTTTTTTTTTTTTTAAATTAAACGCAATTGAAGTTAGCTAGCTCAGTCTTGTTTTCACTGGTAGGTAGTTTTTAGTTTTTAATTAATATATACATATTTGTTTGCTATTCATGGAATTTCATTTTGATTATTGTTTTTGTTCTGTTCTTTAGCGAATAGTTTCAACGAGAGAGCAATTTTTAGCTTAAATGGGAATCAAGAAAAGAAGCAGTTCTAGTTCTGTTGAGGAAGTAGAGAATATGTTGGATACAGATACTAAAAATGTAATAATTTGTAATCCTGCAAAGAAGAAATTGAAGAAGGGTAAGGAAAAAGATTTAGAAACAGAACATGGGGATTCTCCAGCTGGTGCAAGCCCCTCTGCTGTTCCTAGTATGAAACTTATCATGCAAAAAAGAAAAGAAAGGAGAGAAATGGATAAAGAAAGGCGCCGCCTTGCTTTAGAAAATGAGGAATCAAAACCTAAATTAATGGAAGTAGATAAGAAAGTTAATGAAACTGCGTTGCAGACTGTTGCCTCATCCAGAAGTGGTTTGCCTGAGTTCCATATTGATGTTTTTAAGGACTTAGCCTCCACAGATGTTTCTGTAAGAGAAGCTGCTGTTGAAAGATTGGTGAAAGAGTTGATAGAAGTTCAAAAGGCATATGAAATGGTTGAAAACAAGGAATTGATTGAAGGTGGGTTGAAGTTGGAAGCTGAAAAAGACGATGGGTTGAATAATTGTGCGCCTTCTGTTAGATATGCTGTGCGTAGGCTTATACGCGGAGCTTCATCATCAAGGGAGGTATGGTTAAATATTGTACTTTTTCTTTTTTAAATTTCTTCATCATCAAAGCTATGCATTTATGTATTTTATCTTTTAAATGAAGGTTAAGTTTTCCATGTGCATATTTTTTGGTAATGGAAATATGATGCACAATAAGTAAAATAAATAGTTTAATACTCTTGTCTGAAATTTAGTTCTTGTGAGTGAAATGTTCATTGGAATTTATAGTTGTTGTTGTACATTGGTTATAGGCTCTTAGCTGATGCTAATGACAAACATCACCTTGGTCTTTTACTTGTCTGGAATATAAATTATACTTATCTGGCAGCTCTTGGATCGTCTTGCATGGAAATTTTCATAAATTACATGTGGTTGTCACTTTTTTCAAGAATTAAATGTTGAGGGTGCAATTATCAGTTGTTGGTACAGTTGGGCCTGTAAAACATGCTAATTATTTAGGTTTACAAATTTACTTTTTAAATATGGTATTTGTTCTCTAATTCTCTTTTTCAAGGATATGAAATTATTAACTTATTCTTGTATGAAACTGTTTGAAGGGATATTTGCAGCTATATATGTGCAGCATGATACTCTTTTCTTTTCATTATTATTTTTTGAGGAATATTTGTATGTTGACATCGGCTAACCAGCGAGGGGGCTCTCCAGCTTTATAGGATTTACCCTGCATTATATATTATATTGACAAAAAACTTACATATGCTGCTTAAAGTGTGACAAATGTCTTAACTTTGGTTTAACGCAGCTTTGGCTTTGGTTTTCTAGTGTGCAAGACAGGGGTTTGCATTAGGTTTGACTATGGTGGTTGGTACAATTCCTAGCATCAAAGTGGACTCATTACTTAAACTAATAGTTGACACTTTAGAAGTTTCTTCATCAATGAAGGGTCAGGTGAGCAAGAATCATAATTCTGTGTGTTATATTGCTATATGTTCCACAAAAGTTTCTTAGTCAGTTACCTGTGTGCTGCAGGAAGTAAGGGATTGTCTGTTAGGTCGGTTATTTGCATACGGTGCTATTGCTCGATCAGGAAGACTGAGTAAACAGTGGATGTCTGATCAAAGGACTCCATTCATCAAGGAATTCATCAGTGATCTGCTCTCCCTCGCATCGAAAAAGCGATATTTGCAGGAGCCTGCTGTTTCTATTATTTTAGATCTGGTTGAAAAGGTATGATAAATGAAGAAACTGATTTCTCATTTGTTTTGCATCCTAATGATATGCTGACTAGTTATTGCTGGTTTCTGCTTCACAATGCTGTTTTTATCTCTGATCATGGACTCACACTCACTAGGAATGACTGTTTTCTTTATTTAATAAGTATGATGCCTTGTATAATTCGATTTCTCATTGAAATTAGTTGATTAGTTGGAATGCACTTAACGCTATTTTACGTTAACCATTTGATGGTTCTCCAATTATTTTTTTTTGTGGATATATTACTATTGTATTAAGTTATTTGTTTAAAATATTTGTGGTTATTAGTTTTAGAAGTCTGTGGCATGATCAGTTTGTTTTAGTTTTCTGGACAGTTAGCTATTGTAAAAGCTACCTGAATTTTGTGAAACTTTTGAATTATCCAAGCTCAATAAAATATGAAAAGGAGAAAAAATCTCAGAATATGATATCCAAGGTAAGATTTGTTCAGCATTGTGGTAATCTTTTCAATCATATTGTTATTGCACCATCAATCTTATTATTTTATGTATCTATATAAGAACAGATAATGTGATGAAGGGGATTCTTATAAAGATAAATATAGATATTAAATTTGGCCTGTATAGTAAGGGGGTCAACATTGTAGAAGTTTTGCCATGCATAGCTTTTTTCCCTCTAAGAAACTGATAGATTTCTTGTTTTAGGCTAATTATTTTTATCCATTTTTGGCTGTTGTATTCCTTTGACCTTCTCTTGCTTGCAACATTTCTGCCACCCTCCTTTATATTTTAATTTCATCATCCTGAATTACACCTCAGCAATACTACCTTTTGCTTCATGGTTTGTATTTGGCAAATTTATTTTACTTGGTGTTCTGTCTTCTATGCTTATTTAGTGGAATATCTATTTGTATAGCCACTTTACTGTTTACAATAATGATAGACCTCCTGGCTTCTTCTTGCTAATGAAGAACAGCACTGGCTATACCTATTTTCTAAGAAAAATCACTTATGGGTAATAAAGGTGCAATCCGAGGTCAAAGCAAGAAATCTGCAAAATTTTTTGACATTAATATGAAATTTCCCTGGGCAAAAGTGAAAAATTTTGCCCTTCCTATTTAAAATTACAGGAGTCAATCCTTCCCCTCAAAAATTTTCCTAACTGACAACTTTAAATCATTTAATGGTCATTACATCTGTTTAACAATTTTTTACAACCTTTAATGGCTGGATCTGCTGGTAGAATTTCACTGTGATTTTCGAATCCCAGCAATGAAACTGAGAAATGAAATCAGAATATAAATTCCCTTAAAGGGCAATGATTAACACCCTTCTTCTGGTGTTTTATGCTTTCTGCTTTCTGCTTTCTGTTTTTAAGTTCTGAAGTTCCTTTTCCTCCTCATGCTGGCAAAAACATATCTTAATCAATATTAAGATCCAAATATTATATAAATGCCAGGAAAATGCAAAAATGACAAGGGCCTTTATGATTTTGAGTGTTTTGGCTACACGGTACTAGCACTAAGTCTTTCCTTTCCACTTTTCATTATATTTGTTCCTTTCCAAAGCTTTTTGGAGTTTCGTTTGCTCTAAATTGTTCTTTATTTCTTAAAATTTGTCTATTGTGTGCACATGGGCAATGTATTAGCTAATTGTTTCCTGACTTGATGCTTTTAATGATGTCCTGTGATTGCAGTTGCCAACTGAGGCTGTATTGAATCATGTACTTGAGACTCCTAGTCTTCGTGAGTGGTTTGATGGAGCCAAAGTTATTGGAAATCCTGACTCTCTGCTTTTAGCCTTGAAAATTCGGGAGAAAATTTCTGTTGATAGCATGGCATTTGGAACTATTCTGCCATATCCATTTAGCCCTAGCAGACTTTTTTCCTCTGACCACTTGTCCTCACTTGTTAACAGGTTCAAGGTGATTATTAAACAAATATCTGTGCAAGTAATACCATGGAGGAAGAAAATATAAGACTTACTCAAAATGTTTTTGTTTGTGTGGAATATTGCAGGAATCAACATTCTGTCAACCTCGAGTTCACAGCTTGTGGCCTTGCCTGGTAAATATTCTTTTACCTGACACAGTTCTGCAAGCTGAAGATATGTTATCAGCTTCTAATTCTCTTAAGAAGCATAAAAGAAGTCGCAAGCCTAGCCCTTCTGAAGAAGAAACTGCAAAGAGTGTCCAGAATTTTTGTGAGATTGTCTTTGAGGGATCACTTCTTCTGTCGTCTCATGATCGGAAGCACCTGGCATTTGATATTCTGCTTCTCCTCCTTCCTAGGCTACCTGCAACCTTTGTTCCAGTTGTACTATCTTACAAACTTGTCCAGTGTGTAATGGATATACTTTCGACTAAAGACTCTTGGCTGTATAAAGTTGCTCAGCATTTTCTTAAAGAATTGTCAGATTGGGTTGGAAATGATGATGTCAGAAGGGTTGCTGTTATAGTGGCTTTACAAAAGCATAGCAATGGAAAATTTGATAACGTAACAAGAACAAAAACAGTTAAAGCTTTGATGGCAGAGTTCAAAACAGAGGAAGGCTACATGTTGTTTATTCAAAATTTAATGAACATGTTTGTGGATGAAGGTCACACTCCAGAGGAACCTTCAGATCAGAGCCAGACAACTGATGACAATTCAGAGATAGGTTCAGTAGAGGATAAGGATTCAGGTGGTGCAATGGGAAATTCTGATTTTTTGAAAATTTGGGTGGTGGAGTCCCTTCCAAGTATTTTGAAATATCTGAAACTGGATCCTGAAGCTAAGTTTCGGGTGCAGAAGGAAATTTTGAAGTTTCTGGCGGTGCAGGGCCTGTTCTCTGCATCACTCGGATCTGAAATTACGTCCTTTGAATTGCAGGAGAAATTTAGGTGGCCAAAAGCAGCTTCATCAAGTGCTATTTGCAGGATGTGTATTGAGCAGATCCAGCTTTTGCTGGCAAGTGCTCAGAAGACAGAGGGGTCACGTTCTTTGACAAATGGTCTTGAGCCTAATGATCTTGGATCTTACTTTGTGCGATACCTTAGCACGTTACGCAATATTCCTTCAGTTTCTCTATTTCGACCTCTGAGTAACGAGGATGAAAAGGCATTTGAAAAATTGCAAGAAATGGAAACTAGGCTTTCTAGAGAGGTAAACTTTGTAATCTTGCTTCCCTTTTGCAATATTACCAGTGCATAAATTTACATGTTGTATATATTTAATTTTAGGGATGAGATGCATATTGATATTGGATCTGAAACAATCGAATATCATTTTCTGATAAATCAATTGAGGTGGTAAAAATTGAAGGATAGGGGGTTTGCAATAACTTGGCTTTTACTTTCAAATTTGATGTTCAATGTTTTAAATTAGTACTTACAAATTTTTTTGTCCATGTGGGCTTTAGCCAAGTGTATTAATGGTGAGTCCTAAGCTAATTGCTGTTTCTGGCTTTTCCATATTTGGGTGTTTGAAAACTAGTTTGTTTGTGCTCAATCATTACTTTCATGCCTTTGTATTTTTCATTCTTAAATTGTTATTTTTGGACACACTATATTTGTCATAATCTTTTGGAAGAATGTCCAGCTGATAATATGTTGTAATGCTGCCAGGAAAGGAATTCTGGGCCTAGTGCAGATGCAAATAGATTGCATGCACTGAGGTACTTACTGATCCAGTTGCTGCTTCAAGTGCTCCTTCGACCAGGAGAATTTTCAGAAGCCGTTTCTGAACTTATTATCTGTTGCAAGAAAGCTTTTGCAGCTTCTGATCTCCTTGATTCCTCAGGAGAAGATGAAATGGATGGTGATGAAATTCCTGAGTTAATGGATGTTCTTGTAGATACATTGCTTTCATTATTGCCACAGTCATCGGCTCCTATGCGATCTGCTATTGAACAGGTGTGTGCAGTAATGGCTAGTTTAATTTCTGGATGTGTATGTTAAAGATTTGTTTCTCCATATTCTCAGCATACAATTTGGCTTTTCATTTGTTAAATATTTGAAATAGTTGCTTGGACGAATCCATATTTCTGCTGTGGTAGTTTGCAAGACGAATCAGAATTTACTCAAATACTTGGTCAACGTATCAGCCACTTCACTGAATAGTTTGCAGGATATTATAGCATGTGTACTATGTTCAGGAAAATTGTTTCTAATCATTAATTTTTCTTTAGATGGCACTTGTCACTAATGTAGAATTTTTGAACTTTTCTTGATATATGTTTTCAGGTTTTCAAGTATTTCTGTGATGATGTGACAAATGATGGACTGCTTCGGATGTTGCGTGTTATAAAGAAAGATTTGAAACCAGCTAGACATCAGGAAGCAGATAGTGAAGATGATGATGAAGATTTTCTTGGTATTGAAGAAGATGAAGAAATCGACGAAGCTGAGACAGGTGAAACAGGTGAAGTTGAAGAGCAGACAGATGACTCTGAAGCGATAGTTGAAGCTGAGGAAACTGAAGAAGCTGTCAAAGACTCAGCTGAAAATTCTGATGATTCTGATGGAGGAATGGATGACGATGCAATGTTCCGAATGGATACTTATCTTGCACAGATTTTCAAAGAGAAAAAGAATCAAGCCGGGGGTGAAACTGCTCAGTCCCAGCTTGTCCTGTTCAAACTTCGTGTCCTTTCACTGCTGGAGATTTACCTGCATGAAAATCCAGGCAAGTAGTTCATTTCATTTGGTAGATCAGTTCCTTGCATAAGAAACTTAATGTCTTTTGCTTATATCCCAGCAATTATTTTGGGATCAATGACTATGGTTTAAGAATTAATTCAGTGGGATGTTCTTTATTGTCATTGAGACAACTAATAATGAAACTCCTACCAGCTCTTCCTTTAGTGGTTAAAGGAATTTCCAATCTAAGTGCAAGACTTCTTTGTTTACAGTTTATACATTTTTTTCGGGTCAGAATTTTGCCCCCCCTCCCTCTCTCTTTTCTCCCTGCCTAAAGCTGCATCTTTGACTTTGTGTCGTTTGGTCTTCATTTTACAGGTAATCCTGAAGTTCTGACTGTGTACTCAAACTTGGCTCGTGCACTTGTAAATCCGCATACTACAGAAATCAGCGAGCAACTTGGACAGCGCATATGGGGAATCTTGCAAAAGAAAATATTCAAAGCAAAGGACTTTCCTAAGAGTGAATCCATCCAACTATCCACACTTGATTCTTTGCTGGAAAAGAACTTGAAGTTGGCATCAAGACCATTCAAGAAGAAGAAGTCTGCAGCTCCATCAAAGAAGAAGCAGTTAGCGTCTTGGAAGCGCCATAAAATGATTGTTTCCCTTGCTCAGAATTCTACATTTTGGATTCTGAAAATCATTGATGCAAGAAATTTTTCTGACTCTGAACTGCAGAGAGTTATTGATATTTTTAAAGGGGTATTGGTGGAATATTTTGACAGTAAGAAGTCTCAAATAAAATCTGAGTTTTTGAAAGAAATAATTCGGAGGCGACTATGGATAGGGCACCATCTCTTTGGCTTCCTTTTGGAGAAATGTGGCGGTGCAAAGTCAGAGTTTCGACGAGTTGATGCGCTTGATCTAGTGATGGAAATATTAAAGTCAATGGTTTCTTCTGGTACAGATGAAAGCAGTCACAATGAATCAAAGAAAATTTTGAAAAGCCATTTGCAAAAGCTCAGTCATCTGGTAAAGGAATTGGTGATGAATATGCCAGAGAACAAGTCAAGGCGGGCTGAGGTGCGGAAATTTTGTGGCAAGCTCTTCCAGATCGTGTCATCCCATGACATCACCAAGTCTTTTCTTAAAGATCTTACTCCTGAGACCCAAGCTGCTTGTGAATCTCAACTTGGTGAACTATTTCTCAATTTGAAGAAGGTTAATTGATGACAATAAGAATCATTGTCCTCCATAATACAATATGATGCCTGCCCTGTACTTCAAACATGAAACAGTTATGGAGAAGATAAAACCACCAACTTACTATTGGTATGATTATTTGAATCTTGTCCCAGCTGCTTCCTTTATCATAGTTTTATGTATTTCATTTATTTTTGAAAATATGCAGCAAGTTTTGATACATGAATTGCAGTATATGATTAGTTAAGACCATGAACATACGATTTCTTCAATTCTGAGTTTGCTCCGTTTTACCTCAGAGATTAAAAAACTCTGGCATTTTTAATTTCCTATTAGTTCATTCATCAATGTAGATATTATTTGCTTCTGTTTGTTAATGGAGCTTAATCAAACGTGCTGACTGTGATGTTCATTTTTGACCGTGTCATCTTACTGGCTATTGGACGTAATGGGTTGCACGTGTAGCTAAAACCTGTAAAAGGAGGCCAAGCAACAGGAAGATTGTAATGACAGCTATGGTACAAAATAGAGTAAGGTTTTGATTCCCAGCAGATCCTGTCCAGCCTGACCTTTAGAGTATCTGGTAGGCAAAGCATAGGGAAAGAGATAAGTAACAATATAGTTGAAGCTAAATTTAATGGTGACCGCTGAAATTTCTTAAGTGCTATCACATCCTTCATTTGAAGGAATATATTAGTCAATCACTTTGTAGATCAGGTGGCTAATTTTATTACAGATTGTTCAAACCAAAGGGCAGCTTGTTCTAATATTGTCATTAATGAAGGGCAGTCATTCGTTTGATGTTATGCATATGATTTCTTTTCACTAGATATTTGTCAAAAGAGGGTTAAATGGGTCATTTTGGAGCTGAGAAAATATCTTGGGCATCTAGAAAGCAACCCACTAGCAGGTCAATGTAGGAAACGTCCATAAAGTTATGGTAATTAGGAGGAAGCTTCCCTTAAATAAAGGAATAATTTTGATAGCACTAAGAGACTAATTAGACTGTGATTTAGATGGTTGAACCTATGCTAATGCACCTGTTAATTAATTACATTTGCTAAATTTCATTAGTAAACCAAATCATCAACATGCAATTCTCTTATATCTTTCTTTGCTCAACCATTTGGAATCATCCTTCTGGGCCCACAATCTAGTATTTTAAGAAAAGACTAATAGTAGTAGTTCGGTGAACCTTTAATTTGGGAAATTGATCTTTTTAGACTTAATGGTGTGTTCAATTTCAAACCTTTTTAACATCCCTCATCTGCTTGTCCCATCATTTTATTTTGTATAATCCTTCAAATGTTTTTGACTTTATACATGGATTTTGGCTTCTTTTTATATCCCAAGTAGACTCGTGATCAAAGTGATTGGCCCTTCAAAAAAAAAAAAAAATACAAAATTCAGAATTTAAAAAAAAAAAATAAAGCTATAAATATTACACGTGTATGACAAGAAGAGGTGAAAAAAAAATATCTTATCAAAATACTATTTATAGGAACTTGAGGCCAGCTATAATTGGGAATAACAGGTTGGCAATGCACCAAAGGCATGATATGTTGTTTGGTGTCTTCACCCACCTTCCATAATGCCTGCCAAAATGTGTTATTTGATGGAAAGCTGCACCAAACCTCTTGTGGCAAGGCAAGAATGTCCTCTTCCCCCTCTTCTTCTTCACTTTTTGGGATCCCCTTCGTGCAATGCTTAAGCAACTGGAATGAGATAGCAGTCGTAGTTTTTGTTGCTTTTTTCATCAGCCAATCATATAGCCAAAGTACAAGCAAATGCAAGGAAGCTAAACAGCCTTTTTGTATTAAGAGTTGTAATGTGTACAAAGTAATTAATCTCTAGTTTACCTCTCTCTCTCTCTCTCCTCTAGCCCTAACCATCTACTAAACTTTTCACTACCTTTCCTAAAGCTCTAACCTACAATTTGATTGGGTCTTTTTACACAAAAGCAAATTACTTCTTCCAAAGTTGCAGCCTCCCTCCATCCAATGTTAAGCCCTACTACCAATTCTTCCAAAGAGCAACCAACAAACAACACCACAATTGAAGAAACCTCCCTGTACAAAGCATTTTTTGCAACCCTCATGAGGCCTATTTTACCAAAATCAAGTTATAGACGTTTTTTTTTTTTTTGCCAAAACAACAACAAAATGCAGTACCTCTTCCATATCCTTGTCAAGGAAACCTCAAGAACCTATTCTGCAAAGCTTTAAAGCAATTCCACTTTTCTTCTATTTCAAAGTCAAGTCCTACGAATGTGCATCCTCTGAATCACTCCCTGAAGAGCTTCCTGAATCAGAATCTGCAAAAATTTTCGAACTCAGATTTGGCAATAATTGGTAATCCTACTATGAGAGACCAGAATGATTTCTAAAGGGATAAAAACCATACCGCTCGAAGACGATGATTCATCACTTGAACTGCTTGAGCTGCTAGAACTGCTACTAGCACGGCCATTGTCCTTTTCAATCTCAACCGGTGGGAAACTGCTCATTGGCATTTCATCACCAATGTCTACCTCCTCGTCTCCAGCATCCCCTTTCTTTGGCTTTTTTGCCTCATTTGCAACATCTATTCTCTCATTCCCAATTGCCTCCTGTATCAATGCCATCAAGAAATCAGAACGATATAAACTATATTTGATGCAGCAATTAGTACAATGCGTGCAATTTTTTGAAGTAAAAAACCACAAACATGATAAAAGTGTATACCTTGTTGCCATCACTAACAGCAGTAGCCGCATTGTTGATACCCATCAATGCTTGACGCTTAATCTTGCTGACCATCTTCTTATAATTGGTCACAAACCGATCAAGTTCCCATAGGGTCTCTGTATCAACAGCTTCAATATCTAGTTCAATCTCATCCCCCTCCTGCCTCAAATGCCCATTTCGCTTCCTAATTATCTGTACCACTTGCTCCATCTTCTCTTGAGGTAAACTCTGCAACCCAAGTCCCAACTTGTGCTTTTCCTCGAGAGACATTTCTCTTTTATTAGGATCTTTGGCTTTGGGTTTAGGTAGCTTCACGGGCTTCACTGGGGGCGCTCGCATTGGCGATGGAGTCCTCACAGGCAACTGTGCTGTAGATTGAGGATTAGACCCACTCGGTTGAATTGATTTCCCAATTGGGTCAGATTTCGGTACAATTTGCATAACGTTTTCCTGATCTTTCTTTATTCTATCTGTATCACCACCGCGATTGGAGATGTGATCCCAAGAACTAGCTTGCACTTCTTGAACCTGTTCTCGTTCGTGCGTATGATCTTGATCTTCATCCCCCACTTTATCTCTAATAGGTTTGTACCATTCCTCAAATCTTAAGAGTTGCTGCTGGGCGAGATTATACACTTCGTGTCCTTTAGGGTTGTATTTCATGGCATTATTGAAGGTCAATCTAACATCAGCAGCAAAATCCACAGGCGAATCGTACATATTTTTACCCAATTTAGACTTTATGGTACCCAAATCCATAGGATTCTTAACTATATCAAAATAATCATGGAGCATGAGACCCTCGACATCTACAGGCATATTAAAGATATAACCATGTTTGTGCTTCATCAATTTCGTCAGAATCTGAGCGCATTTTTTCATCAACTGGGCATTCTCCGGATGATTCGATCGCTTCACATCTTTTCCTCCAAATCCTAAATTTGTCGCAGGAAACGGCCGTTTGTTCCCCAATATTTTCTTGTTGCTGTTGTTACCGATTGACTTCTTGTTGTGGAAATTGGAGCTGGATCTGATCTGGAACTCAGAGGAATCGATTCTACTCTTTAATTGTCGGATCTGTTCAAGCTCCGCTACCAACCGATTTTTCAGCTCCAGCAGCTCCTTTTTCGAATAAGACGCGATATTAAACGTCACGTACCCACCCGTGTTGAAATCGCTGGCCGGCCTTCGATTAATCGATGAAGCATCGTCAGATGCAGCTGATTGCATCAATGCTTGAGGTCCATCGAAGTTGACAGCAGGTGTAGCCGCATGCCGTTTTTTAGACAATTTAGGATTAGGGTTAGGGTTAGAGAAAGGGACTTTGCCCATGAATTTTGCACCACCTCTCGGCTGTGGCTGCGTCCAATTTGGTTCGTTACGATTCGCTAAGACTGCAGACGCCATAAGGTAGAAGGGCTCCGGCCGTCCTCCGGCGTGGATTTCCCAATTTGGATGACAAATAACAAATCATGAATCGGACAGAGCGTGGCCCCACGCGCAACCTCTATTGACTCA
Organism: Jatropha curcas; assembly: GCF_014843425.1. The sequence continues at coordinate 53,315 of NW_023591083.1, read as the reverse complement.
CGCGCCGCTGCAAATATTGACCCGCGAAAAAGAGAGGAAAAAATATTATTTATCGATTGAAGAGGTTAACGCGAAGGGTTAGGGTATGGGGATTTCCCTGGTAAGAGCGAAGAAGATAGGGAGGTGAGGGTCGCTTCTTAAAGGCGATGAGATCTGCCCTGTGAGATATCGGGCAAGATCTGAACCGTTAAATCTATTTGATTTGTTGATCTACTGCCCGTGAAGCTGACCGAGTGACCTGGCATGGACGGTCAGGATATGGAATTGGATGTACGTGGCAGTGTTTATGACCTTTGGATTTGGAGAAAGAAGTGGTGTTAGGGTTGAGATTGCGATTTGGGGAGATGTGGGGGAATTTGGGTTGAATTTGTCGTGAATTTAGGGTTTTGTGGAGGTAGGGTCCACTGAGAGATGACGTGGATAAAAGCCAACTGGTGGTCCGGCGTAAGCGAGAAGCTACGCGCATGTGATTGGTGATTGTGAAAGCGCGCATGAAAATTGAGTCTCTATTGGAGGGTGATTCCGTAGTTACATAATCTCAAAGCAGATGATTGGAGTGATCCACTACTGCATTCCTTAAAAATACATAGCACGAAATGACGAAAGCACCCTTTGCTTTGTAAATACCAAATTTTGCTTTGGCAACCGGGGAGGAATTGTAAGGTAGTGTCAGTTAACCAACACAGCAATGGACTTGACCAATGAAGATGTGACACATCAGCAAAGTCAGGCTGAGTCGGAACTCTACTTTTTATGCTTCTTTAACCATAGTTAACCAATAATTATGGTGGGAAAAATTCCCGCCTGAAAAAACCTGAAATTGTTTTGAATCTTTTTTTTTTTCCTTCACGAAATTATTACATCCAAACAATGAATAATGATTCTTCTAGTTTTCCATTCTTTTGTTTTTTTTCTGGGAAATTTAGTTTTTTATTCTAGAATATCTTTTTATTAATTTAAATTAATTTTTTTAACTCGATATTAGAAAATATTATGGATAGTATGAATTGATATTAGATAATATTATTTTACTGATTTTGCAAATTCAGAACACAAAGGAATTATGTTTTTCTGAGAAAATAGTGACTGATGTTTCTATATAACTATGGTAATTTTCTAGGCATTTAAGACATAATTGCCCAATCAGCAAAATATGTATGTGAATTATAAATATCCATTAGTTTGCATTAATTAAATTCTAAACAAAACTAGTTTAAAAATTAGAGATTTAACAAAATAAGGTTTATTTAGTTTTTGTTTCTATAATTATTCTTCTATCTGTTGCAGATTAAATGAACATTGTAGTTCTTGATTTTCTATATTGGGCTGCCAATTATCAAACTTTAAAAGCTATTTATAGTAAAGTTAACTAATTTATAGGTTAATATCTAATTAAGTTTAAAAAATAAGATTAATTAAGCTATAAGTTTGGCATTTGATTCTCTAAATCTTTTATTTTAAATACAAATAAGAGCTCAAAATATATATTTTTTAAATGTTTTTTCAAAATTATATGCCTTTTGCTTTATTATTATGTTATTCTTTTTTTTTTTTTTTATGAATAAGATTAATTAAGACTTATAAGTTTTGGCCATTTGATTCTCTAATCTTTACTTTTTAATACACAATATAAGAGCTCAAAAATATATATTGTTTATAAATGTTTCAAAATTATACTGCACTTTTTGCTTTATTATTTAATGTTATTACTTTGTTGTTTTTTTTTTCTTTTTTTTTTTTTTTATGGTGTTTAGTGTTCACCACATTATAAAAGATATATTAAACTCCTAAAAAAAAGATATATTTATATCTCATTTACTTATTAAGGTTGACATTGTAACATATTCTAATTTCTAATCATCTTTTTAATATGTCTAAATTTAAGTTTCTAATTTATGACATGTCATGAAGTTAACTAGAGAAATTAATATTGTCTCATTAATTTCATTAATAAAAATAATGAAATTAGAAATATTGTTCTTGTGTCATTAATACGTATTCAAGACATGAATTTATGACGTCTCATCGAGTATAATTTTCTCATTCATGATTGTTATAGGGGTCAAAAACTATTGAATATGTATTTATATATTCGTATCATAGGCGGTTGTATTCAGATAAAAGTTTTTTTTTAAAAGAACAGTAATTTAAATGTCGATTAATGTAATTGACTTCTGATAATCCCGCGTATTATTTTTTAAAAAAGAAATTTCATTACAAGAAAACTATATATAGAAATTCCAATTACAAGAAACTATATATACGTATATATAATATAATAGATTATATATATACTTATTATATATAATATATAATATAATAAATGTTATACTATATTTTTAAATATAAAAGTCTAATTAAAAAACCACCATATACATAAATAAATAAAACGCACGCATCTTAATTTAAAGTATTGATCAAGTTGACTAGCTGTTCTGCTGTTGCTCCACTGGCTGGCTAATAATAACATGTTTCTATATTTTTATATAAAAAGTCTAATAAAAAACCACCTATATAAATAATAAAAAGACGCAATCTTAATTTAAAGTATCTGATCAAGTTGACAGCGCGCTTGCTCCACTTGGTGGCTATTCATGGCCACTATTCGACTCATGCTATTTTTACAAGTCCAATCTGATCAACTTCAAATTCTTTTTAGTAAGAAAGAGATATGCACTTATTTTTGCATAACTGTCCAAATAACAAAATACCGTAAGTAAAATCACCATGATTGTGAGAACAAAATTTCAAAATATGAGCAACAATTATTAGAAATGATAAGAAACATAATTTAATTTCTTAAAATTGAATAAGCAATGCGTCAAAAAAATTGATGGAGCAAGGAAATAAAAAACATAATTATTATTATCTATTTCATTTGTCCTTTCATATATTGGCCAATATGTCTATTTATGCTAATTTATTTACCTTCGCTAATTATTTTGCTAACCTTTAATCTATTTTGCAAACTATTGTGTATAAACTATAAACCTAAAATGGAGCATTAATGTACTCTAGCTGTTAGCTCTTAGTCTTATTTAGACTGTACTTGGCAATAACTTTTTAAATAGCAATTAAAACGCTAAACGCTACTTAAAAACCTATTTGGTAACTTATCATTTGGACTAGCTTTCAGAGATTATGATGCACTTTGTGGAAAGTTAATTCATGTTTCTTTTAGTGTTTCATAAAAAACTACTCAAACAGCTAACAACAACTAAACGCTACTAAAACAATTAACAGCTACCAAAACAGTTAATTTTGCCGAACGGATAACTTATAAGTTGAAGTATTTAATGGATTATAAGTTGACGTATAAGTTGCCGAACAGACAATTTTAACGTATAAGTTGCCGGACAACTACCACAAAATTAAAATAATTTATATTTTTAAGGTTAATGTAAAATATTAGAGAAAATAAATTTTGTTAGAAATCTATTAAAATTGAAAAATCACATGACATATTTTTCGTGCTTTCCAAAACAGAGTGGGAAAAAAAGAAAAAGAAAAATGAAGTAACCTAGTGGAAAAGCTTCCAGCCTGAGGATATATATTTTTGAAATTTTCCCAAGTCGAAATGATAGTAAGGAAATCTAGAAGTGGCGTTTTGCTTTGAATCTAGAACATTCCATAAGCCAAAGGTTAGAACAAGTATTTGTATGATGGCAATTGGCATCTTCTTCTCAAGCATTTGCATTTTTTGACTAGGTATTGGAAATTCCCATCACACCTCACTTCTAAAAGGATCATACAAATGAAAATGACCTCTCTCCATGTCTCCTTTCCCCTATTATTTATTTTTTATTTTAACCATTGTCTTCTGTATCTATAAAATATGTATTTATATGTATTTTAAGCCTCACATGTTTCACAACAAATAAGGTATGTAGCGATGGAGCTAGAAATTAAAATTTAAGAAAATAAAAAAAAATTCAAGCGTTAAAAGGGGTAAATTTTAGAAACTTACTATTTTAAAGAATAACAAAAAATATGTTATAACGTAATTAATATATGGCAAAACAATTTTCTCAAGATTATATTTTTCTAGAAAAATAATTTATTTTGGTTATACCATATAAAGTCAGTTGAAAATTATTCTTTAAAGTTCCAAATGTATTGAAAAATATTTTTTTAATTGATAAAACCATAAAAATGTTTTAGATTCATAAAATTTATTATTTCAAAAATACATAAGAATTGATAAAAGATAATTTTTACTAAAAATATTTTTCATTAATCAATTTTTTTATTTTCATTATTTTTTTTTCACAAAATAAAAAACTGTTTTTATTTTTAACCGAATAAAACAATCTGGAAATGATGTTCCAAAGTTGAATTGGATTTGCAAAGATGAGTTCATAATTCTAGATTTTTATTTTCTTTGTTTTTTGGTAGGCAAATGGGTATTCTTTTGGTTTTGGGCTTTTTGAGGCTTTTTCAGCCCAAAATGGCATATCTTCTCCGTGGGCCTTTGCTGTTTACTGTTTCTTCGGTTGGAAGAGAACTCTGTTTGTCATGTCCTTTATTGTGTAATGATTTTGTGTCATACGACTCCCCCTTTACGGGACCTCAATGATTATACATTATGTTGAATGTTTAATTATGTCTATGTTGATTAGCCTACTTGGTTGGTGAAGTTTAGAATTTTATAGTTTAGTTTTTTGTTGGTATAATTAAATTTCATGGAATTTGATGAAATTTATTTGTAAATTCATATATTGTATTTCATATAAATTAAATTTTATTTGAAATTTTATGAATTACTAGAATTTATAAATAAATTTATTTTGTATTTATTATTGATAAAGAATATTTTTTTTACAAAAATATGTATGACAAAGACATAATAAATCCTTTATTAAAATTATAATAATTTTAACAAAACGTATTAATTCATATATCTCGTACACATTCAATTGATATAAAATCCTAAAGTATCAACCTTCTTGCACTATAGCACTAGAACAATTACTTGCATACAAAAATCCATTATTCTCACATTTTTAGCTATTTAAATTAGAAATATTTGATGAAAGTAGTTCAAAACAGAAAATAAAATTTTAGGGGAATACCTCTAAATAGCAAGAAAACGTGAGAAATCGATACTTTAGCAAGAGAATGAGCTGCCATATTAGCTTATGGTCGAACCCACTTGGCCTGAAAATCTTCGACTTCACTAATAAGAATTCTGCAGTCCCTAATAACATTTCCATACCCGTTATTAGGAATATTTGAAGAGAAAAGACTACACTAAACCTCCCTACAGTCCATTTTCACATCCACTTGACATAGACCTTCTTAACTATTTAACTTAAAATGATAAAAAATAAAATTATTTGTTTAATTAGTTGAAATTAAAGGAAAAAATAATGGATATACTTGTCAAAAAAAATTAATTAAAAGTTAAATACTAAATATTAGAATGTTTCATATTTTATAAAAAGCTCTATTAACTTGTAACACTATAATACAAATTATATTGTCGAACGCTGCAATTAATAAAGATAGAGTTTTGACTTAATCAAAATACTACGAGGACAGCCCTTAGGCACACAATCAATCATCAGATGAATAGTTGAGTGCCAAGCTTAATTGACATATGATGACGGGCACAAGAAATATTAATGCGTAGCAAAACGAAAAGGGAAAGGCTTAATTAAGAGAAATTAAGATGAATAGTTTGGTTCTTGAACTGGGTTTAAAAGTTGCTTTCTGGTTTGCCCATTGCTATGCTATAAACCATTTTAGAAATCAATTTCACAAATGAACAAGTAGAAAAATAGAGATAATTTGGTTCAAGATGGCGTATTTTCTCTAAAAATTTTATTTTTTAAGAAATATATTTCTAAAAAAAATTATTTTCCAATAAATATAGTTTGTATTTATTTGATATGCAAATTAACTCTGAAGAATTAAAGTTAGCTAAACGTATAGATTTACCATTGTACTTTATGAAAAAAATCTTGTAACGTTCTGATTTTGCAAAGGATGTATTATGCTTTTGAAATTACGAATGTATTATGTTCAAAAATTGAGAGTGTCATAAGATTTTCACATAAAGCGTACTACTTGTGATCGAAATTGAAGATATCATAAGAATTTTTCACATAAAGTGTACCGATTGTGATCGAAAAGATTCAAACTTGAGACCTCTCACTCATCACATAAAGACTAATCGGACCACCATCTGATTGGCGAACCAATTGAATTTTTCTTTCAAGTTAACAAAAGATAAAAATGTTCATAATATATAATTCAAAGTGTATATAAATAATGTATTACAAGATATCAAGTTTTTCCTGTGTAAGTTCATTTATATAAGAGAAAACCAAACAATAAAACTTTATACACTCTGGAAAATTGCATTTAAGTCATATTAGCAAGGCATACTTCTCTTTTTTTAATTAATATTGTTAACCTTAGTTGTAAATTTCCTTGAGAATTTCTATTCACTCTATTCTGGAATTGGAATAAATACATTTTCCAGCCTCCTCTTTAAAATTCAAAGTTTAAATTCTTCCCCGACCAAGTATGTTTTGCTTAATGCAAAGGTGGTTTGTTCAGAGGAAGAAAGAAGAGAAAATCCAAACAAATGGTTTCATATTGTTCTTTAGAATCAAACAGACGAACAAAAACTTTTAACATTTTAACATAAAATTACATATCAAAAGAAGAAAAAAGAGGTTACATTTTGCAGAAAATAATAATAATAAGGGATTACAACACCAACAGAAATGACGGATCTCAGCAACATTCTTTGAACAGACAGCAGCAAAATAAAGCTGCAAGACTGCATAATCAAACAAATTCATCATTAATAATTAATATTTATTTCTTTTCTATATGTTCAAATTAATAATTATTTAATTTTAGGAAATATTTATTTTAGTTCAAATCTTTACTCCTAACATACCACATAATTAATGAAAAAGAAAATTCCTGAAATTTATTTTAATATATCCACTTTAGTGCATACTAAAACCAGTAATTTTGAAACTGAATAATATATACTATAAATTAAATCAATATGTAGAATCTATTCATACCATCGTTCTAAACAGCCTGCTAGTTTCAGTGGTTGTGGCGGCGGTGGATGTGGATAAAATTGCAAAGGTGTCATCACCGGTGGACGTCCTTGATTAACACCTACAATTACACAAAACCACAATAATTTATATACAAAAAAAAAACACTCAAAATTAAGATTCTAACGAGTCAAATTGCTCGTGAGTTACTAAAAATTCGATTTAGAAAAAGCTCGAGTGTTTATCCAACTTACTGCATACTATATTAGATATAATTAGTGAAAAATAATTATTAGTGAAAAATAATTATTATATGAAGAATTAGAAAAAGAAATTAACAAGTACCTCGAGTCTTTGGTTCATCCATATTCTAGAAAAATATAACACAAGAACAAGAGTTAATGGAGGATGAAACGTGAAGGTTTAGGTACTCTCTCTGCACAAATGTATAAATTGATAAAGCTGAAGGAATATGCTTATATTGAGAAGAAAGAAAATGAAAGCTCCAGAAATTACTATGCAAGAACCTTGAACATGCAATAGATGAAAATAGAGAAAGGAGTAAGAAATATTTTTATTTATCATGCCATTGAATTATATAATGTATTTTTATTACAATTTGATTATGGTAGCTAGGATTAATGTATTGTTCTCCAAAAATTAGTATATAGAACAAAAATGTATTGTTCTCAAAATTTTGATTATTCTGATCTTGATTAGTATATTTGAAATAAATATTAATGATATTATTAATTTTAGTTAATTATTTAAAAAATTGAAGAACTTTTAATATATTAATGATATTAATATTAATGGTAACTTGATTAATATCTAAGTATAAAAATAATGCAAAAATAATTTTTCATGCTTAGATATTTATTTAGAGTAAAAATCCAATCTGTCCAAGCAACACAAGATTCGAAGTTTCCATAGAAAGGCTTAAACACCTGTTGGTTGCTTTCTTTATACAAATTGCATTTTTTTTTTTTTTTTAATATTCCTTACACATTAAAAAAAGCATTAGCATAATGTCACGGACAAATTCTGTGACCGTGTTAGGCCCTCATTTTCATACTCCTTATTAGGAATATTTGAAGAGAAAAGACTACACCAAACCTCCCTACAGTCCATTTTCACATCAACTCAACGTAGACCTTCTTAACTATTTAACTTAAAATAATAAAAAATAACATTAATTATTTAATTAGTTGAAATCAAAGGAAAAAATAATGGGTATACTTGTCAAAAAAAAATAATAACTAAAAGTTAAACACTAAATATTAGAATGTTTAATATTTTATAAAAAGTTCCATTAACCTCTAAAATTATAATACAAATTATATTATTGAACGCTGCCATTAATAAAGATAGAGTTTTGACTTGATCAAAACACTAGCAGGGCAGCACTTGGGCACACAATCAATCATCAGATGAATAGTTGAGTGGCAAGCTTCGTTGACATATGATGACTGGGTTTAAAAGTTGCTTTCTGTTTTGCCCGTTGCTATGCTATAAACCATTTTAGAGATCAATTTCACAAATGAACCAAGTAGAAAAAAAAAAAAAAAAGATATAATTTGGTTGAAGATTGCGTATTTTCTCTGAAAATTTTATTTTTTAAGAAATATATTTCTAAAAAAAAAAATATTTTGCAAGGGACGTATTATGCCTTTGAAATTACGAATGTATTATGCTAAAAATTGAGGATATTATAAGATTTTCACGTAGAGCGTACCAATTGTGATCAAAATTGAGGGTATTATAAGATTTTTCTCATAAAACGTATCAATTGCAATCGAAATGACTCAAACTTGAGACTTCCTACTCTTCACATAAAGACTAACCAGACTACCACTTGATTGGCGAACCAATTGAATTTTTCTTTCAAGTTAACAAAAGATAAAAATATTCATAATATATAATTCAAAGTATATATAAATAATATATTACAAGATAACTGTTAAATTAATTACACTTAACAAAAATTAACATCTCAAGCTTTTCCTGTGTAAGTTCATTTATATAAGAGAAAACCAAACAATAAAACTTTATACACTCTCTGGAAAATTGCATTTAAGTCATATTAGCAAGGCATACTTCTCTTTTTTTAATTAATATTATTTACCTTAGTTGTAATTTCCTTGAGAATTTCTATTCACTCAATTCTGGAATTGGAATAAATATATTTTCCAACCTCCTCTTTAAAATTCAAAGTTTAAATTCTTCCCCGACCAAGTATGTTTTGCTTAATGCAAAGGTGGTTTGATCAGAGGAAGAAAGAAGAGAAAATCCAAACAAATGGTTTCATATTGTTCTTTAGAATCAAACGAACGAACAAAAACTTTTAACATTTAACATAAAATTACATATCAAAAGAAGAAAAAACAGGTTACATTTTGCAGAAAATAATAATAATAATAATAAGGGATTACAACACCAACAGAAATGACGGATCACAGCAACATTCTTCGAACAGACAGCAGCAACATAAAGCTGCAAGACTGCATGATCAAACAAATTCATCATTAATAATTAATATCTATTTCTTTTCTATATGTTCAAATTAATAATTATTTTTTTTAGGAAATATTTATTTTAGTTCAAATCTTTACTCCTAACATACCACATAATTAATGAAAAAGAAAATTCCTGAAATTTATTTTAATATATCCATTTTCGTGCCTACTAAAATCAGTAATTGTGAAACTGAATAATATATACTGTAAATTAAATCAATATGTAGAATATATATATATATACTGGATTTGAGGGGGTTTTGCCTTAATAGTGAAGGTGTTGAGCAGAGGAAGAAAGAGAGAAATCCAATACAAGATGGTTTAATAATTGTTCTCTTTAGAATCAACGAACGGAACAAAAAACTTTTTAACATCTATAATCAGCCCAAAATTACATATCAAAGAAAGAAAAAACAGGTTCAATTTTGCAGAAAATAATATATATAAATAAGGGTATTACAACAGCCCGAAAAGAAATTGACAATACAGGATTCACAAAAAAGAGAACACACGCATATCCTTTACCTATTTAATAAGATACTTGGATGGCTTCGGCGGAAACGGCCCATTCGGCTCCAAAGACGGAAAGTCAAACCACCACATTATCAGATACGTACGGGACAACACAGCCTGACGAGAGCGAAACACAGAGTAGTGACGGCTTCATACGCTTAGATATGTAAGGCGTCGAGAGGCGACGACACCACAAGATACAGTAACTAGAAAGCAACCATTGCAAAATAGGGAAGAGCTCTAAAATCAAAGATCCGAAAGGAACCATTTTCTTCTCGAGTCGAAATATATCGTCCTTGGAATCCGTTCGAAAACAAACGATGTTGCTTCCCAATCAAAATGTTCTTTTTCCACATAGGATAATTATTCTAAATTGATCCTCTATATCTATTCAATTCCGCTATTTCGTTATTCCATTGGGTATCCACCGGAACTTAAATAAACTTCACGTTAAGAGTTTTTACGGGAAAATCAATTTTTATATCCCTTTAAATATAAAGTATCCACAACAAAGCTTCTTCTATGCTCTAACTTACGCGCCATCCACCACTGCATGAAATAACTCCTAATATTGTATGGCACTATACAAACCGAAAAATGAACATATTAGCTATCATCCCCTTTGAAAATTTAATTTATTAAAAAAAATAAAATTCCAGTATATATTTGCAGCTTTTTTTATGCTCATAAGCCTCAAAAGATCCAGTAAAAATGCAACGTCTAAGTCAACCTACTGAAAGGAATTAAGATATAAGTGACCTAAACGTCGTAAATTAGCAACTAGCGCACGCACTAATGTTTACAAAAAGACAATAATATATATAAATTCCTGAAATTTATTTTAATATATCCATTTTCGTGCCTACTAAAATCAGTAATTGTGAAACTGAATAATATATACTGTAAATTAAATCAATATGTAGAATATATATATATATATACCATCCTTCTAAACAGCCTGCTTGTTTCGGTGGTTGTGGCGGCGGTGGAGGTGGATAATATTGGAAAGGTGCCATCACCGGTGGAGGTCCTTGATAAGCACCTACAATTACACAAAACCACAATAATTTATATAAAAAAAACCTGCAAAATTAAGACTCTAACGAGTCAAATTGCTCGTGAGTTACCGAAAATTCGATTTAGAAAAAGCTCGAGTGCTTATCCAACTTATTGAATACTATATTATATATAATTAGTGAAAAATAATTATTACATGAAGAATTAGAAAACGAAATTAACAAGTACCTGGAGGAGGGTAGGGATAGCCAATCTTTGGTTCGTTCATATTCTAGAAAAATAGAACACAAGAACAAGAGTTAATGGAGGATGAAACGTGAGGGTTTAGGTCCTCTCTCTGCACAAATGTATAAATTGATAAAGCTGAAGGAATATGCTTATATTGAGAAGAAAGAAAATGAAAGCTCCAGAAATATATAATGAAAGCTCCAAGAAATGATATATAATATATATATATATATATTCACTTTAAATTATATATTACTTTAATTACTATGCAAGAACCTTGAACATGCAATTGATGAAAATAGAGAAAGGGAGTAAGAAATATTTTTATTTATCATGCCATTGAATTATATAATGTATTTTTATTACAATTTGATTATGGTAGCTGGGATTAATGTATTGTTCTCAAAATTTTGATTATTTTGATCTTGATTAGTATAGTTGAAATAAATATTAATGATATTATTAATTTTAGTTAATTATTAAAAAATTGAAGAACGTTTAAAATATTAATGATATTAATATTAATGGTAACTTGATTAATATCTAAGTAAAAAAATAATGTAAAAATAATTTTTCATGCTTGATATTTATTTAGAGTAAAAATCCAATCTGTCCAAGCAACGCAATATTCGAAGTTTCCATAGAAAGGCTTAAACACCTGTTCGTTGCTTTCTTTATCCAAATTGCTTTTTTTTTTTTTAATATTCCTTACACATTAAAAAGCATTAGCATAAGCTACTTATTTATTTTTGATTAATAAACTATTGAGTGCTAAAGCAAATTATTCCTTCCACACTCTTTTCTGCCTAATTTGATATTAAAAAATTAATCATTTGTCAAACAAGTAACAGCCAGTGATTATAATTTGATATTCCATGTCTTTCGTTTCATCTTTTTTTTTTTTTTTTTTTTTTTTTTTTTTTTTTTTTTTCTCGCTATCAATCTTCTATTCACTTTAATAAATTAAAATATGTGTTTTTTTTTTATAACAAATCTATTTTTTCTTTATTTTTGTTATTGGTGCTTTTGTCTCCATATTTATAGGGTGGCCAAAATCCGGTTTTCGGAACCAGAACCATCGGTTCCGAACCGGAACCAGAACCATCGATTCCGAACTGGTAGGAATCGAAACTGGAACTGGTCCGAACCAAAACTGAAATCGGTCCAAACCAGTTCGGTTTTGGTTCCACCAATTTTGGAACCGTGAACCGGGGTTCCAGCTCCAGTCGGAACCGACGGTTCTACATTCATCTGAAACCGGCCGGAACCGTCCAAAACTGGTCCGAAACAGGCCGGAACAGTCGAAAAATCTGCCGAAATCGTTGATTTTGGAACCATTGAGGAACCGGAACCAGAACCGTTCGGTTCCAAACCGTAACTGAAACCGTTAATTTTCGAGTGTTTTGTCACTTCTCTATGAAAGTTTGGTTTATGCTTTTTAAGGGGTTATTAGTAAATAAAAGTATGATATTTGATTAGAGATTTTAAATCTTGATTGATAGGTGTGGATCTTCGGTTAATAAAGTCTGATAGCATGGAATATTCATCTATTGATGTTATTGATGTATAGCGACGGAAATTCATTAATTTCGTCTTTGAAAAAACAATACATGTACAAAAAAATTCAAAAAAGTTATTATTTTATTGTTCAAATGAAAAGAAAAAAAAAAGTATAATAGACTACACATGACTAATTCCTTTTTCTTTTTTTTTTTTTTTTGACATGGAAAAATCTGAAAACCATTTGGAGACCGAAATAAAAATAAAAATAAAGAAGAGAAAAATAGTAGATTTTTATTCTCAAAGTAAAAAAAAAAAAAAAAAAAAATAAAAAAAAAAAAAAAAAAATACCCCTAAGCCTTCTAATACCATTATCTTCCAACTAAAGAAGATCTGATTTCATCAAGTAATGACAATAAATTTCGTGACCTTAGTTAAATAAAAATATTTAATTTTGGTAAAAATAAAAGTTGAAGGAATAAACTACATAAGATCATAAGAGAAAGAAAAGTAATAAATTATTAAATTTGAAATATTTTTAACAATTATTTTATGGGCTTGAGCTACAGGTTATTAATTAGTTTGGACTTTATTATAATTAATTGGCTTAACAAATATTAAAGGCCCATATTAAAATTGTAACATTAAAATAAAAATAAAAATAAAAATAGGTTTAAATTGTAACATTGAAGTCAATATGAAAATAAGAAGAAGGTCCATAAAATGGCGCCACGCCATCTCAGAAATATCCATCATCTAATAGCGACGTATCCTGTGGAAATGGAAACATGCTAAGCAGTCTATAAAAAATATATTTTGAATAGACATGAGAAGAGAAGATAAGATAAAGACATTTGTCAATATTATATTAACATTAGGGTCATGAATCATCATATTGCCTTGCAGCGCATGTGTTCTTATCCTCTTTTGAAAATAGTTGCTGCTAATAATTGCTTCTATCTCTTTTAATTATTCAGTGTAAACACTAAACAAAATATTCATCTTTCAATGGGTTCCATAGATATACCTCAATCGAGAAAACACACTGAATAATCAAATTCATTACAAACAATTTGTATATTTGTACATGAATTAGTGAATATAGCTGAGCAATTGATTGATTGATTGCAACATCTAACAAACCTTTGTAACCTGTCAACCACAGACAACATCAGAGAAGAACATGTAGCAACAGGGTATTGGGTTAGTAACAATTATTAATTTTTGATACTAACAATCTTTGTCTTTTTTCTTTCAGATTTTTCTTCTTGTTGGTTCAAAATCAAGGCTAGACATAAAAATGAGACAATTCTTTCTAATTAGCAAATATAATTAAGGCTTAAGAAAGATTTAATTTTGTTGATTAGCAAGGACAGATTCTCCTATCTTGTCCGAAAATCAGCTTAATTTATTTGTTAGCTATCTCGTTTTCTTCATCAGCAAAAATGACTTTATTTATAGACTTGTCCCATCAAAAGATTAAAGGTGTCTCAAACAATAATATATGTACGTGGAAAATTTTGGAATGCAAAACCTACACGCTTTAACAACAGTTTATATATTTTATTACATCAAATGAATTTTCTATTTCATCAGTAATATGAAATTTTGTGCATAATTCAATAATATTCATATCTTGCTTTGGATTAGAAGCTTTTTTTTTTTTTTTTTTTTTAAAAAAAGGGCTTGTTTTTTTTTTTTAAAGAAAGGGCTTATTTATTTTAATAAGACAAATTATTTATTTTTAAAAGGGATTATTTGCTTTTTATTTGAAAGACACACACTGATTGGCACAAAATCTTATCACTTTGTTCTCCAAATTCTTTTCTAATGCTCCATCCACATTTTTTATGCCTCCATGGCCAATGACTATATCAGAAAGCAAAAACCACCATTCCCTTGTGTCAACTCCTAACAGTAAATTAACAAGACAAATAGTATATTCGTTACAAGAAAAAATGAACTCAAATCTCTACCTATTCTTAGAAAAATTACAAGAGAAAGGAGCAAAATCACAGAATTACAAGGATGATAATAACATTCGATCAAATTGCTTATCAGAACCATGAAAGATAGCACAAGATTCAAATCAGGAAGCCAATCAAAAAGATTATCAACTTTTACTGCAAAAGGAGTAAAAGGTATGTTCTCCAAGCATACATAATTAACTAATCAAGACTACTAAACCTATTGCTATTGCCATTACTTGCTCGGCGATTAAGGTATTATCAACTAATACTCCGGAAAATCATTAGTCTATAACATCTAAACCCTTTTAAGGGGTTGTCACCTGCTAGTAGTAGATCAATACAACAATCGAGTATCTTTATGCAAATGAGTGTCACTGCAAGTAAGTTCAGAATTCAAATCCCCAAAACATGAAGCAGAAGCAGATTGCTACAGTGAGGCCCTAATCCCAAAAGTCCTACAGAGAATCATAGAAGGTAAAAAGATAGAACTATTTACAACCTGTTGGAAAAGGAGGGGAGGCCAATATGAATACTCCCATGTACTATATTTTGGAACAAGTAGGATTTGCATTTATCCTATCATCTCTATATTTAACATTCTCATCAACCAAGCTTGTCAACTAGAAATCTTGAAATTGTTCTTATTAATCTATGTAAACAACTTCACAACCATCCAACGATGTATAAGCTTATGAGCATACAATTCTCATCTATCACATAATTCAGATGGCGCATCGCACATGCCCATAAACACCACCACTCCATCTCTATATTTGAATTGAAATTGCACACACTGGCCTAGCCTATCAATAAGCGCACATCCAACTTGAGAAAAGATCATATTTGAATCCCTCTCCCTGAGGCTCCCAAAACAGGAAAATCAAAATTGAATAATTAGGGCTACGGCTATCTTAAGTACTCGGATAAAATTTCACAACATCGATTGTCACCCTTTAGAAAAGCACAAAGATTACTAATTAGCAAAGCATATCACTTGAATCAATGGCTGGCAATTTCATGCAGGCATGACAACATATAATCATTCCATCTCAATCATTGATCAAAATCAACTATCCAGGGCTAAAACCTAAATGATTAGAAACTATAATGCTTTTCTTTTTTCCATGACTATATCTAAACCCTCTTCGGAATATGAGACTAATCTGGTTTCAGTATTCATAGCTGCCCTCCCTGTAAGTGTTTTCCCCCCAATTAGAGATGAAACCCTTCATAAACACAAAACTATTGAAAAAAAAAAAAAAAAAAACAAAAAAAACAAAACATAGAACACAAATTAGAAGTCAAACAAAACTAAATAATGATTAAAAATCATCTGATCTCAAACACTGTGTACAAAAATAAGAAAAAAAAAATATTAAAGCCAACAATTTCACATAATATTAAAGCACATAATTATCTTAAATTAGAAGCATATCTATATATGGATAATTACCTATTTATAGTTTCGTTTATCATAATAATCAAACTGAAGATTGTGAAACCTTTGAAACCATAACTTTACCATCCTGATTCAAACCCCCAGCAGCAACACCAACACCGCCGCCACCACCCATATGTCTCATTTCCCCACTTACTGCCACCCCACCAACTCCCTGATATTGTGGTTGTTGCGGCACTACACCTCCCTGCGCAGTGTAGTACACTTGCCTACCAACTGCGTTATCATACGCCATTTGTGCATAACCTGCATCTGTCATCCCTACACCGGCCCCACTTGGCCTCACTACCCCCATAGGTCCCGGTCCTGCGGTAATTGTTGGTTGCTGTTGTTGCGGTGGTGGGACCATATTGTATATCGGTTGTTCCCGATAAACTTCAGGTCCTCCCATTCTTTGCATGTAATACGGTTGACCTGTTTGGCCGGCGACCTGTCGCATTACAGGAGTGTGATAAACAGTGCCCGGAGCTGGACCGGCCATCATGTAAACCTGTTGCTCCTGCGGAGCTGGCGTCGTTGTTACAGTCACCGGAGCAGGTTGATATCCTCCTGTGGCGATCTGTTTCTCAGGCCAATATCCAGCAGGAGCAGTTACTGTTGGCTGGACATTAACGGGTAAATTCACCGGAGGAACTTTTTCCGGTAATTTCTGAACGTAATACTCGCCAGGGTACCCGCCTACCAAATTGTCATCACTGTTTTTCCTATACATATTTTGCTGTTCCTGTTCTCTAATCTGCATTCTCTGCAACTGGGTCTGTATATTCACATGATCCGACCCGATTACCCGATCATCATGAACGACACCTGGATGCACTTCTGGTAAATCAGCCACTTTCACTGGCGGTGGAGCCGGAGCAACACCCTTATCTAACCCAAACAAGAAATCAACGTTATTCGGAGCCGGTTTGTTGGTCTCGGGTACATGACTCGGACCCGAATTCAAAGCTTCAACAAAGCGGTCTCGTTCCGATTTAGATCCCTCGGACCCAAAACTCGCCGCGGGAGAAGGGCTGACCGGAAACAAGAAAAGCCTCATACGAGCAGGTTTAGCAGAAGCTCGATAAAGACGATCATACTCATTCATCATGTGTTCAAGATCATCATCATTCGTAACAGAGATCAACGCGTCAAGATCTTCACCTGGAAGCTGATACTTGAAAGAAATATCCGTGTCGCCACAAAGGGCGGCGAGTTTGCTGATCATGACGTTGAACTTGATATTCCGATCAACGGCGAGAATTTTGGTCTCTCCACCAATGTAAGAGAGCTGATTATCATGTGGGCGAGGATGGATCTTGCCACCATAGCTGCACATAAACTTAGCTTTGTAATCTTGAGCTTGTTGAGATTGGTCCTCCCATGGCGTCGGATTCTCGAATTCGATTTCCCGCGATCGAGGAGAGGAGTGGCCGGAATCTGGGTATGAATTATACGAGTAGTTTTCCATGTTTTTGTGTTAGAGAAAGCCTAGAAACGGAGAAAAAGAGAGAGAGAATTTGGGTTTTTCTGGGTGTGGAATTAGAAGTCCATAACTGTGGTGGAAGGGAATTGGAGAAGACTAGAGAGATCTTTTATAAGATCTTTTCTAATTTTGTTTAGGAATGGTTTAGATGGTGGTAGTATGGATTTTTGGTGCTACTTACTGTGTATTGATATTCTGTTTTTATTTTTATTCTCAGAAAAAAACAATCAAACTTTATGAAATTATAGATTTAACTCCAACTAAAGTTTATTAATTTAAAATAATCAAATGTCATTGAATTATTTATTTTATATATTTAGCTCCAACTAAAATTTAATTGATTGAAAATTATTAAATTTAATTGCATTTATTTTTTACTTATTATTTCAATTGTATGTTCCATAAGTAATAATGTATCTTCAATTATAAAAAAAAAAAAAAGAAATGTCTTTCATTTAGATATATATTTAAAAATAAAGTTTAATTTGCATCATGCATTTAATTCTGATATATAAAAAGTCTAAAATTAAATTTTATCAATTAGATCATAAAACGTATAACAAGATGGACAATAATTTAAAATGAGGACCTACATCACTTTTGTCGTCTTTAATTATTTATTCTCTTTAGTTTGAATTACTCCTCCTTCATGAAATAAGTCTCATTCAATATGTTTTAACTATAGTTTTTTGCTTAATTTTTTTTTCCTAACATCACGCTCTTATTCTTTTTCAAGATTTAGTTACTATTAATAATATTTAATATTTATTGATAAATATGTAAAGGGTTTGCACAAATGGTCTATATCATTAATCCTCTCCAACCTTTTGGCTGCCACATCTTCTCCAAATGGAAGACTCAAATCTGTTCGGCAAAATTAACTATTTTGATAGCTGATAACTATTTTAATGTCATTTAATTATTAGCTATTTGAGTAGTTTTTTATAAAACGCTAAAAGCTAAATGTTACATGAGTTAACTTTTCACAAAATGCTACATTAATCTTTAAAAGTTAATTTAAATGCTATGTTATCGAACACTATAAAAAGTAACGTTTAAAAAACAATTGTTAAACACAGACTTGAGAGACTTTTATAAACTTTATACATAGAAGTAGAATAAAATGCTATGTTACCGAACACTATAAAAAGTAACGTTTAAAAAACAATTGTTAAACACAGACTTGAGAGACTTTTATAAACTTTATACATAGAAGTAGAATAAAATGCTATGTTACCGAACACTATAAAATTTTATAAGATCTTTTCTAATTTTGTTTAGGAATGGTTTAGATGGTGGTAGTATGGATTTTTGGTGCTACTTACTGTGTATTGATATTCTGTTTTTATTTTTATTCTCAGAAAAAAACAATCAAACTTTATGAAATTATAGATTTAACTCCAACTAAAGTTTATTAATTTAAAATAATCAAATGTCATTGAATTATTTATTTTATATATTTAGCTCCAACTAAAATTTAATTGATTGAAAATTATTAAATTTAATTGCATTTATTTTTTACTTATTATTTCAATTGTATGTTCCATAAGTAATAATGTATCTTCAATTATAAAAAAAAAAAAAAGAAATGTCTTTCATTTAGATATATATTTAAAAATAAAGTTTAATTTGCATCATGCATTTAATTCTGATATATAAAAAGTCTAAAATTAAATTTTATCAATTAGATCATAAAACGTATAACAAGATGGACAATAATTTAAAATGAGGACCTACATCACTTTTGTCGTCTTTAATTATTTATTCTCTTTAGTTTGAATTACTCCTCCTTCATGAAATAAGTCTCATTCAATATGTTTTAACTATAGTTTTTTGCTTAATTTTTTTTTCCTAACATCACGCTCTTATTCTTTTTCAAGATTTAGTTACTATTAATAATATTTAATATTTATTGATAAATATGTAAAGGGTTTGCACAAATGGTCTATATCATTAATCCTCTCCAACCTTTTGGCTGCCACATCTTCTCCAAATGGAAGACTCAAATCTGTTCGGCAAAATTAACTATTTTGATAGCTGATAACTATTTTAATGTCATTTAATTATTAGCTATTTGAGTAGTTTTTTATAAAACGCTAAAAGCTAAATGTTACATGAGTTAACTTTTCACAAAATGCTACATTAATCTTTAAAAGTTAATTTAAATGCTATGTTATCGAACACTATAAAAAGTAACGTTTAAAAAACAATTGTTAAACACAGACTTGAGAGACTTTTATAAACTTTATACATAGAAGTAGAATAAAATGCTATGTTACCGAACACTATAAAAAGTAACGTTTAAAAAACAATTGTTAAACACAGACTTGAGAGACTTTTATAAACTTTATACATAGAAGTAGAATAAAATGCTATGTTACCGAACACTATAAAAACAAATGGTCTAGTAGTCATTAATTACTTCTCCAAACTTATAGGATCTTGACACAGCATCTTTCTCAACTAGGAAGACCACTCACATCTGTTCGGCGCAAAATTAACTATTTGATAGCTGAATAACTTATTTTTAAAGTCATTTAATTATTAGACTGGGATTGTAGAGTAGTTTTTGATTAAAGATACGGCTAAATACATAATTATACAATGATGTTAAACATTTGAATCAATATCAAATAGTTGCTGTTCATTGAAATCTTATTGGAAAAGGTTTAATTTAAATGCTATAAGTTATGACGGGAATGATCGACACTATATTAAGTAAACGCTTTAAAAAAACAATTCGTTATAATTCATCAGGGACTTGTATGAGACCTTTTTTATAAACTTTATACATAGAGGAGATAGTTAATAAAAATTGACTATGTTCCGTACGCGAACACTATTACAAAAGTACTGTTCCTTAACCATTATTGTGGTCAACCATCAGACTTGAGGATGCAGGATCTTTTATAAACTTTACTACCATAGACTAGGATACCAAAAACAAAATTGCATTATTATTATTACGAACGTCTTCACACATAGGAAGATCAACCTTTTTATATATCGCTCAGCCCTCGCTTTAAAGGGACTGTTTTAATGGAGTCCATACTTTTTATTTCAAAAAACGCTATGGAAAACCGTTACATGTGTTAAACTATGAGTTAATAAAAAATGCCTAACTTTTTAAACCTGCTAAAAAGTCAGTTCAGAAATTAGATTAAGGGCTAAAATGCCATAATGAAAAACTAACGCGATTTTCAGTGATATTTGTGATCTAGAGTTTCAAATAACATTAAAAGTATTAAAATTCTATTTCACTTGACGGAAACGATAACCTAGAGTAAACTGGGAATAAGATGTTGGAATTATCTTTGTATCTCCTTTAAAAATGGAAATGAAAATAGTTAACATAATTTAATGGGAAATTGAGAAATTGAATGTGCCTGGAAGACAGCTTATTAGAAAGTGTTCTAAAATTTTGATAACACTGGTATGTCCAGTGAGGGAACGGAAGAGTTAAAATTTCTGAGTAACTCAGTTTTTTACACAATAGTCTGGATTTAATTAGTTGGCCGAACACAAAGCTCGAGTGAAGAGGTTTGAATACAAAGAAACGCTCATTCCCAATAGAATGAATTTGAAAACATATGAGCATAGTGGGTGTGTCGCGGTCTAAAAGAAAAACCACCAATATCAAGAAACTGCGGTTATAAAATCGTTTACTATCACTGCGTAAAATACAACTAGTCAGTTTGTAAGTTAAGTTTCGCATTGGTTGTCAAATCAGAAATAAACTACCTGGAAAAGTTACTTAAACAATTTATGTATTGATTTGCATTCTATAGACGAACACTATAAAAAGTAACGTTTAAAAAACAATTGTTAAACACAGACTTGAGAGACTTTTATAAACTTTATACATAGAAGTAGAATAAAATGCTATGTTACCGAACACTATAAAAAGTAACGTTTAAAAAACAATTGTTAAACACAGACTTGAGAGACTTTTATAAACTTTATACATAGAAGTAGAATAAAATGCTATGTTACCGAACACTATAAAAAGTAACGTTTAAAAAACAATTGTTAAACACAGACTTGAGAGACTTTTATAAACTTTATACATAGAAGTAGAATAAGAGTCTACTAGAGTACCTTTTAGTAGCGTTTAGCTGTTAGAGTACCTTTTTATAAAACGCTAAAAACGTTACATGATTTAACTTATTATAAAATGCTACCTTAACCTCTAAAAGTCAGTTCAAACGCTATATTACTAAACAATATGAAAAATAGCGTTTAGTATTTTGACTGGTCAAAACATTAAAAGTTACTAAAAAATTATTGACGAACATAACCTAATAAACTATAAATGTTATTATCTCCTTTAAAAATGGAAATGAAAATATAATTTGGAAATGAAAAATGAATGTGCTAGATCTAAGCAATGTCTAAAATTTGAACCCTGGTATTGTGAACGAAGAAAATTGAACCTTTACCAAATCTGGATTAATTAGTTGAGCCAAACACCGAGTAGTTTAACAAAAGAAGATTATAGAATGAATTGAAAATATGGATATTGTGTGCCTCTAAAAAACCAATTCAAATGCTATATTACTAACACTGTAAAAAATAGCGTTTAGTATTTTGATTGGTCAAAACACTAAAAGTTACTAAAAAATTATTGATGAATATAGCCTAAGAAATTATAAATATTATTATCTCCTTTAAAAATGGAAATGAAAATATAATTTGGAAATGAAAAATGATTGTGCAAGATCTAAGCAATGTCTAGAATTTGAATCCTAATATTGTGAACGAAGAAAATTTAACCTCTACCAAATCCGGATTAATTAGTTGAACCGAATATCGAGTAGTTTAACAAAAGAAGATTATAGAATGAATAGAAAATATGGATATTGTGTGGGCATTTATTTGTTTGAAAAAATGAAAATTTAAAGACGATGCCCTTTTGCTAGCTTTTCCAAAGAACAATGTTTGAAGGTGTGGGTGGGACAGGTGGAGGAATGATAAGGTAGGAGGAGGAATAGGGAATGATATATGGGGCTGTAGTAGATGGACTTTTGGGGAGGGTGGTGGGGTCCAACGAGCATTGATTGAGAGGATGACTGGAGAAATGGACAAACAAGAGGGTAATATGTTGACTGTGTGTGAAAGAGAGAGGAACTTTAGCGAGCGTGAGAGTGCCAACTGGAAGTGAAGCAGGTGAAATTACACTAGATATGAGGCTATAATAGTGAAAGAATAATGCTTAGTTTACTTTCTTAATTTAAAGTCAACATACAATTTGTTCAAACACTAATTTATTGTATGATTATCATCCCAAAACCAAGTTTACACCAAATGATTAAGAATTTAATTTTTATTAATACTCACTCCGATTCATTTATATAGATAAATTTTCATTTTCGACGTAATATTTATATAGAAAAAATTATTTGAGTTGGACCATGATAAAGTTCAAAGTCTAAATTACCATTGATTTACTTTGTTCAGAGTATCAACTTTAAAAAAAAAAAAAAAATAAGAAAGTGACAACAAAGTTCAAATATTGCATTAAATATAATTAATTAACCAATTCATAGTTGTATTACCTTTCTCTTTCCATTTCAAGCAAAATTTGCACGCAGTATTGATCTAAGTGGGCATATTTTAAGACAAATTAATCGTGTAAAAAAATTGTGAAAAAATGAGCAAGAGTAATATAAGTGGAGCGCAAGAGATTGTTTAATAAATTTGACCTGAATACTCTCGGTCAATACTTGGACTTCTAGATTTTTTATTGTAGTTTGTGTGTAATTTCTTAGCTATTGAATTGACGTTATTTATAAGTGGGTATTGAAAAGAATTTGAAGAAATAATTGATGCTATCAAAAAATTTTGGCTCCGAAAAGGTTATTTGCACATACTCTTTTACTAAGTATCCACATTTTTTAAATGAAAATTTCTCACCAAAATTTTTGCACTAAAAATGGGAGAAACAAATTTAAAAATTTGATTAGGAGGTAAAACTTGGCATTAATTAGGAGAATTGAGTGGGTTTTTACTATGATTCATATGGGTATAAGTCATTAATTGTGTTTATGGAAATAAATTAGGCATCATTTGACTTTCAAAACAAACATTCAGTTAATGCAATGTTCAAAATAAGAAAGAATTAGCCAAAAATTATAATTTAACTAATTTCTTAATCCTTGTACAAAGTTAGTTATGTCTTATAAATGGATCAGAGAGAGTAAAAATTTTTGAAAATTTTTTTATTATTTAGTGTAAATGTATTGTGATAATAATATACTCTTTGTTCCTAAGGCTCTGTTACAAAAACATTTGGAGTAGTGTTTAGTGTTTTGACTGTGTTAAATACTGTTTTAATTAATTATCGTGTTTGTAATGTCAAATCTATTTTAATGTTTAGAGTTTTGAGGTAGTGTTTCATAAAATGTTATATTTATTAATGTTTAGCGTTTTGTAAATTTTTTATGACACTTAGGTTTATCACTTATTTTTGTCTTGTCCCATATATTCATACTTTTTTATCATTTTATATTAAACTACTAATCAAATACTTATTTTTACGAACAGTTTTATTTTAAAGCTCTATATAAACAACTAACCATTATCAGCTAATCTCAACCATTAACAACTAGTAAAACAACTAACAGCTATTATAACAGCTGACAGCTATTAAAACCGCTAAAATTGCAAAACAGAGCCTGAATACTTATCATATTTAGAATTTCAGGCTTCTTAATTTAAATTATTAAGTAAATTAACTAAATTATAATAAATTATTGAATTATTAAATTATTAAATCAATAAATTTATGCCCCTTAATTTAAATCATTAAATTTATGAGTAAATTAACTATATTACTCTTAATTTAATATATTCAAACATCAAACTAAAACAATAACTATATATAAAAGGTTAACATGGAAAAAAATTGATTACTCATCTTAGGGGTAAAGATGGAAAAATCAATAAAAGACAACTTAAATCGTTTTGTGGGTAATCACAATAATTACAAAGGGACAAACTCATTTTACCTCTTAAATTTACACATAGCTTTTTATTTTAATTAAAGTCAACTGAGTCTCTTAATTTCAATTTTTTATCACTTAAAGAATAAAGTTTTTCTTTCATTTTCCTATTTTTTCTAAACAACCAAATAATAATTCAAAAAAAAAGTGATTTGGCGAAATTGAATTTGTTTTTAACTCAATGAAAATATTCATCAAATTTTTTACAAATATATTAAAAAGAAAAAAAGGTATTGCAATCTGAAAATTATTGGTTGTGTTTAATGGTGGTGTGGGTGACCTTGCAAAAAAAAAAAAAAAAAAAAAATTTCATCAAAAATTTTTTACCAAATATATTAAAAAGAAAAAAAAGGTATTTGCAATCCTGAAAAATTATATGGTTGGTGTTTAATGGGTGTTGGGGTTACCTTGCAAAAAAAAAAAAAAAAAAAAAACGTGAAAATTTAAATATGAGAGTGGTGGGGGGGCTTGGTGGGAGCAGATGGGTCGTGTTTCTTTCTTTTTTTTCTTTTTTTTTTTTTCTAAAAACCAACTATAAATATATTATACATGTCTTAAAATTATTAATTGTGTCATTATTTGTGGGACTTTTTCTTTTTTTCTTTTTTTTTTTTTTCTAAAAACAACTATAAATATATTATACATGTCTTAAAATTATTAATTGTGTCATTATTTTGTGGGACTCGTATTAATTGACCAAAATTAGAATGAGAGGCTCAATTGGTCCCAATTGAAATATCAACTTTCTAGTTGACAAAACGTGCAAAGCACAAAAGGCCAAATGGATTTTACATATCACGTGTTTAAGAAATTATTTTTACGCGCTTAATTTTATTTGTTTTTTTTTCTTTAATATTTTGAAATTAATTTTATTATCAAAACGTATGTGTATTTATCATTAATTTATCCCAATTGAAATATCAACTTTCTAGTTGACAAAACGTGCAAAGCACAAAAAGTCAAATGGATTTTACATATCAAGTGTTTAAGAAATTATTTTTACGCGCTTAATTTATTTTTTTTCTTTTCTTTAATATTTTGAAACTGATTTTATTATCAGAACATATGTGTATTTATCATTAATTTATATTTTAGTATTTAAATTTATGCTTATTTCTTTACTCGGTCTTATCTATGGTTTCCATATGGTTTAATTAATCTTTCATTTATTTTAAAAATTAAAAGAATAAAAGTTTCAAATCTGAATACTATAAGAATTTACGTATTTAATTAACAAAAGATTTCATATTAAAATTCCATCAATAAAAATAAACCCAAAAAAATGGGAAGAAAATTATAATAGGTAAAATATTCCTGGCCAAATGACATGTCACCAGTAATTTACCAGGCGACCCTTGGTAATTTTCCAAATTATAATCATGGGGATTGTCTATAGGGAGAAAAATGATGATGGGAAGGGTTAAAATGAACAAGTAAAGTTAGTTAAATAGGGTGAAATAAGGAAACGTAATTCAGACATCATAATTCACATGACACGCCCGCGTTGCATAACGTGGGAATATCCAAACTATTATTCAGAAATCAATAACTTTTGTCTCTCTCCTATAATTTACTCTCTTGACATTATATATATATATATATATACACACACACTATTATTGACCAATAAAAAAAGCGTCTTTTTTGAGGTAAAAAAAAAGCGTTTTTGAAAATCTCTTTTAAATTTAACAACTAACTTTAACTAACATTTCTGTTAAATACATTTACCATCTTAAATAGAATATTATAGCACGAAAACTAGTGTAGTTTGAACATGTACTAGATTTTGTACTGACCTTCCATTTCAATTATGCAAAACGACAATCAATGACTAGGACTGACAGCAAATTAAGCAGTCATATTCCTAAATCCAAAATGATCATAAGTTATTGAGGTCCCCATTCTCAAACGACATAATTTATCAACCATTTTCACTTTTTCTAATGCATTATTGCATTAATAATCATATATTAACAATAAAAATATTACTAGTATTATTATTATTTTTAAATTAAAAACATATTTATCAATAATACTTTCTTTTTTTCCTTATGTAAATCATGAAATACTTCATAAAATTATGCAAAACAAATGTATAAACAAAAAAAAAATGCATATTTTTATTTCAATCATAAAATTAATAATATTTATTATTTCCAACTGCATTTTAATTATATTTTTTAAAAAAATTATATATTCCAACTTCATAACAATTTTAATTATATATATGCATATATTATTAGTTAACCATTAACCCAATAGAAAAATTAAATTAGTGATTTTTTCACATTTGGCACATGGTAAGTGCAAATAGTTGCAAATCCAGCAAAGTAAGTATACAGCTTTTGCCACCCAATTATTTTTAATTAAGGTTGCCAAGTACAGAAAGCTGCAAATCTACTTAGGTTTCCATTATTTATCAAGTTTTACACTTCCAAGAGCCTTAATAAGGTATTATAAGGTGATAAATAACATGGGAAATTGTAAATTATGAATTAAAACAGTTGGATTATTACCTGGAATTAGCATAATCACAACTACATAAACTATAAAGCTTACTTAAAAATGTTCTTTAAAGTCTTTAATCACTTCTTAATTAACCAATGTTTGACTATGAATTATGATTATCCATCAACAATCAGAAAACAACAAGATTCATTTTTTTTTATTATTTTTTATTTTTTATAACCAGGAGATTTAATCCTTTTGAATAATAAAGCGTATAAATTTTGATTCTCCGATTTTTCAATAATTAAACTTACTTTTCGCCTTTACAGAAACTGAGGTCCACCGTCTTATTGGCGCAAGATTATTTTTTGACTTACTATTATGTTCATTCTTCCTGTAATTATTTTTCTTTTATTAATATTATATATATATATATAAAAAAAGCAAACTACATGCCGTGAAGACTGGGTGGTCTAAAATTATATTTTAAAATCACATTATTGACTGAGTAAGCTGGCTTTGAAGTTTGGACAGGTTCATATAAATGCGTGCTGGTCTTTTATGTATGTATGACCCAATACTGACATTTCTTGGACTTTTTGTGCTGAATCAATCAATTTCGTTGTATTGTATTAATTACAAATGTTGTTTTCTTTTTATTTCAAGAGAAATTAATTTAACCCCTTATTTAAAATAAATAAATTTCACAAAATTTAATGAAATTCATTTATAAATTTAAAAATTTGTATTAAATGAAACTAAATTCTATATAAAAATAAATAAATTTTCGAATGAATTTTATAAAATTAAACAATTCAGAACAATAATTAATTTGATAAATCTAAGTAGAGTAAGAAATGCTTTTCAAAGGATAATACAAGATTGGAAGAAAATGAATGATGAGCTGAGTTCCCAATTCTTTAGAGTAAATATTAAAAAGGGTCTTTTATTTTTATTTTATTTTATTATTTCATTTCCTTTTGTTTTCTTTGGGTTATTTCAACTGCCAACTTGGTCACAGTTAAGTTAGTTCTGCAATAATTGACACTGCCATTCTTTTCATAATATATGGAACAAAACATGCTCAATCAAAAGCATTGTAATCCATTTCTTCTTCAATCCTTTTTCTGTAGGAAAATGTTCATATTTTCCCTTTGAGCTCCTTTTCTTTTTTCTTAGCATTAAGATGTTCTGACAGCGGATCTTGCTAACCATTTTGTGAGTGTTCTTTATGGGCTACGATTTGTTGATTGAATTTGGGCTTTGTGGCCCATAAATATTAAAGACCTCATGTTTAGTTGGTTGATGATTGTAAAAATTGGCAAGTCATCTTCATTCCGGTCACGAAAATCAAACTATCCAAATCCGAATTTATATCAACAGGCATCAATGACCATACATATTTAATACAGCGGTTATCTAGAAATCTATACATATATCATATTTGGATCCGTTAAGGGTAATAATATCACTACTCATATCCATTCTAAACCAATTTATAATCGTCACTTTAAATGAATCGGAGCTGAACGAGTATCCTAAAATATTTGTACTAATACTCTGAAACTCAAAAGCTAAACCCTTAATGAGTTTTCAGTACATTCAACTATTTAATTAAGTAGAAAGTGTAATTGATTATATGTTATTTTCCAAATATAAATGAAATAATTTCATATGATATACATAAATTTTAAACAAAAATGAGACTTTTCAACATTATAGTCACCATTAATGAGAGAGTTGCATAACTTTGAAGCTTTCTTTCAAACATTTCCATCACTATGAAAATAAATAGGATGGAGATAGCAAACCTAATAAAAGAATATAGAAAACTAATTACTAATTAAATTAGAGATTAGTACCTTCTAATTTAATTAAGTATTAGTTATTATGTGTATTGGCTTAAGGGGAAAAATTGAATCAATTGATATAGAGATTAGTTACCTTCTAATTTAAATTAAGTATTAGTTATTATGTTGTATTGGCCTTTAAGGGGGAAAAATTGAATCAATTGATATATATTATATATATATATATATATATACTATATATATATATATATATATATATATATATATATATATTATATATAGGTGAGCTAAATTTGCTTAGCTCAATCCATTGTTTCATTTCCTTCTTTTGACTTGAAGGTGAAGATAAGGCTTTACACCTTCAATGCTTCTAGACAAACCCAAAGACCATATATACGCAATAGAAGTAGTACTAAAATATGGTCTTGGTTTGTCTAGAAGCATTGGAATATGGTCTTGGGTTTGTCTAGAAGCATTGAAGGTGTAAGCCTTATCTTCCACCTTCAAGTCAAAGAAAGGAAATGAAACAATGGATGAGCTAAGCATTTAGCTCACCTATTTTGCCTAACTGCTCTGTCCATTCCATTTGGAAATTACCATAAATATGATATTATAGTCTCCTAAAACTAAATTAATTATTAATGATTATTATTTTTGAATATTTTGAGATATAAATTGAATGATTATTATTTTTCTGTTCCAATTACACAAAACATGCATAAATAAAGCTTTTAACTCCTAATTTCTTTTATATTTAATGATATTATTTGCAAACAAAAAAGTTTAATAAAATTTATGGGTTTAAAAGTTTTTGAATAAAATTAAGCCGTTTAAATTTTATCATTACTAAAAATTTGAAATTGTATGAGGTGAGACTTGTCCCTTTTCTAAAATGGTAGAATTGAACCCATGATGTAATTTATTAATTTGATGGACCGAACATATTATCTAAATATACTTGAATTTGCATTATGAATATTATTACTGGTCCAAAAAGTTATCCTGCATATTAAATATATTCAAATTATATTTTTTTTTGAAATTTTGTACTTCCTAGAAAGTATATTGAGAGAAATATGCAATTTTTTTTTTAAAAAAATCAGCGATTTTGAATCAATTTAAATTTTATCAAAAAATTTGTCTAAATCAGGTTCATGACTTTATTTATGGAGTAAATTAATGAAATTAAATATTTTATAAAAAGTATTTCAGACTTTTTTTTCTAAATGTATAATTAAAAATAATCTTATTTTAATAAAAATTTTTAGTTTTATTATTTTATCCATAAATTTCGCGATTAAGCGATTTAGGTAAGCTTTCCCCTTACAGCATTACAGCGTAATTAGAGTGGGCAAGAAGCGAATCATAAATGGCCAATTAAAACGCAAACATTATATTCGTCACAACCAACAAACAAATAGCTATCAACTACCACATTGACACTCTTCTCTCTTGGAATTTAACGCCTATCTCTTTCTCTCTATACAATCATAATTCAACATTTTTCAGTATCTTTCTCTATCTCCAACACAGACACTCTCTTTGTCTCTCTCTGCCAGTCTTCAGGTTTGTGAAAATTTCCAAGTTTCTCTCAAAATTGTCAATCTTTTTGGTCTTTTCTTAGCAGAAACACCGGTTTATATTGATGTTCATTTAGTCACGTTGCTAAAGTGTTTGATAATTTGCTTGCTTGGTTTGTCTCTTAATTTTTTTTTTTGGGTTAAAGAATGGGAAAGACTCGTGTAATGGTGCCTGCTGAGGAGGTGGACTTGTCTGCTGTCAAGTATAAGCCTGATGTTATCCAAGGTTGTTTTCTTGATCTATATATGCTTTTATATTTATGTACATGAATAATACTGTGTTAAGTTTCTGTAGTGAATTATAGGATTATAAGGAGAGATGAGAAAAGATTGGATTTTGATTATTTTTTTGTTTGACATATAGCTCCACATTTGACTGGATTGGGATTTAAGTTGTTTGTAAAGATACTTGAGGCTCCAGTAATAGGTCCTCTGATAATTTCTCACTTAAGGAAGCAGAACAAGATGGATGAGGTAGGATTTCTGTGTGGAATTTCACGTTTGTTGTGAATGAAAATGTTAATTTCACTCTCATACATTCAATTTTAAGAAATTCAACATAAGGATACCAAATTCAATCATTTATAATGAACTCTACACTTTTAGATTCATTTGCACTGAACAGTTATTTTTTTAAATTTCATTTTGAGTTCTTCTCTTTCATTTTTTTTTTTTTGTTGGGATCATTATTTTGTATGCCATGATACAGATGGTTTTGACTAAGAATGCTTTTGATAATTATTCCTATCAGATGTTGCGAAACACTCGGATACCAGAAGCTCCTATGTTTAAACCTGAATTTCCTCCTCAAGGTTTGTTCTTATTCTTCTCTCTTAATTTGTGCTATAGATAAGTGAAACACAAACACAAATACATGGAAATATGCTTTCAGGCATGCCATCTTACTTTGATACTTGGAGGGAGGAAATGGGAAATAATGTATAAAGACTTCGAAAGAAGGCCATTTTCAAACATTATCAAGCAAATTTCTTCGTTTCTGCTAAAAGATTTCAAGACCAATAAAGAGTCTTGGAATGGAACTAATAATTGTATTGGAAAAGTGGAATGTTTTACTATTACACCATTGGAAAATTGAATAAACTCATGCCTTATTAGTTAAAGTTCTAATACATGGAGCTGACTTGGTAAGTATATTGTGAGTTCAGAACCAGAAACTGGTGTTATTGTTGTGGATGATGATGGAAGACCAGAAGATAGGATAGAAACAGCCTTGAAGTGTCTTCCTCATTATGATCCTGCTAGTTACTGGAATGGGGACTCAGCTCCATCATTCAGGTACTGGAAGATACGTGATTACGCTCATGCTTATCGACATAAGCTTGTAACTCCATCCATGGTAAGTCACCATTACTGTCTAGAGGGTCAGTTTCTTTTTCTATTAATTTACAGGGGAAAGATCTTGCATTTACCTTGTAGGTTGCAGAGAACATCATCTCAGTTATAGAAGAATTTAAAAAGAAGAAGCCTCCTACACCTTTGTTGATTTCTTTTGATGCGGAGGAAGTCAGGAAGCAAGCTGCTGCTTCTACGCAGAGGTTTGAGGAAGGTATTGTTGAATGATATTTGATGATATATTTTAATTTATGGATAATCTATAGTAGAGACAAACAGCAATAATCACCTTCTGAGATTAGCTGATGTGATGGTGCAGGAAATCCAATATCTATTTTGGATGGCATTTTCATGGCAATAAAGGATGACATAGATTGCTATCCTCATCCATCTAAAGGTGCATGTTTTTCATTTTCTTCCTGTTTTCTTTAGGATGTTAATAGCGAAAGCTTACAGCCTTGAAAGTTAAAACTACTACGTTATGATAACAGGTGCAACAACATGGATGCATGAAGTTCGTTCTGTCAAAAGGGATGCAGTTTGTGTTTCTAGATTGCGTAGCTGTGGTGTCATATTTGTTGGAAAGGCAAATATGCATGAGCTAGGCATGGGGACGACTGGTAACAATCCAAATTATGGGTCAGTTAATTGCATTGGACCAACTATGGGATAGTGGTTATTAAAACATCGATATTAATGTCAACAAGACATCATTGTGGATCCTGCTTATATAACAGTGGTTGCATTTTAAACTCGATCATTCATGTCATACAGACAATCATTGTGGGATCCCCCTGTGGCTTCATATAATATATATATATATTATTAGCCTATATTATAATACTTTTAGCTATATTGT
Organism: Jatropha curcas; assembly: GCF_014843425.1. Next base: position 20,570 of record NW_023591083.1, on the reverse strand, counting down.
AACGTGCAGTGAGCTATTATGAATAGAAATTATTTTTTCTTGTTTTAGTGCCTTAAACAAGTCACTACACAATTTAATTGGGCAGACAACAAGAACCCTTCAAGGATGACAATGGAAAAGCGATGAGCACATATATACTTAGCTTTACTGCATGACTATTATGATATATATTTTTCTTGTTTTAGTCCTTAAACAGTCACATTTAATTGCAGAACAACAAGAAACCCTCATGACATGGAAAGGTACACAGGTGGATCTTCATCAGGCCCAGCAGCAATTGTAGCTTCTGGACTATGTTCTGCTGCCTTGGGAACAGATGGTGGAGGTTGTTCAAGTTTAATATTTTATGTCCAACTCATAGGTTATTGCATGTGATATATTAATTTTTTATGTTAATTTAATGGTGAAAAGACAGGTTCAGTCAGGATACCTTCTTCCCTTTGTGGTGTAGTTGGCTTGAAAACAACTTATGGACGGACAGATATGGGAGGGTAAGATTGTTAATTAGTACTGAATTTTCATGCTTACCGCTTACATTTCTATTCTGAAACTTTTTATTCTCAAGCTATAGTTTTTAGGCTGTAGCAATTTCTTATACTACTCTTTTTCTTGGTGCCATCTTGACATAGTTCAATTTGCGATTCTGGGACTGTTGAAATTATTGGACCAATTGCATCTTCAGTGGAGGATGTGATGCTAGTGTAAGTATTTCAAGCTTGTTATAGCAGCTACCAAAATCTTTATTAGAAGTTACAGCACAGGTCTAGGTTCTATTGGAACTGGTATCACTGTCATGAAAATTTGACAATGTGCTTCCATTGATGGTCACTGTATTTTTTAAATGGAGCAATTTCTGATCTTGTTCACTATGTCATGCTTCACTAGAGGATGGTTATGGGCCCCACTCTCATCCCTCCTCTCCTAAACAAAAGACAAGGAGAAAGAGAAAAGCAACATAGTTGCACTTTGTTGTCATTTGTGATTTGCGGGTCATGAGGTCCATGTATTAGTTAATGCTTAAGAGCCGTAGAATGTCTTCCTCGATGACAGATTGAATACTTGAGTTTCAGTAATTACTTTGTATAAAATGTTGGTCACTTTGCATCCTGTTAATTCTTTAGGTATGCTGCAATGTTGGGCTCTTCTCCAGCAGATAGAATCAGCCTGCACTCGGTAACTTCACAAACTTTGTCATTTATGTAAAACAATTACAAATTAATACAAAAATTTTCTCTCTTATCTTTTGGAAGCTTGAGTTAATTGGCCACTCTGATAATTTAGTCTTTTGTTAGCATTAAGGGTTTTTTTTCAAGTGAATAATACAAATTTACTATTGCTCGTAATGGGATCTGATATTTCCAATTATCTAGTTGCAACTATAGTTGTACTTGAATCTTCTTTTTTTGTTTTGGCATATTTAGACATTCTAAGCTAGTTAGGTCATGAGTTCTTGCGACTTGTTAGGTTTTATTTTTCTGGCTATCCTTATATTTTTTTTACATTTTTTTTGTGTAGTCTCTTCCTTGTTTGCCTAATTTGTCATCATATGAAAGTACAGATGTTTTGGGATCATTGCGACTAGGAAAGTATTCTCCGGTAATCACCCCTTTTTTACTACCAAATGTCAATCAAAGTCACCATTTTAGTAATTAAGTTATAACTTTTAAGAAATGATAAATATCCTGCAGTGGTTCAATGACGTACACTCAACTGATGTCTCTGATAAATGTGAGGATATCCTTAACCTTCTGTGTAAAACACATGGGTGTGAAGTAAGTCTTCCTCAACCACAATGTGCTTCATTACTGTTTTACAATTTGTTTCGTTCTTTAATAAAATAAGGTGTCCAAATTAGCATCTCTTGTTATACTGACTGAAAAATTAACCTCATATGATTAAAGATGGTAGAAATTGTTGTACCTGAGCTTGAAGAGATGCGCGCTGCTCATCTTGTTTCAATTGGATCTGAAACGCTATGCTCATTAAACCATGACATTGAGGATGGGTATGTTTCCTTCCCTTTTTTTGGGGAGTAGTACATAAATAGATCAAGACTACTGTCTAACACTATCTTATCATCTTCTGTGAATACTACTTAAGATTGTTATTATCATTGGTTTATTGATGAAATGAATATTGAATTATGTCATGTTCTTTCTTATCCCTTTGCAGGAAAGGTGAGAGGTTGACATATGATACACGTACTAGTGTTGTACTGTTTCGATCATTCAGTGCAGCAGATTATGTCGCTGCACAGTGTCTTAGGTGAGACTAGATAACCTAAGTATATGTTTATAATTTTCATTTGCAATAGAGTTTTGAATATATCAAATGATTTTAAAATTCCTTTCCAAAATTGTTTACAAAAAGTATTTCAATTTTTTTTTCTGACCTATAATTTGCTTTGCATTGTTTTTTACCTGATCAGAGTGGATATTTGAAACAAAGGATTCATATAGCCGATTCCAACTAGTTTGGGACTAAGGCTTGGTTATTGTTGTTGTTTAATAGAGTTTTGAAAAGCACAGGCTGTTCATATGATTGAAATTTTCTTTTTATAGCTTTAAGTTTCTAAAGGACTTACATTTATCAGAAGTTTTATGTAATTAGTGGAATCTTATTAGAACATGTAAACCCTTTTGCTTACTTGTTTGGAATGACTCTCTTTTCCTGGGCATGTTAGCGTTCCAAGCCATTGAAAAAAAAAAAAAAAAATTCCTTTTCTTGATTAGTTTGAAAATAGTATCAACACATGGAACCAATTCTGATATAAGTGGTAGGATAAATACAAACTCTTCAGTATCTATGGTATTCTTGAAAGAATAGACTCAAACTCTAGACCACTACATCAAAGAGAATTAGATGTCAAATTAAGAACATTAACCAAATTTGTTGAGTGAACGGGAATTAAATTTGCTTTGTGACAAATGATGGTTCCTGAATCACATAATAGGACCGCTTGGACTGATAGCTTAAATTGCAAAGCTTGTCCAGGATGCAGGCATATTACGTTGGTATTCATATATTCCCAGAAAGGTCTTAATTTTGAATTGGAATCGAGAATTGCTTGCCCACATAAATGATGAATTTGCTTTACATACAGGGTGTCTACCTTTCGTTTTCTCATATTGTTTGTTTTCACCTGTAGAATTCACAAATAAATGATGATTCAAAGTATTTGTGCCTGATGTAATTGGGGTGTTTTAGTTTGTTTTCACTCCATTGATATTCTGTTATGGCGCTGCTTGACTTAGGGTAGTTTTACTGCTATTTACGGTGTTTTTATTTAGTTATTCAGTTTTTTATCATGTTATTTTCAGTTTCTTTGTTAGTGGCCACTCCATTGATATTCTGTTATGGCGGCTGCTTGACTTAGGGTAGTTTTACCTGCTATTTTTACTGGTGTTTTTAATTTAGTTATTCTAGTTTTTTATCATGTTTTTTCAGTTCCTTTGGTTTAGTGGCTATTAGTGGGTGGATTTAAGGCAAGTAACTTATTGTAATGGGTAAGTTTTAATTAGTTGGGTAGTTGGTAGTTTGTAGTGCTTTACATTTTAGGTTGTTTTAAAAGGCTGTTATTCAGGAAAAATGTAAGCAGAATTTTATGAATAAGGTTTTGAAGTTTGCGCTAAAACTCAGAAGATTGTAGAGTTTCTGCTTGAATGAGCTCCTAGAGAGACTTGGCGATTCTCTGCTAAGTTTGTCACCATTTGATAGAAGGAGATGAAAAGCTCCTTCTAAGATACACCATTGCTGCAAACCCGATTCCTAATTCAAAGACCCATAACTAGAATCCAAATTTGGGACGCTGATAACCAATTGGTATGCAGAGCGCAGCAACATGTTATGGGCGAAATCTGTTTGCAAAGACCAGCTTACCAAAAAGCTCCTTCAAATTTACTGCTTATCTCTGAGGCAGCATGGCGCAATTCAACCATATAATCGATGTAAGGTTGAACAACTTCTATGCGGCTAAAATTGGTTATGCCATGTCTTTTGACTTGGAATCCATTAAGAAGGGGCTGGACTTCTTCACTTGGCTGAACGTCAAGCACCTTAAAAAGCCAAAGGGTCCAATAGGTTCAGCCTGTCTAGTAATCTCCTTAAGGGTGCAGCTACAACTGTTAGGTCGAAGATTCACAAGAGTTGGAGGTTCTTGGAGCCACGCTATGAGGGTAATATATTTTAAACGAAAGTTGGCAAGATTTGGAACAAGCCTAAAAACTGCGGCTTAGAGGCGAATAGTTTTTGCCCAGGCAAATGTTTTGCAATGGTGCAGAGCGAATAGTTTTCCAGCAAATGTTTCAAGTCTCAATAGTTGTGTGTACAGAAGATAGAGCGGAGCAAAAGAAAGAAATAATCAAACATCAATTGTTAGCACAATTAGAGGGTCTTGCTTGTGATTTGACAGCCTCTAAATGGGAAGGGCGTGGGAAGAAGCAATTCGAGAATGACATAGAGGAAACATTAGAAGAGATATTTGATCCAGGAATATTAATTAAATATAGAAGCACAATAAACAGCTCCTTATTTGCAGAATAATAGAGGGTGATAAGGATTTTGTTTGCATCGCATTTTCACAAGTTGAAGATTGCATGTCATCCATCCTTTGCGCTTGAGGACAAGCACTTTTTCAAGGGGTGTAATGTTATGGCGCTGCTTGACTTAGGGTAGTTTTACTGCTATTTAGGGTGTTTTTATTTAGTTATTCAGTGTTTATCATGTTATTATCAGTTCAGATTTCCTTTGTTAGTGGCTATTTGTGGGGTGGTTAAGCTTATTGTAATGGGTAGTTTATTAGTTGGGTAGTTTGGGTAGTTTTAGCCTTTAAGCATTTAGTTTGTTTTAAAAGGCTGTTATATCAGGAAAAATGTAAGGGCAGAAATTTTATGAAAAGTTTTGAGTTCCTAAAAAGCCTCAGAGATTGTAGAGTTCTCGCTCTTCTTAATAGGCCTCTAGGAGATTGGCAGAATTCTCTCATAAGTCTGTCACGCATTGATAGAAGGAAGAAAACTCATAGAAGGAAGAAAACTCCTTCTAAGATACCCATCTCAAACCCGATTCCCCTAATTCAAAGACCCATAACTAGATCCAAATTTGGGACCGTAACATATTCTTTCATCTGTGAATGAAGATGACCTAACCAATTATTGGTAGGAGAGATTTAAAAGGGGACCTGAGGAACTCATATCTAAATTGCCCGGATGGTCTTATGGAAAATGAAAATAATTTTATTTCTATGTTATGGTCTGCAAAAGATGAGGGTGTGCATGATGTCACCAAATCCATAGTTTTGAAATTCCAAATAACCATTTGGTATGTTTTATTTCAAGATTTACTCAATGAATTGAATAGTTATACATTTGATAAACAAGTGACATCGGAAACTTGGTAGTGTTAGTTCTATGTTAATGTAGTTTATGATATTCATTCAGGAAAAAAATTGTTTACATTATCAAGTTACCATATCCTTATTGTTGTTTAAAGGGATGTATTTCGGAGATGCTCAGCTAAAAAGTAATTTTCTGTTGTAGGATGTATTTCTTTCTTTTTCATTAAATCCATTTTGTTTCAGGCGAAGAGTAATGTACCATCACATGGAGATTTTTAAAAAAGTTGATGTCATAGTCACGCCAACAACTGGGTAATGTAATCTTGACTGTTTTCAGAGTTTTCTGTGCTCCTGTTAATGAAATCACAATCCGGGACAACATTGATTGAACTTGACAGAGACTGCTTTTAATTACAATTTTCATAGTTTTTCCTTATAATATGAGTTTTTTTTTTTTTTTCCTGAAAAATTGACACTTGCCGAGGCATTTGAAAGTGAATCATATTTTATGGATATGATATGATATACAACTATAAATCTAGTGCTTTATGTGATTTATTGGCCATTACAGATTAATTTCTTATATATATATATATATTATAATCTAGTGCTTTATGTGATTCTATTGGCCAATTACAGATTAATTTCTTAACTAATATATATATATATATAATATAATTTTTCTTCTAAAATCGCTTTTCTCATTTGAAAATTTGAGTTATTACTTCAAATATCATTTTATAGGATAAAGTTGCTTCTATCGTTATTAAGAGGTAATCTCTAGTGTAAAAGTTTTAACTAAGTGACTTTTGCTATCCTCTTCGCTTTCTCTTTTATTTTGTGCTGTGAATGACAGCATGTACAGTGCAGGCGCAATAAATACCTCCCTAGGCTCTCTTTATACGTAATGGGGAGACGTGATATGCAGGTTACAGGTTTGTGGGCGCTGGCATCTTTCATAAGCTTGTAAAGCACTGATAGCTGATGTGGCAGATGCTTATTTATGAAATAGTGAATGAGCTATAATTTGAGGGGCTTGGGTGTCTTTCAAGCCTCAATTCTGTGCTTCTGCAAACCATGCATGGATAGTATTCTAGGAAAGCTAATTTCTTATATATATATATATATATATATAATTTTCTTCTAAAATGCTTTTCTCATTTGAAAATTTGAGTTATTACTTCAAATTCAATTTTATAGGAAAAAGTTGCTTCTAATCGTTATTAGAGGAATCTCAGTGTAAAGTTTTAACTAATATTTTGCTATCCTCTTCCTTTCTCTTTTATTTGTGCGTGAATGACAGCATGACAGCACCCAAAATACCTCCTAGCTCTCTTAAGTATGGGGAGACTGATATGCAGGTTACAGGTTTGTGCTCATCTTTCATAAGCTTGTACACTATACTGATGTGCAGATGCTTTTTATGATAGGATGACTATAAATTTGAGGCTTGGGTTTCTTTCAAGCCTCAATTCTGTGCTTCTGAAACCATGCCATGGATAGATTCTAGGAAACTGAATTTGGTTCAAGTTCCATTGGGTATAGTTTTTTCTCAGAAAGAAATCGGGAAATTTTCCTTAAACACATGATTCTGGTAGCCAGATTCAATGTACAAATGGAATAAAAATCTAATGACAGATATATCAACATCCTCTTCAGCCAAATAGGCAGATAACGGTTTGATTCTTCCGTCATTAGTATGTTAAGTGTATGTTCTTAATATTATTGTACATTACAGGTACTTTATTATGGCATCTTTTGAGAAGTCATACAATTCTTATGTTTCTCTTCCTTGGTTTCAGGTTATCTCATGCGATTTGTTGTTGCAGCGAATCTTCTTGGTCTTCCTGCCATTTCTGTTCCTGTAAGTCATGGTTAGCTTTCTTGTAAATATTCAGCATCACATGCCTCACCTAATGTCTATCTATCATTTGACTTGGCAACTAATCTCTTGCGAAAACTTGCAAGTACCATTTTTGTGGTTAGAGAAATTTCCTTTCTGCTACTCTAGAGATACAATGTTAAAGAAACAACTGAATAACCGATCTAAGTTCAGATTGTCCAAGTTCAACAAATGCTAGTTCTAGTGGATAAAATGTTCATTTCTCTATGGTGAAATCTTTATGGTTTAGCTTGCTTTAAAAAGGAGGGAAAGAGGAGGGGGGAGGGGTGGAAGAGGAGGAAGAAATTTAAAGCGTTAACAGATTTACTTGAGGAGATGCAAGTGGACTTATTCCTATAAAGGAAGGAGACAGTAGGTTAGTTGATGGAGAAGAAGTGCATGTGCTAAAAAGGATGTTATGGTTGCTATGTCCATGCTTATAGTTCCTGTTTCCCAATGCAATACTGAAACTTTTCTCCTTTCCTAACCACTTGACACGACCACTAATTTTTTATTTTAAAGCAGATGTTCTAGTTTACTCAAGTTTTGGTGTTTGATTTTCAGGTTGGTTATGATAAACAAGGGCTTCCTATAGGTTTGCAAATAATCGGTCGTCCATGGGCGGAAGCAACAATTTTGCGTTTAGCTTCTGCAGTAGAGGTATGATTCCTTCACCTAGAAGGAAAATGCTATATATTTTAGGACTGGTACTTCAGTTGCATAAAACAATCATTTTGTGTTATCAGGAATTATGTTCAAAGCCTAAGAAGCAGCCTGCATCATTTTATGATGTTTTGAAGAAAAAATGAAGCATTCTATGTGGCTTACCTGAAACCCCTTCGGGAAATCTGGCTTAACTTTTAATGTTTGAAACATAAAAATTTGTAATCAAGCTTCATAAATGGGTACTAATCATTTCTCATCATTTTCTACTCAATTTGACAATAACTTGCTAACAATTTGTCCTGTAATGTTTGATATTCTGAGCAGCAGAGACGTTAAAAGATTGGTGGTAACACAGAGGCACCTTGGAGTAACATCTTGGTAAAATTTTAGAACATGATACTATCTTTCATGGTGTCTTGAATATCTATAACTTACAATGAGAAGTGGTAGCAGAAAAATGTGTGTGTCGTAATATCATGATGCATATTGCATCATGGTAGAAAAGAATATTTGGCCTTAAAAGGTATTCGTGGTCATTGGTCTAAACAGTAAACTGATTTAACAGCAAACTCCAAAGGTGAAAATTAATTTTCTTTAAGAGTTCCCATGTTCAAATTCTCATGATATTGAGGTTGGGAGGAGACGTGAAAAATACGGAAAACCGGAAAAAAAAAAAAAAAACAGCCTTAATAAGTTCAAACTTCACGGCATCATGTCAGTTCAGAATTTCTCCCAGTTTTCTTGTCAAACATGCTGTTTATATTTGATCTAATTGGCACAATTCTGTTTAGGAGTGCATCTGGGTTGTGAATGTATGTAAAATATTGAAGCGTACAGTAGCCATAGTTTTCCAAGAATGCCAATGATAAAATTTTGAATGCTCAAATCAATTTCAATCCCTTCATTTTGTTTTGGGTCCATCTTCCTCCGGAACATCGCTAGGGAGATCTGGTCCATAAGGAATCTTTCCAGGATAGTTGGTTGTTGGGGGATCAGATCCAATCATACTGAAAGAAGAATCAGGTTTTTGAAAATCAGGAACTAGTCAACAGGAATGCTCTATATGTTTTATGAAAGCTTACAAACTAACCTTCTGTCAACAATGACCATGGATCGAAGCTCACAGTTCGCGAATCTGCAAGTAAATGCAATAAGTATTTGCAGCTTCATGATAGGTAGACCAAAAACACAATTGAACTTATAATATTAGTGATAAAGGAAAAAATAGCATTAGGGCTTTCAGCACAAGCATTATTGGGGAAAAAGAAAAGAATAGAAAAAAAGGCCCTTCCCCTTTTCAGCCCCAAACTGGAATAGAAAAAAAAAAATTTACCAATCCAATTTTGGTGAAGTATACTGAAAGAAGGGAGTAAATTCTAGTCAGTAAATCTTAAAAACAAAATATGAAGAATGCTTTGGCCGCTGAGAAGCTAACAGTTGATACAACGGGAGTAGCTTTCCCCTCGCAGACACTTACCTAGTGCTTATTTCTTTTTTCACCAATGGGTTGCAGTCATTTCCAAATGCACTTAAGGTATGAGACAAGAACCCACTGTGAGTAACTATTGCTATCTCTTTCTCTTTCCTTGTCCACAACCTGCAAACTGAATTGTTCAGTCCCAAGGTGCAAAATATTTACCTAAAAGTAAAATGTAAGTGCATATAACCTTTTCTTTTTCAACCGTTAAGAGTTTGCTGTATAATTCATAAGTTTTACATCTAAAATTAACATAAATTTGTGACTGCACACGCCTGTTGAAAAACTATTGACTTATGAATGATGTCAAACTTTTACTTCGTTCTTGTGATGACGAGAATCTAGAAGGTTGTGAGATTTTTTATTTTTTTTAAAAAAAGAAAACACCTAGAGCTCTATCAATGTGGGCAAGCATTTACCAGCTCAAGAACTTCAGTCCCCTGGCAGTAAGTTCTTCCACTGTCTCTCTGACATTGGCCTTCCACAATACGTCCTCATCAGTTTCTATCTGAGAAGCAACTTAAAAAGATCATTTACCAGGATAAACTAGACGGTAACTACGGTTTAGCCTGACTTGGAGCAGCCACAGCTACTGCCACTGCCAAAGATAGTATCGTTTTAGAGTTCATAACTTATTTCAAGTATCCAAGTACTTGCCAATGAAAAATCAATTGCAGGGAAAAGAAATTGATAGTCGCTGATGTTTCGCCTCTTGTCACAAGGATGCACACCCTGCAAACCAATATGACATGTAAGATAACTAAGAAAGACTCTGTTTCTGGAATCCAAAGGCAAGAATTAATGTTACCAATGTATTATAACATTTCCCTCACTGAGAGACGTGAGAGAGAGAAGGAAACCATTATGATTAAAAAAAGGAGCCAATGAGAACTTTTATGCATAAAGATAAACGGATTGAGATCAAGGTCAACCTCCAATTTTTTGTCTATAACTATTTCCTTTAGATACAGTAAAGAAACTTAAAACTCGATGAAAAAATTCTTAATTTCCCAGGATGATCGAAAGGTTTATCCTGGACTAGAACTAAATTATGAAGCAATTTAGAAATTTGTTAAAATGCTCCTTAAAATTACATGGGGAAAAAAAAAAAAAAAACGTATAGAAGACGTACAATATGTTCTCGACAAAGTTCTACAGCAATGAAAGGTGGGGAATTGAGGCTTGAAATTGCAGGTCGACCACTGTTTCCAGCATTTGCCACCATCAGCGGCAGTGCATCCACCCTATCTGTATAGCCCTCACCACCGAAGACTCCAACAGCTGTTTGCAATGTCCTAAAAGTCATACTGATCATTGCTTAGAGACAGAACATCTTACAAAAGTTTTTTAGAGCATTCAATCAAATATGAACAAAATAAATTTTCCAATCACCAATTTGGATCAGTGTGTTTTTGAAATGGATTTGTGTTTCAAGTGAACAATCATAAAAATCAATATGATGTAAACTCCAGGCATTTTGGCCAAACATAACTAACTAACAAAGTGTTAAACAGCCTTGTTTAGCATGATTATATCAATTATAAAGTCGCCACTTTGAATTTATGATGAAATTCAGAAAACTGTCAGAAGCATAAATAAATCAAACAAAGACAAGAAATTGGGAATTTTTTCATGAGATAAAAGATGTCAAATTAAGTCTCACATTGCAATGCAGTCTATCATCAGAGTGGCTGAATATTTATAGCCAGATAAATTAGAGGTGAATGACCAACAATCAAAACAATATGTATCAGTGGAAATGCTGTTTGTGCACTTGCATGCATTAAAAAGCAATGGCATCAATTGAATGTGTTCCACTAAGTGGAATACAAGTAATAAATAGAGATGTATATTGCTTTTAGCTGGATACAAGTATGCAAATGCCTGATCTCATTAAACAGTAAAAGCACAACAAAACTAGGAATATATAAACATTTGAATTTGACAAGAAACAAATGGCATTTATCATTAATAAAAATTCCATATATCCAAAGTAACATAATAGAAATTTCTAGACCAATGCAATTACATAACTTTTGCTGCATTAAGAGCAATAAGACTTCTTTCTTCCAATACAATATGAAATTTCAAGACTTGAACTTAACAAAATGTTGAATTTATGCTAATCAGAAGACATGTTAACTAACCATGAAGATCCGCCCCTGCCTATGCTGTTTAAGGAATGAAAATTTAACAAAAAATGCAATCAATAGGAGCATAAGATGCCAACTTAAGAACCTTAGCAAAGGAGACGTGATAACCAAGTCAATCTTCTTGGATAGCCCACATGCGCGGACATGCTTACGCAAATGATCAACCTACGGAATCAGAAAAGGAATTGCATCAGATTTCGCCTGTAGCGAGTCCAGAACTCTGCTCTTGGCTGGAATAGGAACACCAACTGAGCTTTTCATTCATAAAACATTTTGCATAAGCAAATGCGAAAGGCTTTTGTCTTACCTGCTGCCAACCCAGTTGAGTAAGTTGTGCATCAAAATATTCGGGAGACAAGTATGCTTTGAAGTTCTTATCTCCCTCTACATTGTGCATCCCTTGTGCATGCCTCACCTGGATGTATGGTTTTATAAGACCAGAATGTGTTGATTTGCGAGCAAAAGCCAAGAAAGAAGGCAATCTTGGACATCCTTCAGACCAAATATGTAGCGGCTTCATATTTACAATGGACACAGAAAATAATTTGAAAAACAAATTTAATACCAACCAGGTGAATAGTTTTGCAGCGGTGCAATGGAAACAAACTCGGACCTGGACAACCATCCATATCTGCGACTGAACCCGACAAGCATTAGCTTTCAAATAGAAGACATGGTTTGTAAAAGGCAAAGAAATTAAGAACTAGTGTAATTACATCAACAAAAGAATCAGCTTTTAGAAAAACAAGAGAAAATACAAGCAAATTTACAATCATCAAGTGTCTACAATAGAAATTATAGAAATTTGAAATAGTAAATAATTTAAATTCTAATTCTTAAAAGTATTTCAAATTTCCATCTCAGTCCATTTGCAGTTTCCCAGATGGCACTCTAATTACAGTTACAGATCTCTTTCTCTTACATAAAATTGATCAGCTTAATCAAATCTACAAAATCAATCCAAGAGAGAACTAACCACTAAACATAAAGCACATCCCAGTAAAATCAAAGACAGAAGCAGATATGATCAGATGCTAATAGCTAAAAACCACAAAACCCAAATACCCAGAAAGGGAAAAGACAGGGGAACAAACCAAAGCAACAGATAAACATGAATGCACAGTCAAGAAAACATTTTGCTTATACATAAACGTATGTTTCAAAAGTTAAGGATTTAAGAGATGAATTGTACTGTTACCTGGAAAAGAAGAAGAGTCAGGAAGATGTGGAGGTTGGCTCGAATTGTGACCTAGTGGCAGGAACAGTAGCAGCCAGAGAAGTGGAGTGGGAATGTGACAGAGAAATGGTTTGTAATTAATTGAAGTGATAAAGTTGCAAGTGAAAATAGTCATTTTGCCTTTTTGTGGTTATTTTGTATTTGTATATCAAGGATGAGGGACTGTAAACTGTGAAGTGTATGGGATAATTCAAAAATTGGCTTAATTTCAGTTAATAATGGTTATGGTGATGGAAATTGGAAGGATGATACTTAAAATTAAATTCACCTTCCTTGACTCTCTCTCAGAATTCCTTCTATGGAGATATATATTTATTATTTGCATATAATCCTGTTATGAAAATTGTCAGGCTCCTTTTATAAGCTGTGCAGTGCTTAATTAGATACAGTCAGAGTCATATAGACCGAGGAAAAAAGAGAACACATGTATAAATAAAAAAATTGACAAAAAATGATTGAAGTGAAAATTTAGAAAGTTAAGAGAAGAAAAATATATTGCGTAGTCATATATTTATTTAAATTAAAATTTTGATTTTCGTATTGAAACTAGAAAATTTTAGTAAAACAATTGAAATTAAACCACTAGAAATTCCATCAAACGGATTTAATTTGTAATTAACTCTTTAATATTTATTTAATTTTATAAAAATTCTAAATTAAAAATTTACCTGAATGGACAAATTCTCCCCCAATTTTTGGGTGAGAACTCTTCAGCATCTTGATGACGTGAAAGGAAGGTAATTTAAAGAACAAAAAAAAAAATAAAGGGCAACTTGGGGTACGTTATTAATTAATTCTATATTCTATGGACAAAGAAAAGACAACGGGTTGGTGGTTGTGTAAACTTTTTTAAGAATTTTCTTTTTTTGAAGGAAACTTCTATAAGAACTTCTGATGTGATTCCAGTCATGTGTATGTATTAAAAAAAAAAAAAAATCAATGGCTAGAGGTAAATTAGGTCATTTGATTTATATCCCCATATTATTTTACAATAATAAAAATATTTACTATTTTTACAGCCTATTAATCTTATATTATAACTAAAAATGGATTATTTTATTACCCTTGTATTGATCCATTAATTAAAATTTGCTAAATTGGCAATTATATTTAATTCCAATAATTTGATTATTTGCATGCAAAGTCTACGTAGTTTATTGGTCAATATATATTTACTCTGACAATATATCTGGTTCGAATCTCGCTCTCTTAATAAATAATGGATTTAGATATTAAATATTTACTCTTTATAAATATTGAAAAAAAAAGTCTTAGCTCTATAATAATTGATTTTGTACAATAAAAAGTATTAAAAGTAGTTTGGCAATTGATATTCCTTCGTTAGTTCATTTGACCAAAGATTACCAAAGCAGCTAAGAAAGAAAAATGGCAGCAGCCAGCTATGAAAAAAATTAATTTCTCTTAAGTCATAATCCAATTGCTACATCTGGAGCTCATGTAAAACTAAATTGATTGGTAACCAAGAAAATGAAGGAAAGTGAAGATAGAAGCGAGAAAATAAGAACAGAAGAATTAGATAGAGAGAGAACAGTAACTGTGATTATTGTATTGATAAGGCTCCACACACGAAACTTCTTATTTCAATCAGGAAAAGTACATTCATAGAAAAGAAAAATTAAAACTAGCTAGAAGAATAAGAAACCTCTACGGCCACCCTGAGTTCTTCGTCGTCTGATTGCTCTTCTTTTTATTAAGGAAAATATTAATCAGTTAATTGTAATTAACTTTACCATCTGTCATTGTATATCCTTTCTATAAATACGAGATTGACATAGCTTAATTACAGGATGAGATAGCTTAATTATAGGATGAGATTGATAAGATTGACCATAGCTTAATTACCGCGATTGGATAGTCTTAATTATGATAGATTGATACTGTGTACTCGCTATAAATTATGCAGTTTTCTAATGAAACCAAACAACACCTGTAAATCTTATCGCTTTTTCTTTATTTTAGAGCTATCATGCACAACTTTCCTGGTCCTTAAAGCCTTCGGTTTCTTTCTTCATAGTCAACAATGGGCAACGTTATCACCAAAAGCCGTAACATGGAATCATCCAAAAATGCTTGTAATATGATCCTTCGATCCTTATACGTTCATCATCAGATCACCTGTCACATTCGTAGCCAGTTAATTAAATGGAGATAGTATCGATCATTGGAGTAAGGCTATGTTTCACGCTCTTATACTGGAAGAACAATTGGTTCATCGAATGGTCGCTAGAAGCCGTCCCCCAAGAAGACAAACAACGGAACTCCATTGTGTTAAATCACATCCAAAGCCTAATACTTTCTTGCGCTGACTCATTCTGGTTGAAAGCAGAACTGGCAGAACGGTGTTCATTCATGCCAAAAACATGTTGCATACCCCACAGTTTGGACCAACTTCAAGATTCAATTTTTCCCAAAGAAATGCACCAGGCAATATTCCAAATTCACAAATTTTAACAACATCTCACAAAGGCTACTTATGTAATAGCTCTCTATATCGTAATAACCAAAACTCCCCAAAGCTTTATGGCGACATGACTCGAAAATATACTTCGAGATCCCTACACTTTAATCATGCCAAGACATCAGGACAACTTCACGAGGCAACACGTTATGCAGTTCTATATGGGTCTTGCAATGAATCATATCAAGGGGTAAGGTAAAGATTCCTCATAGATGACACCACTTACCCAACGTACGACACGCGTTTCGCCTGGTAACTTCAAGAAGGAGACCCAGAGACAATTGTCATCAGAAACCCCGCTTGAGAGCTTCACCATTGCCGCCGAAATATCCAGAGCAGCATTCCAGGATCAAAAATAACAATAACGATTATCATGCCATCGTTTGGTCACACAATTGAGAATGCAAACTTTAAAATTATCACTGCAAAACTTCGACTGTGACATAAAGCGACAACGAAATCGCTATGTAGCTGAAAAAACAATAAAGCGCGGTGTACCACTCACGCAACAGAATCGATGGATTTCACGAAGGCAACCACAATTGCGGCAATATGCAAGAATATTCAATCAATGATGTTGACCAATTCCTCAGGGTTTTCCGCACGAATATCTTTACAACAATTGGCCAATGCATATCTACCATTGTAATCAGAATTCCTCTTCTGTCAATAGTGATTTATTTTTGCAACGAGCAGTTTGTTTCAACATTCATATCTGCATGTCATTTCTATTTTTTACCAACTTCTGATTTTAGATATTGGGTGCCACCCGATTACACCATTGAACGTCGCACCCTTTCTCTTTCCATAGTCAACCAATCTTCTCTCACAAGTAAAATTTTACCAAACAGGCACATCTTGCGCCGATTACCAACACACTGGCACTGTTTTCATCGAGTATAACACTCAAACAACTGTCTATGCTACCACTTTTCGTTTTTTAAACTTAATATCAGCCAGCAAATTCACAAAGATCTTATTGTTCTGTCACCCTTTTTCCTTGGACTCATGTTATTTTGCCTGGACTTAACGACGGAGGAAGATGATTTGAGGTAAACAACATCGGTGGGACCTCTTTTACATGATGCAGATTCACATTCTCCAGGCTTCTCCTAAGTCTCAAATAGTCCCTTCTCTGGCCATTCACGCCTTCGGACATGTTCTTTTTTCTCACTTCAAATATTACTTTCCCTCTCTATTTACCAATTTAATTACAACGAGGAAAACAGTCTCATTTCAACAATTAATTAGTATGTTCCTCTCATGCAAAAAACGAGTATTGCTTTTCCAATTAGTTCTATCACAACTAAAATCCAATTTGAATTTATTTACCACTGTTGATGTTTAATGGGGACCTCATAAATTTCACTTACGCATCTGCTGGCCGTTTTATTTCTCACCAAGTTGACATTACTCGTGATTACTTGCGTTTTTTCTTCCATATGAAACCAAAAAATTAGAAACATACGACTTACTCATCAAATCTATTCAGTCTAAAAAAAACACAATTAAACATCTTCCGTTAAAAATCATGTCGCAACAGAAAATGGAGTGAAGTCAAGCCTTACAACAATTTCCTTCTCAATCAAGCACTACGAGTTCCAAAATACCATGTGTTTATTTTACTCCACAACATAAACGGAGTAGTCAGAACGCATAGCATCTCACATACTAAATGTCGCACGTTTTTATTTTTCATCACATCACCTCTTAAATTCTGGGGGAACGATTCTTAAGTTATATTTAATTTACGGCTTCTCCAAACTCCCTCTCTGTACTAATCAATCACCATTATTGAAAACTCCTCACAACAAGGCCACCTCCCACACATTGATCACTGCGAATTTGGTTGCCAGGACTACGAAACCAACGTTACCAAAAGGAAAATTCATCACGTCATTAGGCCCAAAAGTGTGTTTTTATGGGATTCCTCATGGCAAAGAAGTTTATAAATCATAATACCCTCTCTACACAAAAATTCCTTATTAGCTAGAGATGTCTACTTCCCAAAGACGATAATTTTTCCTTGGTTTGCGTCTCCAATTACTATGCAATCATCACAATCTTCTCCTAATCCTTGGCACATAATTTCTCCTTTATTGCAACTGCCCAGAAGCAGAATTCCAGATTATGCAACTACTACTATTACGTCAATCATCCCCACCCCGCATACCTCTAGCGCCATCGTACATCTCCACAGATTACTCCTTTATCTCAGCGCCCTCTCATTCTCCACAATCTCTCTCAAAACAACCGCCTATTGCCCATTATTTCCACTTCCTCCATCACCTGCAATTCTTTTTCCTTTTAAGAATGTCTCCACTCTTCACCACCTCAAGCTGAAATGACAATTTCCAAAATCTTGCGTCGTTTCAACTCCGCGAACCCGCCAATCCTCCAGCCTGGCCATCATAAGTACTTCATGTCTGATCTGCCGAAGTCAACTCATTTCATCCCCTACACAAAGTCCTCATTCGAAATACAAGGTATCCTCCTGTCTCATATATCTATCTTCTTTCACAATTTTTCCATTATCTTCATTCAGATAGCCTCAATTATGCCAGTATCATCATGTATACCTACCACCTATTCCCATAGCTGATCCAATTCCCTCATTGGCACAGCAGCTCATGAGAATGCTGATTACAAGCATATACAGCGCCAATAACACTTTCTGTCTTCTTTTTTTTTTTTCCCTCTTCCCCCGGCACAACATATCGAGGCTCAGTGGTTTACAAATAAAATATCATTTGCATTGTACAAACTTGATGCTATATAAAGCCTCGGCCTCGTTGCAACAAGAATATACACATGGTTCAGAAGGTTCTCGCACTACAAAAGAAACTTTTCTCTACAGCAAAAATGACAACTCTTCGTTGTTTGACTTACTATTGCTGCTGCCAGAAATTTGGCTTTACTTCATTCAATTGTATGTACCAGAAACGCTTTTTTAATGAATTGCGAGGAAATTGTCTACAATGGAACTTGCTCCTGGATTACCGATTAAGCGGGGAGAACATGGTTTTCGGCTCAACAGTCCCTTTACGGGCTAAACAAGCATCGTCGTAATTGTTTTTCCTACCTTTTCTGACTGCATTGGGGAATCCGCCGCCGGTCTTTGCACGAGTCATAAAGCAGACTCTACTCCTATTTCACAACAAAACATCCTTCACTGCACTACTTATTTATGTAACTTACATCCTTATGTGACCAGTCGATAGTATGCAAGAATTCATGGCCTCTTAAAACAATTCTATCAGAAAATTTCTTAATCAAGGATTAAATGCTTTTTCTTTTTTTGTTTTTGTTTTTTTTTTTTTTTATTTTTTTGCGTTTGGGAACATTGGTTAGTTTTTTGTCGGTATAATTTTCTCATTCTAAAAAAGGGTTTTTATGTCCCCAACGCAAATATGCGCTTAGATATTTTTTGGAAGATTCTGGCCTTACAGTTCCGACGCGAGGCTTCCCATGAACAAATATGGTAAATTTTAACACTTCACAATGTGAGAAAAAATTAATGACTCCACAATTACAGAACAGATTGATCGGTACGGTTGATCTATTTAACGGGTAACGAAACCGGATATTGTCTTATTCTCGTCGCACATACTCATACAAGCATGAATCCAAGAAACCACATTGGGAAGCAAGCCATTCAGGGTTTTTTAAAGTATCTATTAAAGTACTCCGGACCAGATTTGCTGTTGCGCCGCAGAACAACTAAATTTGAAATTGTCGCAGCCTTTTGTTGACTCCAGATTTGGATCAGTGTTGTCGTACTTAACACGACGTTCCATTTCAATGTTATTGCAAATTATTTCTGGGAGAAATTCATTAAATTTCTCATTGTGACAGTCAAAGAAATCAAAACTATATACTTCTAGTGTCTTCGCGAAGCAGAATACAGCATCTATGGCACTAAATACATGCCTTGAGTTTGAACTTTCGGATCCAATTCTATTTTCGCTTCGCTGTCGATCTAAGAGTAGTCCAGACATGCAGCGGACTCTTTGTTTTAGTGCATTAATCAAGCAGCACCCCCCCCCCCTTATCCTACTAGCGGCGAATCCTGTTTTCATGACAAGAACCAAAACACATCGAGATAGATTGCACAATTGTTAGACGAGAAGTTGCAGTCAAGGCGATTTGATCACAACCACAATATGTTCCTACACCGATTACAGTTAGCAGATACGCTTCACATAAGGCTTGGTACGCGTGAACCAATTTGAGTTTCTTTGAGAAGCTAGTTGGAATACAGAACATTACACTCTCCAACTTGAGCGGGCAGTTATTAAGAAATCTTAATCAGTTAATTTGTAATTCAACTTTCCATCTGTCATGATATCCTTTCTATAAATAGAGATTGATCATAGCTTAATTACAGATGAGATAGTTAATATATAGGATGAGATGATACTTGTACTTGTAAAATCCTATGCAGTTTCTATGTGAACAACACACACTGTAAACCTTTCTCTTTTTCTTTATTTTAGACTTTGTACATAGAACTCAATCTCGTCAACAACTCCATCAACAGCACCAAGTGAACGTATCACCCGAAGATTTCTGATCGTAAAAATCAGAAATGCGAACCATAACCCGCACGCAATCCCAATCCAACGCTGCAAGTAAAAACCATCTTATCTACACAAGCCATCACTATTTATCGAGTCACACATTCGTTTTGCCTTCGAAATCGCTTTGTCCTTGACACATCTCATAGTTGAATACTTTAGGGCAAGAGACATCCACATAGACATGGTTTCCACCTATAACAAGGATGACATCAAAGTTGCCAATTCTGATTGTATTAGGGATTACACCTGAAGTTGTCCCTGTTTGACACATCGAGCAGATACGACCAAAGCTGTTATTGAATGCATGCGTCGCTTGAATTGCACCGAGAGGCCTATTATCTGAGAGATTCAATGACAAACACTGATGAATTTCTGAAATGCTCCTAATGGAATTCACCACGATATTTGTTTATTGATCAAGTTTAAAACCAGGTTAACCAAGTTAATCTTTGTTAGTTCTTCCGCGGGTAATTTCTCCAGATAAACTGTTACTGAAACGTTCTATACTTGTTAGAAGGAAAAGAGTTTTTAGTTGTTATTCAAGAGGCATGCCATTACCTGCTTCACAACAGAAGCTTTCTTCTGTAGTTTTCCACGATAGCCTTCTCCATACAATTAAAAAGTCGTTCACAGTCGTTGTCTAAGCCATGCCCTTTGAGTCATTACCCCAAAACTAGCAAGAATCTTGCCGTTTTAAATGCATCCATTTGCAAGATCTAAACTGAAGGGACTCAAATGTTCGAAATTGCGGAGGAATTTCGCGG